>CAJQZJ010000067.1:62462-157863 GCA_907164525.1 Lophiomys imhausi
CTGCTTCCAAGTTTTGTCCTTTTTGGACAGAAGTCTGTCTACAGTTGAAGCAAGTAGAATACAATTTTTAAAGGGCATTCTGTATAATTCCTTAATCTGTACTGCTTGTGTTTTGATCTCTTCTCAGGCCTTTTTAAGAGGCCATGCCTCGGGGCCACTTGCTATTGATAAGTTACTTGAAATCCCAGGGATGTGTGTCTCTGATCGGGTTTTTAAGAGGAAGCTGAAAGATTTCTGCTTTCTGTCTACAGCAACCTCTCACTCCAATCTTCTGGAATAATCACCATTTCTAGAGCAAACTGTCCCTTAAAAACATGAACATGCTTGAGTCCCTTCACCCCAGCCTCTAAGTCTCCTGGAACTGCTGTCCCTTGCTTTCTATGTTGGAAGCATCACTACCCCTTAGCTATTTTCCAAATACCCTGAGAATTCCCTTTCCCCATCCCCCAAGGCTTTCTGGGTATGAATGATTTAACAGGACTTGGTAATCAGATATTTAAAGAGACAATCTTCTCTTAAAATAAAGATTTCTCATTTTACACAAAATGAGCCACTTCAAAACCAGGGAATGAGTTACATTCAACCTTGTTTTCATGATGAATATGCTGAGCAATGGTACTGTTGGTGTTATACAACAGGACTCTTTTATTCAAGTTCTCCAGTCATTTCTTCTGCTGTAAAATCAAGAAGTGACAGTAAGAATAAGGTTACTGTGGGGATTATGTCAGTATATATGAAACACTAAAACAGTTCTGGAACACACTGAGCACCTATGGGAGAATTTCCAGTGAGGTGGGGCTCACTGAGCATGTGCAGAAGAATACAGCCCCCAAACCAACCATTAAGTCTTCTGTGTAGATAACACTCATTTTGTGGGAGGGGCAAATCCCATATAGGAACTGAGCCCCACTGTAAACAGGCAATGAGCCCCTATTGTCATCAAAACGGAGAGAATGATTTAAATCATGAAGCGAGAATCTTTCTTTAAAAGGTCGAGTTGAATGAATTATTAAAGACACGTTATGGGCAGGCAGGGTAATATCAGAACCTCTCAGTTATTCATGTTTTATAGCTCTCTGTCTGTGGGTGTCTGAGGTGCCTCATCTTCTGCTGCGGGGGTGGTCCGCAGCATGTCCTTGGCCTGGAGTATTTCCTGATAATGCATCTCCCCAACATGGTCCTGAAGCATCTTACTCAGTTAAAATAAGTGGAAATTTTTGAATTATGCTTTTAGATGTCTTCTTTATGCCACAGAATCTATCTTCTATTTGAAGATGTGTGAGAGTGACAAGTTTTTCCAAAAAAAAAAAAATGTTCATTTCTGAATGCACTGTCTTCTCTCTGCTATTCTGAAAATCTGGGTATCAGAGGTAAGAAACAATATTTGGAAGGCTTTATTGTCCAGGTGCCTTACTGTTTCCTTTCCTGGCACCTGAGACTCCCACATGGGCCACAGTGCCTGTGTACTAGGTTCTATCCATTAATGTTAAGCAAGTTTGTGTGCTGACTACACATTCCCTGTAGATGTAAATGGGAAGGGAAATGTCTTAGTTAGGGTTTCTATTGTTGTGAAGAGACACTTATGACCACAGCAACCCCTACAAAGGAAAACTTTTCATTGGAGCTATTTTATAGTCCAGAGGTCTAGTCCACTATTGTTATAGAAGGAAGCATGGTGGTATGTCCCCAGACATGATGCTGAAATAGGAACTGAGAATTCTATATCTGGATCGATAGGTAGCAGGAAGAGACAGTAAGCCACTAGGCGTGGCTTGAGCTTCTGAGAACTCAAAGCCCACCCTCTAGTGACATATCTCCTCCAAAAACACCACACCTACTCCAAAAAGGCCACAGGCCACCCCTCGTAATAGTGCTACTCCCTATGGTCCTATGGGGGCCATTTTTTATTCAAACCACCACAGAGACCATGGTTCCAAACTGCACAAATATGAGAAAGGGGGTTGGCTTTGTATTTACAAACAATAGTGGAGAGAAATTTGGTAAGATATGAGAGCTCACTGACCAGCCTGGGGCTTTTTCTCAACTTATCCAAGAAACAGAAGAAAAAAAAAATCTATGCTAAATTTGTTGGAGTGAACATCTCCCTAGCATTCCAGACTCACTGTTTGAAACCCACCTTAGCTACACCATGCCTACAGAGGCATGAATGACTAGGGGATCTTGACAAAGGGGATACGTTCTTGAACAAGCCAACATCCCACCATGTCTCTATATCGAAGTATTCCCATGTACAGCTTCAGCTGTGAGCAATCACCCCAACCTAGGACTAAGGATGGCTTCAGGGAGATGGAGGTGGAGCAAGAATCATGGGGTTCCTCTTAGACTGCTGTGTCCTGACTGAAAGGTCCACTCTATGAATCTCTATGATGAGATGTGTAACTTGGCTGATAATCTTTAAATGAAGAATGAAACTAGGAATTTGAGGGACATGATTCAAAACTGAATCAGAACTATTCACAGTACTTGTTTTTTTCCTGCAGTCCTCCCATTGTTTGCTAGCATCTAACTTCTTCCTGGTGTTTTGACCATACTCCTTGACTTCAATGGAGTCTTCAAATGATTACAAGATACATGAGGAGCCATCAAAAAGCTCTTGTTTCTAATCCTCAGGTCTGACTATTGAGACCTAAAGATCTAAACACCATCATCCTCCACTGCTTCTCTCAGGGATGGTGGGTAGCCATGGGTGGCTCTGTTTGGGCAGTCTTGATGTTGGCCTTCAGAGGCTGCTTCTAGGCCCCAGAAGGAGTGGAGACCAGAAGTTATTAAACAATGATTTAAGATGCTGTCTGAACTAGTTTTTATATCTTGACTCTAGTACTTGTGCCTTAATTCAAGTGGGCAGCTAGACCCAAACACTCTAAACCACTTAGCTTATAAATAACTGAAATGTATAGCTTTTTGGGCCTGGAGGCTGGGAAGGCCAAGACCAAAGAGACAGCCAAGTCAGTGTCCAGTGGGGGCTTCCTTGCTGTGTTCTCACGTGGAAGGAAGGGCAAGGCAGCTCTGGGGTCTCTTTTGTAAGAACACTGCATCTTGGTCATGAAGGCTCCCTCCCATCCTTGTAACCTAACCAGTCATGCCACCTCCTAATAATAATAATATGGGGGAGGAGGTGTTAAGATTTCAACATATGAAATTCAGAGGCATAGAAACACTCAAGCTATGGCAATTTGGTGTTAGTTTCCAGTTTCTCTGAGAATTTTTTTTTCAAATCAATTAATTTAGAAGAACATCTCCAAAATCACTAATGTGGATTATTGTGGATTCCTGTCCCCCTAACTCAGAGTAGCCATTCTCCTCCTGACATTTCTTCCTTGCACTTCTGTCCCCTGCCAGGACACAGAGCTGTCACTTGCCTTTCCTTTCTCCCTGGGCTCACCTCATTTTTGGCCCACATCTCCGAATACTCTCCGAGCCCTTCCTATTTCTTTCCAAACCACCCCTGACCATTCCTTCTTCAACATTCCAGACAACTCTTGGCTGGCTGCTGATGCTCCTTCTGGGAACACTGGATAGGACCTGCCAGGACACAGGCCCTGAAGAGCTGACAGTCAGCAAGCTAGATACCCTTCACTCACCTACAGGCTGGCTTATTTTTTCAGCCTCAGTTTCCCCTCCCCTCAGAAACCACAGGAAGTCATTCTGTATCTTTCTCTGATGTATTAGATTTGTTGAAACGTTTCTGACTAGATTCCAACCTCTTCTTTTCCCTCATACTACAAGTGCCGCTCCCTTTTCCCTTCATAGATGGACCTCTTGACTGCTTGCAGTCCCTCAGTTCTAATCACAGTCTTTGAAAAGGGGTCACAAGGGTCGGAGGGGGGCTGAGGAATGAACAAGACAGGGTATAGTCTAAACCACAGCAGCTCTTGCTCAATTAGCCAGGACTTGGGCAGGTCGGCGTGTGTGTTGGGGGGACAGGGAAGCATGACACGGTTGCTTTCATTTTCTCTCATCTGAAAGCTCACAGACACTCTGGAAAGGATGAACTCCTCAAACATCCAGCAATAGATCTCTCTGTTGTCACTGGCAACAGCAGAAGCAGGCATACAACCTGGCCCCTGTGATGCATAAGCCTGACAGGGGACCCTTTATTTCACCTGAAAATAAGCATCTATCTCTGGGAGGTGGAGCCCATATTCTCCCTGCTTTTCAGATGAAGATGCCCAAGTCTAAGGAAGGCCAGAGCTCTGCTAGACTCCATTCCAACCCTGCCTTGCAGCATTTGCCTCAGCCCCAGGCTGCTCATCTGAGGCTGCCCTGCAAGCATCTTCGGTCAGGTGGTGTGGGAAGTGGAGGAGACACAGATTGGATCAGCACTGACAGACATTGTTACAGCCGCGTGGTGGTGAGGGCTCTGGGCTCCTGTCACTCTGGGCTCCCATCACTCTGGGCTGCCCTTTGATCACTCCTAATGCTGCATTCCTCTGTCCTGCAGTGCACAGGCCTCAGTGTGGTCATTGTGTGTGTTGGGGAGTGTGGTTGTGTGCATGCCTGCACGTGTAGGTGTGCATTTGGAGGGACTTGCTTGAGTTCACCTTTGAATGTTCTCCCACACAGGATTGTATTCAGCCTCCTCGTCAGACTCTTTCTGGAAGCCCAGGCCTGCTCTTTCCTGCTCTGTGGATGATGGACAGTGGCTGGCCTTTGTTCCCATCCCCTTCTGTGTCTGTCTTCCTCTGTGCCTTCAAAGGCCCTCAGGCATGGGATTTCTGCCTCTAAGTCTGCAGTTTGCCTTCTGTGACTCCTGCTAAGTCACAGAGGAGCAGCCTAGGACATGGTGGACCACCAACAAATGCTCGTTGAATGAATGAATGAAGTTCTGAAAGAACTCAATTGATGTTTTGATTCCTTTGGGAAAATGCTGCATTTGAGGGTGGAAGGACTGGAACAACAATTATCTCTCCGTCTCTGTCTCCATCTCCCTCTCCCCCTCTTCTCTCTCTCTCTCTCTCTCTCTCTCTCTCTCTCTCTCTCTCTCTCTTTCTCTCTCTCTCTCTGACTCTCTATCTCTGTCTCTGTTTCTCTCAAGTTCTGGGGTTATATCTGTATACTACCAGGAATGGTTTCCTAGGTTTTACTAGAGATGGGACTGAGGGCCTGTTACATACTCTACCAACTGAACTATATCCCAAGCTCCTCCGACTTGCCTCTTGATAGTTTCTGATTTACTTAGGTCACTCTTGGTCCCACTGAACAGAGGCTCCCACATTTCTCGGGGCACCCTGAGGGCTTTCCATGCCAACTCACCATTTCCCTACAGAAACTTGATAGATATTATTTCTCCTGAAGAAAATTTGGTTTTTTGACAACATATAAAGTATTATCTTTCAATCTGGATTAAAGAAGAAATTATTTTGTTATTTTGGAGCTAAACAAGCCTTAATGTATATATTTTGAGATCTCAAAGGACAATTTGTTTGTATTGAGTAGGCCTTTTGTAAGTAGCTTTTAGACTTAAGTCCTTCCAAATCCTATGTGTCTGTCTCTGCATTCTAAGTATTAGGATCAAAGACTTGTGGTTCCCATCTGAAGGGATTAAAGATGTGCTCCACCACTCCTGGATTGAAGTTTTTCTCTATTTAGAGCTTGTTTTGTATCAGGCTGACCTTGAGCTCTGAGATCTGCCTGTTTCCGTCTCTAGTGTGCTGGGATTAAGGGTGTACTCTTCTTGAATGATGGGATTAAGGGTGTGCACCATCACCACCCTCTTCCGTGTAACTCTAGAATTTATAAGACAACTAACTCTATAGTGCTCCTCCCGTCTCTGCTGAAGTTAAAGGCATGGGCTAACACCACGCATTTCATGTATTTTACCTTAGCTCTAAGTTTTTTCGACTCTTGGAGGTTTATAAAACCAGGTTGAACAGCTGTCATCTTTAATTTATTTACAGTGTTTTAAACCTGTTACCTGCTTTTTTTAATTAATAAATTTATTTATTTGTTGCTTCAGGTTACATCTCCATCATATTGTCCTCTTTCCCCCCTTCCCAGCCCCGCCCTCCCATCCTCTACCCCCTAATCCTTCCCTCTTGTTCCTCTGGGGTGGAGTGTCCCTACATAACAGTCCCTCGCCACAGTTGACAGCCTAGCTCTGCCAAGACAGGGTAGGTAAGTCCTTCATAATTCCTGCTCTACAATCAATGTCTGTCAGAGAAACGGGACCAAAAGGCTGAAGATTGATGCTGTAACGTATGGAGAGAAAACGGGAACTGTCCAGGCAGCCAATGATATGTCATTTCTTAGTTTTGGAAGATGCAGGCCTTGCACTTTCTATATAATCAGATATATTTATCCCTCTCAGGTCTCTGAGGTGGTTGAAGAGTTTCATAGTTAAATTTTGAGTTGTTTAGGAATCAAGAGGGTGTTCTGGATCTAAGAAGTTTTTAAAATTGTGATGCAAGTTAGTATGAAAGCTAAGTCAGATACATAACTTTAAACTCATGGAGATGGTTAGATAGTAGAATGTTAAAGTCAGGCACCAAATACATATGGACTGGACATTGGGAATGTATGCTAAGCCATTTAACCCTCATAATTGTGGCATATTTATTTCTGTTGTTTTGTGTAGTATTTACTGTTATAAGAGAAGGAACCATTTGTTGGAGTGAAAGGGGGAGCTGTTGGGGGGAAGAGGGTGGAAGGGTGGGACAGCAGGGGGGAGCAGGGAAGGGATTGTGACTGAGATGTAACTTGAAGAAATAAAAAATAAAGTATAAGAAACTTGATAGAAAACAAACCATTGTCTGTCTGTTTCTTTGATGCCCCTCTGCGTCGTTTAGAGTCAGTATACAGCCATCCAATTAATTTGCAAAATCCGAGTAGGTAGGACCTTCTATGAGAGGCTGGATTCCGGTTAAGATATAAAACTTCAATTTCTTATCAAGGCTGCCCAGCAGAAAGCGTTCTTCTTGAACCTACCAAACAGGGCACTGTGCCCACTCAGGAAGTGTCCAAAGATTTTCCTGTGACTATTTGCTGCAGCATCTCGGTCTTCAATGGGGCTGGATCATACAGCTATTGTTGGCTGGGTACCAGCTCTGTGTTTAGAATATCACTTGCCTCTTTGTTCCTTGTCCCTCCACACTGTCCATGCGTTAGACTGACTCACCTTTTCTAGAACCTTCTCTGTCCTTGCCCAAGTGATTGAGAGAAATCTACTAAGTGCATTGCCTGGCCACCTCCCAGATGCTGACTAGAGAGACCAATTTATAAGAAAAAAATGTCCCCAAGTTGTAACTGGGTCATTCTTCAAAAAGCAAATTAGCTACCAGAATTAACAAGGTTTTTATTCTCATAGGAACAATGATGCAGAGGGTCTTAGGACATACCCCAGAAGTCAGCTGATGTAAAATATGGCTGACCTACCACTCAAGTGAGAGAGCTGCATGCAGAATGTATATGGGTGTAGAACAGGATGCTGTGATGTTGGAGGATGGAGGAAGGGATGAGACCTGGCAGGAAGAAGAGGTGATTGCATCCCTCCTCATCAGTGTGTTTCTAGTCCTGGACCAGAGTTCCTGATAAACAGTCTTGAGGGTGGATCCTCGTGTGGCCTTGGAGACATCAATGAATGGGGTTTGGGGTTGGGTGCAAGCTAAGCCAACTCCTACCAGCTTGATGTATCAACTACAACAGCAGTATTCACCAGCACTGCTGAGCTGAGCACACTAGCTGACCACAAGGGAACCTGGAGCTATCAGAAAGCCCTGTGGTGAGCATCCTTTAGATGACGGTTTATGTGTGTGTGTGTGTGTGTGTGTGTGTGTGTGTGTGTGTGTGTGTGTGTAAAAACACAAAAACCTGAGGGAACAAAGAAGCAAAGAGAGGGAGCTGAAGACAAAACAGACTCTTTAAAGGCCTGTCTCTGGTACTCTGTTTTTTCCAAATACATCTGCCTCCTAAAGGTTCTACCACTGTCCAACAGTGGTGAGGTCAACATCCTTATGACCCAGTCACTCCAAACCTCCGACCACAGCTGCACTGTGCATCAAGTCTTCAACTCTGAGCTTTGGGGACGGGGGCATTCTGGATCCAGGCCAACAAAAGTGGCACATGCAGGACTGGATGGTTTTAAACCCTCATATTCTCTCCTCTGGCCACACTGTACTCACCTTTCCTCTGTTCTCTCCCTTTTGCTGGCTTCCTGTCCTCAGTCAGCCAGGTCCTTGTTTGAACTGTGATGTCAGAGGTTGAATAACCCCTGTCTGGAGTGCTTGAGACCAGAGTGTTTTGGACTTTAAATCTTTGCATATTCACACCTTCCTCAGAGATGACCTGAGGAAGGTGTTGGAGGAGGGGCTTGTGCACTATGTATTCAGATGCTGATTTCTGTGCCCTGAGATCTGGTTACCTATTAAACTATCTCCTGGTGTAAAGAATACTCCCCAATTATCTCTGATTGGTTAATAAAAGTTGCTGACAGCCTATAGCTGGACAGAAGAGAGGTAGGTGGAGCTGAGGTTCCTGGGCTTGGTATCTTGGGAGATCATGAGACAAGAAGAGAGAGAAATGAAGAGGAAGAAGAAGAAAAAGAAGGAGATCACCATGGGGCAGTATGGATCATGAGCATGTGGTCATGAGGGCTGGCCTGATGGAGCAGAAGCAGCCCAAACAGAACATATGGCAAGTAATATTGGGGAACAAGGCTGGGAAATAGCAAGATAGTTTAGAGGATTGATATCTGGCCAGCTCTAGTGCATTAAGGCTTATTATAATCTGAAAGGGTCTCTGTGCCTTTTATTCAGAAACTAAATGGTCTGAAGTGGGGTAGAAACCCATAATAGATATTTAAAAGCAAAGGGGGACATAGCAAACCCCCCAAAATAATTATTGCAATAGGAAGGAAATAGAGTTCAACCCCAAGATGTGTCTGTGTGCTGTAAGCACCTTACACTTACAGCCTGGATGTAATTTTAGCTAATATTCCTAATACCTTTGTTTGTGAAGTTTAATGGTGTGGAATTTTCTACTGTGGCATCATGCGGGCATGTAACACATTTCAGCACTCAACACTTTTCAGATTTTAGCGCACTTTGGATTGGGAATTTTGGGATTACGGGTGTTCAACCTTGATCTTTGATTAGACCAGACCCCAAACTAGCAGACCTGAAATCCACTCTGATTCTCCAAAGCTGTGATTTTGCTGCACTTTGATCCAATATGTGTGGATTTAACAGAAGGCCAAAAATATCCATGTTCTTATACTTCACTTCAGTGCTGTGTTTCCAACACCTACACTAACAAAGCCTGTGCAGAGGTGGCAGGAATAGACAGGCAAATACAAGGCGTGAAAGGAGGTGCTTAGCCACTCACGTCTACCCCTAAATAAGACACCGTCTCTCCAGAGGAAACAAGCTCAGGCTAGACACTGGGAAGGTGGAGAAGTTCATTCACACTAACACTTCTGCTATCCCAGGGATCTTGCTTTTTAAAGAGGGTATAGATTAATACAGATGTACTTCAGCCAGGGGAACTTCCGGCATGTCAGCAAGGTATACAGCCTGAGGGTTGTCGGGGCATTGAGGCCCAGGCTGGTCTTTTGATTCAGAGTCCAGCATCTCTCAGTGACTGTGGTGATGGCTCTTTTTCTCTCCGTAAACCAATAAGAGACCAGTGAGGTTCAAGAGGCGATCGTCTAACTCCTCATAGCAGGGCTGCCTGGGCTATTTGCTGTGGAAGTGGGAGGTGCAGGGTGTTTACAAAGAGTAAGCAAGGGAAGTGGATGGTGAGATGAACCCAGGAGCTAGCCCTCTGCGATGCTAGTTTGAACTTAAAAAAATAATTTCTGATGCTCAAGTTTCTTATGTCTTTGTAAATGTCTATTTTGTTTCTTGTCTCCCCTCCCCTCTCCTCTCCCATCCTGTGTCTTCCAACTACCTATTTCTAAATAACATTTTTTTTCAGACAAGGTCTCATGAATTCCAGATTATCCTCAAACTCACTATAGTCAAATATGACCTTGAACTTTTTCCCCCTCACTTTTTTTTTTAGAATCTCGTGTATGAGAGCTATATTTGCATAATATCTATCCCTATAATTCCTCAAGTCCTCCCATGTCCTCCTCTCAAATTAATGACTTCTTTTAAAATTATATATATATATATTATATAATATATATATTATATAATACACACACACACACACACACACACACACACACACACACACACATCTGCTGAATCCAGTTAGTGTTGTTTAAAATTTGTTAAGGCCACTCAGTCAGGATTGGATAACCTATCTTCCTTGAGGAAGACTGGTGCTCCCTCTCTTAGAAGTCATCAATAGTCCTTGCTCTTTATGTAGAGGGGAGGCCCTGTGAGATTTCTCCCATCCACCTTGGTATGTCAAGGGTTACTATTGTGTAGGTCTTGCTTAGGTGACCATATTGTTGAGATTTCATGGCTGCAGCATCCCTGTTGTATGTAAAAGACACTTAAAGCAGACATCTGTCTTGGTCCTTTGCTATTAGGACCACCACCACCACCACAGATCTTCCGTGATGCTCCTCAAACCCTGCACCACCACCACAGGTCTTCCGTGATGCTCCTCAAGCCCTGCACCACCACCACAGGTCTTCCGTGATGCTCCTCAAGCCCTGCACCACCACCACAGGTCTTCTGTGATGTTCCTCAAGCCCTGCCTGTAGGAACTATGCTGTCAGTTGTGATCTGTGTTTTGACCGGTTGTGGATTTCTGTAGTAGTCTCAGGTTGACTGCAAAAAGAAATTTTTTTTTTCCTGGAGGCTGAGAGCCACACTTATCTATGGGTATAACGATAAATATTTAGAATGCTGTTAGAATAGAATTACTCTCATTTCTGATTCATGTTCACCCAACTCAATTAGTCTATAGAGAATACTAGAAGCAACACTTCAGACTAAGTTGAACTTCCAATCTTCTCACCTCTACCTTCTGAGTGCTGCAATTATAGATTTTCTCAGTTTAGGTGCTGAAGGCCATTTAATCTGGAGCTTCAAGTATGCTAGGCAAGCTCTCTACTGACTGAGCTACAGTCCCAGTCATACAGAACCTACTTTTAATTCAAATTTTTGTCAAAGTAAAATATTAAATTCAAATTAGGTCTTAGTACATCAAAATACTGTATTTCAAGATCATCTTTGAAACAAAATAAGATGTGTATCACAAAAGAGCAGCCCCATCTGCAACTGCACAGAACGAATGTCACAAACATAATAAATCCATTTCACCTTTTTACATGATGTTGTGCCCATCAACAGTTGACAACAGGAACTGGAACAATAAGAAGGAGGGCTCTTCACAAACCCTAGCCCCACAACGTGTAGCCACTATGCATGCTGGACTGACAGGAGGAGACCTGCTAGAATGAAATAAGACAGACTCAGGAAGGCTTCAGAGTAATTTCTATGGTGTAATATTACAATGCAATTTTTTATTATTCACTTTTTTAAATATATTTTTTATTTCTTCAAGTTACATCTCAATCTCGCAATCCCCTCCCTATTCCCCGCTCCGATCCTACCCTCCCACCTTCTTCCCCCTCAACCCCCAATCCTCTTCCCTTTTTTTTTAAGTTTAAGGTATATTTTTTCTCCCCAACAGCTCCCCCTTTCAGTCCAACAAATGGCTCTTTCTCTTATAACAACAAATACAATACAAAACAACAGAAATAAATAGGCCACAATTATAAGAGTTGTATGGCTTAGCATACAATCCCAATATCCAGTCCATATGTATATGGCACCTGACTTTAACATTCTACTATCTAACCATCTCCATGAGTTTAAAGTTCTATATCCAACTCAGCTTCCATACTAACTTGCATCACAATTTTTAAAAAATCTTCTTATATCCAGAACACCCTCTTAATTCCTAAACAACTCAGAATTTAACTATGAGACTCTAGCTATTTATTCTTCAACCACCTCAGAGACCTGAGAGGGATAAATATAGCTGATTATACAGGAAGTGCAGGGCCCACAGCGTCCAAAACTAAGAAATGACATACCAGTGGCTGCCTGGACAGTTCCCAATTTCTCTCCATACATACAATGCAAAAATTTAACACAGAGCCATGAGAAAACATATGATACAACCATTTTTGCTTTATTACATGTATTTAATTATTTTTGGATGTGGGTAGGTGGGTGCCTTGTTTCACTGTGCATGTGTGGAGGTCAGAGGGCAACTGCCAGAACTATGTTCTCTCCTCCTATTACATGAGTCCTGGAGATGTCAGGCTTGGTAGCAATTGCCTTTACCTTCTGAGACATTTTGCTAGCCATGAGACTAGTTTTTGTTTTGTTTTGTTTTTTTAACTGGTATCTATTTTTATTTTCTCCCCTCCCCCCTTTTTAAATTTCAGCATTGCTGACTTTAAAAACGACAAGCTTGCAGTTTGGGCGGTGGAAGTATCTCCTCTTCTACTTCTCTGAAATCCTTTGTACTCCATCTCCTCTCCTGCCTTTCTCTCACCTGGACCCCAGCATCCGGCTGTCTCCATCTCTCCTTGTTTCCTAGCAACAAGCCTAGCTGCCGGTTTTCCTGGATTGGTCTTCTCCTTCCCTCCCTCAGCTCAGGATGAGTTAATTCATCTACTGCTTAGACCAGCAGGAGGATCATATAGGGTGGGGAGGGAACAGGGCACTGGGTATTCTCCTGTGTAAACCTCAGCTCCACATCTGGACTAAGAAAAATGGTTCTTGGTCAGAGTGAGCCTTGGAACTACATGAATACATACAGCTACATGATTATGTAAAGCATTGAAGAAACCAGTAATATCAGTACCGGTTGGCTGGAGTGTTTTCATGAGGATACTTTCAATCAATCCTCTGGTAGCAACATTCAGCCATTATCCCTTGAAAACCAGCCACTGCACATGTATTAGGACAGGATATTGTGATAAAGGGGGAGAAAGGCCACACTTGCTCTCATGCAGTTGACAATGACCTTAATCAACTAAGGAGAATCCTAGTACTTTTCCTGCAGTCAGAAGACTGAATCTTCAGCAACCTGGTCCTTAGTTCCACCGTCATAGATGCCTTTGCATTCCCACCTTATTTCTCTTCCTAACCCGTGCACATCTTGACAGCATGTTTTCATGCCTTTCCCCAGATCCCTCTGCTGTGCTTCCCTAGTTAGTGTTCGTTGTCTTCTTAATATCTTTACCCTATGGGGATTGTGGCTGGATCACACTGAAAGCTGTTGCCTACCCAGACAACCCCAAAAAGAAGTGACTATGATAGTGGCCATTGACCATTGCTAGTGGCATGGTCTTCCATGTCTAATGTGGTCTGACCCCACCTCCATCCTGCCTCTTAACTCACGGCTTTCCAGCCCCAGTCCTCTGGTTAGTGAATGGCTAGCTCAGACACGATGGGCATCAAGGCCTGCCTCTGCTCTCTGAAATAAGGGAGATTCCTGTCTTATTGCCACATAAGCTTTCAATCAACTAGCACCAATGGCTGCTCCGTACTTCCTCTTCAGGGAGCTAATCCGGAGCCATCCAAACTAGCATCTCTTCCACTCCCTTCTCTGCTGCAGCTTGCTTTCTCAGCAGCTCTATCCCTAGTTGACATAGCACGTATCTATTGCTTCATTTTAATCTGAATGTTTAATCTTCATTTGAGACAGATTTTGTCTGTCCTTTCAGAGCTCTGTCCCTTATGCCTCCCCGGAGCTAGGCCCAAAGTGGGCCCCACATGCATGCACTGCCACACCTGGCTATGTGCTTGTGAGGAAAGACCCTAGGGATTCACACATGATAGGCAAGCATGTACCAACTGTGCTATGTTCCCAGTCCTGATGACATACAGCTAGAAACACACACACACACACACAGACACACACAGAGAGAAAGAGAGAGAGGTGGGAGGAAGGGTAGAGATTTGAGCCTTAAGTATCTGATTCGCAAGTTCATATTCTCTCTCTCTCTCTCTCCTCCCCCATCTGTGTGTGTGTGTGTGTGTGTGTGTGTGTGTGTGTGTGTGTGTGTTGTCTTTCCTTCTCTGCTAAGCTCCCAGATTCTCCACAGCAAGGACTATTTATTTTGTATCTCCTAACCCAAATGCTGAAAACTGCCTGACACGTGGAGGGGATTCCATAAATGTCAGCCACAACTGTACAACCAGCTAATGGCTGGCGACTGGAGCAGACAGATAGGAGCACATTTCCTACAAGGGCCCTGTACAGACAAAGACACAAAGGCTCAAGAAACCTAGTGGGGAGGCCACAGTGAAAACGCCTTCCTAAGTGGTTAGCTTATCACCAGGGGCAGCTCAGCCAGTGTGAAAAAGAATCTATTGAACAGGTACAATTACTGCTCATCCCTTTCAGCAGCTGGGGCCCTCGTGTCCACACCTGGCCTCACCACACACGTGCAAGTTTCAATGCCTAAAATGCCGTGTTAATCTCCCAGGGACTTCTTTATGACGAGATAGAGCCAGGATAAAAATGTGTTAATCTTTAAAACAAGGGCAGATGGCAAATTGATACCACTATGAGGCGATCAGCGGACATTGCACTGGTTCGGAATGTCCACCAGACAACAAATGCTGCGGTCAAGTTTACAGAGGGAAACAGGAAGCAACAGGGAGACCGGTGGTGCTCCTCTGAGGCAGGGCTCAGGACTCCCTGGGGAGTCATGGCGGCAGCCGGCAGTGCAGCCAATTGTTCCAGGCTGACAGGCTCACGCCCTTCTTTCATCAGCACCTTGAAGCTAGAAGAAAATGTAACCAGAGCCCTCCCCTGGGATTGGCCCACGTGACCCAGGCCAAGTAGAGTCAGTCCTTTACTGGCTCATGGCAGGAGTGTTCAGGATAGTTTCTCAGCTTCAAGGTTGTGCACTGTTACACACATCAGCTTTTTCCACCGTGGACATTTGCTCACTTTATAATATGTTTCTTTTGTAGGTTAAAAAGATTGCCATCTCTCCCTCCTACCTGGTTGTGGTCCCTTCTTCCCTCTTCACTGAGCCTCAGCCTCTCTTTTCCCAAACACGTTGCTGATTTTTAGTAACTCAGTTCGGAATAAAAGGAAAACGTGTTGTGTGATCAAGGGCTTTACACCAGGGAAGCTGCATTACCAAGCTTGATTGCTCTGCTCTACAAAGATGCTTTCTAAATTAAGCCAGCATGTTCCCCAGCCTCTGGAACACGCCTTCTTTCTCTAGGGGCGATAGAATGTACCTACTTCCGCAGGACTGCCGACTAGAGTCGCCATCTTCCAGTAACTGCCTCTAGACCTCCTGAGGATCCTGATTGTGCTGCTCTGAAGTCTTGGCTAGGAAGAAGCAGGAAACTGTGATACACAGTGGAGCATGCTGGGACACTGATGGGCTGCGTGGCCCATGGAGAAACAGGCACCCCGTCAACTCCATCTGTGCAGAACGGTGTGTGCATCCAGCTTGGCCAGGCAGCCTCTGAGGAAATGTGAACACACAGATTTGGAAGCATGCCTTATAGTTAATAACAAATACATCCCCACTTTGGACAGATGTAAAGAATATGTCTAATAAAATGTGCTGAGAAAGGAACCCTCACTAGATCAGCAAAATGATGGTGATGCTTGCCTGGTGCAGGGAGGAAGAGCATCCAGAGCTGCTGGAAATGTGGATGAAACCGTGAAGGCTGTTACATAGGAAAGGACACACTTGCTCAGACATGTCCTAGTGAAGGCAGCCCATTCCAAGATCTACATGTATCTTGTTTTAGTCTCTTCATAGTTTCTGCTAACATCTGAAAATATGTATGTAGAGTAATTTGGAGCGTGCTCCATTTTGTACATGGTATTACTTATATAGCTCCATCACTATGGTTTACATATACTAGCATTAACATATGGTATCATACACTGGCATATGCTAGCATATTAGTATATACTAATGTACACTTATCATGTATACTGATATGCATTGCTTTCAAGTACACAGTGTGATGAGTTTTAGAAAAACATATACCTTATGAAGCCATTGCCATAATTCAGTTTTGAAATACTTCTATAGTCCTGGAAGACTGTTGACAATTAGAGCTACATCTCCCTTGTAAGATCCAGTCTAT
The DNA here is from genome assembly GCA_907164525.1 of Lophiomys imhausi. NCBI lineage: Eukaryota > Metazoa > Chordata > Mammalia > Rodentia > Muridae > Lophiomys > Lophiomys imhausi. The sequence continues at coordinate 78,524 of CAJQZJ010000067.1, forward strand.
CAACTGCACCCCTTGACTACACAATGCATTCATAGTTAGTATAACAGAAGACACATTGGATTTAGCTTTTACTGTTTTCTTTTTGTTTCCTCTCTATACCTGTTTTACTTTATACAGCATACATATCTTTTATCACACCCTTTTAATTCTTCTTCTGACTTTTAGCTATATAATCTCTAATTATTTTTGGTTACTCTAGAGATTAAAATATGCATTTTTGGATACATTTTTTATATTTGTAAATAAGTTTCTGTATGATGTGTGTGCATGCACACATGCATACACAGGCACATGTGTGCATGCGGAGGCCAAAGGAGGTTATTGTGTATCCTGTTTTACCTCCCCTCACCTTATTCATTTGAGGCAGGGTCTCCTACTGAGCCTGGAGCATGTATATTTTTTTTTACAGACTGGCAGCCTGTAAACCCCAGTGATCTTTCTATCTCTTCACCCTCCCCAAGTGTTAGGGTTATGAGGGAGTGTATTTAAAAAAATTAAAACCTCTTGGCTTGTTACATGGATGTTGGGATATCAACCCAGGAGTTCATGGTTATACAGCAAGCACTTTTAACCATGGAGCCACCTCTCTGCCCCTAACATGTGTATCTTTATTTTATCATAGTCCAAGTCAATACTGATGTGTTTTTAATGCGCCAATGAAATGTTCTGAAAATGTCTCTTACATTCTAAGAGCTGGGAACTTTAGCTAGACCCCAAAGCCAGAGTTAATAACACACCTTGGGGCCACTTAAGACTTAAGGCTCCTGTCCTCCTGTGAACTCAAACTGTTTATTAACCTGCCTTTTAGAGAACAATGTGACAGCCAGTCTTACTTGCCTTGGATTTCCCATACACTCAACTTTTACAACCCAAGCTAATGCATAGCTGTAATCTTAAATTATGTACTCTTCCACGTCCCTGACCCCAAACAATGTGTGTGTATCTTTTGCTGAAAGCAGCAAATATGGAAAGTTGAAAGAAACTTCCTAAAATCTACTGTAAATGTTGAAAGCAACCATTTATGGATGTTAGTTGATACATAATGACATTTGTTATCTGCGCAATAGGGATCAGTTGGAGACACTGACTTAACCCCTTGAAAAACTCTGTTAAAGATTTCTGTGGCATTCCCCATTCCCTCCCCATGTGATACTTTCTGTGATGTTCAATAAATACAGAGTGAAATCCTTTGTCATTTAGTATGCTCCAGTGAGCCCTTTTGTGCTATTATTGTCATATGTGTTATATCCTTTCAGCCTGAATTCCTTTGGCATTTCTAGTATCATGGGTCTGTCAGGATTGACTTCATGCTTTGCTGATTTCAAAATATTTGTTTTAATTTTTACTTTGTTTTTTTTTTGAAAAATAAATTCACTATCTACAAAATTCTTAGAGTATTTTTGCTCTTTTAAAATCTCTGTCCAGTGTTCTTTAGAATCTAGTCATTCATGTGTCCTGCTGCCTCATATGTCATGATCTTCCGTGTTCAAGAGTTTCACCTTGTCTTTGACTCTGAGCAGCTTACAAAAAGCTAAGTGACAAGGAGGGTTCAAGGAAAGATGCTTGAATCTCACTCAGAAAAGGGACTAAAATAGACGTTGGAGGTGGATGGAGGGAGGGAACTGGGGTTGGGGGGGATGAGGAGGGGAATGGGGGGGAGATAAGATGTGGGGAGAGAGAACAGAAATCAGTGGAAGGGGGGCATCTCTAGGATGTGCCAGAGACCTGGGACACAGGAGGCTCCAGAGAGTCTATTGAGATGACTCTAGCTGAGACTCGTAGCAGTAAAGGATATGGAGCTTGAAGTGGTCACTTACTGTAGCAAGGCAGGACTCCCAGTAAAGGAGTAAGGACACCAACTCACCCACCAAACTTCTGACCCAAAATTTGTCCTGCCTACAAGATGTGCAGGGACAAATATGAAGCAGAGACTGAGGGAATTACCATCAATGACTGAGTCAACTTGAGACCCATCACATGTGGGAGAACCAGCCCTTGACGCTATTACTGATACTCTGCTATGCTTGCAGACAAGAGCCTAACATAATTGTGCTCTGAAAGGTTTCACCCAGCAGCTGATGGAAACAAATTCAGAGACCCACAGCCAAACATTAGACAGCGCTCAAGGAGTCTTGTTGAAGAGTTGGGGAAAGGATTGAGGGATCCAGAAGGGCTTAAAAACTCCATAAGAAGACCAACAGAATCAACTAACCTGAGTCTTTGGGGGCTCACAGAGACTGAACCACCAACCAAAGAGCATGCATAGGCTGAACCTAGGACCCTGTACATATGTAGCAGATGTGAAGCTTGGTCTTCCTGTGGGTCCCCCAACAACTGGAGTGGGTGCTGTCCCTGACTCTATTGCCTGCCTGTGGATCCCGTTCCCCTAACTGGACCACCCTGCCTGGCCTCAGAGGGAGAGGATACACCTAGTCCTGCAGCAACTTTAAGTGCCAGGGCACATTGGTACCCATGGGGGGGGGGGGGCGCTGCTCAGTGGTTCTGGTCAGTTGGAGCTAAAGAATTAGCTGTGACTAAGACTAGACTAGAATCACTAATGTGAAACTTGTGTTTTATTGGGACAGTAAAGATTCAGGTCAGCTGGAGCTGAGAAATCAGCTGCTATTAATAAGAAGCCAGCGTGAAAGAGTTTGAAGAGTATTGGTGTTAGCTCCTCTTTGAAGGTCTGGTAGAATTCCATGCTAAGGCCACCTGGCCCTAGGCTTTTTTTGATTGGGAGATTTTTAATGACTGTTTCTATTTCCTTAGGAGTTAGAGGGCTGTTTAATCTGTTAATCTGATCTTGATTTAGCTTCGGTAGGTGGAATCTATCGAGAAAATTGTCCATTTCACTTAAGTTTTCAAATTTGGTGGAGTATAGATTTTTAAAGTAGGGTCCAAATATTCGCTGGATTTTCTCAATGTCTGTTGTTATTTCTCCCTTTTTATTTCTGATTTTGTTGATTTGGGTTTTTTCCCTCTGCCTTTTAGTTAATTTGGCTAAGGGTCTATTTTGTTGATTTTCTCAAAGAACAAACTCTTAGTTTCATTGATTCTTTGTATAGTTCTTTTTGTTTCTAAGTTGTTGATTTCAGCCCTAAGTTTGATGATCTCCTGCCTTCTGTTCCTTTTGGGAGTAAAGGGAAAAAAATGAAACGTGAAGTTTTGGACTTTTGCTACTAATTGTCCTAAACTGTTTAGGATAATTAAGAAATGCAAACTAATAGTCATGCAAGCCTGTCATTTTGTTATGTACTATGACAGTCTACTATAGTTATTTTCTAAGCTAATCAGAAATCAAGTTGCTAAGAGACAAGCACTGTAGAGAGCTGTGACGTGCCGCGCCTTAAAGATGGCGCTGGTCTCCACCTTCCACCAGCCCGACGGTGAGCGCTCTCGGTGGTAAACAAGTCCATATTTGGCTAAGACCGCTGATCTGGCTTGCTTCCGCATACGTGGGCCTCTAAGATAGCACCACGTGGCTTTACTTGATTGGCTGTTCATTTAGTATTTAGCCTGTGGGTTGGGTCTGCCCGGGCATTCGGAAGACTGTTTTCAAGGGACCTGAATAAACTGCTTGAGAAGAGGTTTTGCGAGTTGCGTCGTTCTTGCTGGTCGAGAGGGACGCGACAAATGGTGGCAAGTACGGGGAACCCAGAAAAGACTCAGAACTCCTGCAGTCAGGGGCAACGCGTTGGTAAGTTCCTGGGATAAATCAGGACAATAAAGTTTCACGGAGATAGTGAACACAAAGTAAAGATTCGCGGATAATAGCGAACATACGGTAAAGTTTCGCGGAGATAGTGAACATACGGTAAAGTTTCGCGGAGATAGCGAACAAAAGGTAAAGTTTCGCGGGGAAGCTGCGAACCGAAAGTAAATTTTTAATCATGGGATTGTCTGAGTCACATCCAATTTTTCTGGCTCTTCAGGAGCTACTTTTAGCTAGGAATTTGAAGATTAAGAAGTCTACCCTAGAAAGATTTTTGAATGAATGTGATTCCGTGGCTCTGTGGTTTGCGGTGTCCGGGAATCTTACGGTATCCTGCTGGGATAAATTAGGCAGGGACTTGGATTTTGCTTGGGAGCAAGGGACGCTGAAGCATGGAGTAAGACCGATTTGGAAAATGGTGAGGAGTTGTTTAGAAGATCAGAGATGTTGTAATGCAATCAAAGAGGGAGAGTCAGCCTTGGAACTGCTGCAAGGGGAAAGATCTGAGCAAGTAGACAGTGAAAAGGAAAGTAACAAAGGCGAAAGATTTGAGCAGGCAGACAGTGAAAAGGGAGGCAAAAAGAAAGTTCCTCTCTATCCCGATCTTAGAGATTTTAGAGATTTTAGAGATTTTGAGGACTCAGAGAGCACAGATTCTGAAGGAGAGCTACACGCTCTACTAGAACAGTTGGAGAGGACTGTTATTAGAAAAAAGGAAAAGAAAAGGGTAAAAGAAAAGGACATGTCGGCAGCAGTCAGTGTGGATGGAGCCGTTGCTATAGCGCCTGACACATCAGCGGCAGTCAGAGTGGGTGGAGTCGTTGCTACAGCGCCTTCAGCCATGCTGGCGGCAGCTGGTGTAAACAAACCCGTTGCCATGGCGCCTTCAACTCCTCCTCCATATCCAGAAGCCACTCAGATAGATCAGCCAGTTCAGTCCCTGAAAGTAGGGAGATCTTTCTACCCGGGGATGTGGACACAAGTAAGAACAGAATTACAGTTTGCCTATCCGGTATACCAAGACCCACAAGGGAACAGGTACGAGGAACCGCTTGATTTTAAGGTGGTAAAATCTCTTGCAGAGTCGGTTCGTACCTATGGTACTACCGCTTCTTTTACAATGGCTCAAGTGGAAGCATTAAGCAGACATTGTATGACTCCGAGTGATTGGAGTGGCCTGGTCCGCGCCTGCTTAAGTCCAGGGCAATACTTAGACTGGAAAGCTTTCTTGATTGAGTATGCCACTGAGCAAGCAGCCAATAATCAGAGAGATGGAAATCCAGCCTGGGATAGAGATATGCTGCTTGGGCAGGGGAGATTTGCCAACCAGCAGATAGGATATCCTATTCAGGTTTATGAGCAAATAAACAAGATAGCTATCAAGGCTTGGAGATCTCTTCCTAATAAAGGGGAGGTGAGTGGGAACTTAACTAAGATTCTACAGGGCCCCATGGAACCCTTTTCAGACTTTGTGGCACGAATGGTGGAAGTGGCAGGGAAGATTTTTGGTGACCCGGATGCTGCCTTGCCACTAATAAAACAGTTGGTCTATGAGCAATGTACTAAAGAGTGTAGAGCCGCTATCACCCCTTACAAGAACAAAGGGCTAGAAGCCTGGATGAAAGTGTGTAGAGAACTTGGAGGGCCGTTAACTAATGCTGGTCTCGCTGCCACAGTGATACAGTTGGCCAGAAAAGGTGGAGGAAGTTCAGGAGTTTGTTTTAAGTGTGGCAAGATGGGACACTTTAAAAGACAGTGCCCCAAGGGAAGGAGTACAGAAAGTACAGGAAGTGTACAACGCCCCAGGCGGCCGGGGTTATGCCCAAAATGTAAAAAAGGGAACCATTGGGCTAATGAATGCCGTTCAGTGATAGACATCCATGGCCAGCCTTTAACTCAAGGTTATGGTGGCGCTCGTCCAAAAAACGGACATCGTGGCCCATGACCTCAGGGCCCACAAATATATGGGGCAGTAGAGAATCAGGACAAAGAACAGAATCAAGAGAGATGGCCAACCCTCCACCATCCGAGAGACCGCGGAGAGCCACTGCAGGCTCAGCAGGATTGGACCTCTGCTCCACCACCAGACTCGTATTAACGCCCCAAATGAGGGTCCAGTTAATTGAAACAGATTTTAAAGGACCCCTTGAACCTGGTACAGTTGGTTTGCTGTTAGGGAGGTCATCATCAGCCTTGAGAGGACTTATTGTCCATCCTGGGGTTGTAGATCCAGATTATACAGGAGTGGTTAAGATCATGGTAGCCTCCCCCCCGTGGTATAACGGCTATCTCTCCTGGAGATAAAATTGCTCAGTTGATCATGTTGCCAAGCTTACATGATCGCTATGCGGCAAGGGATCGAGAGAGAGGAAAAGATGGTTTTGGGTCCACGGGCACAGATCTGACATTTCTCTCCCTGGATTTGGACCAACGCCCCGTCTTGGAGTTAAAAGTTGATGGTAAAAAGATCTTGGGCCTTTTGGATACTGGGGCTGATAGGAGTATCATAGCAAAGAAAGATTGGCCTTCAGGTTGGCCCGTACAAGCCTCTTCTCAAACACTTCAAGGCCTGGGTTATGCTAAGACTCCAGATATGAGTGCAAGATTATTAAAGTGGCAGGACCAAGAAAATCACTCAGGAGAAATGCAGCCATATGTACTTGAGCTCCCTATCTCCCTTTGGGGAAGAGACCTTTTAAAGGATATGGGATTTAAATTGAGTAATGACTATTCTGATTCAGCCCAACGTATGATGCAAGATATGGGATATGCTCCAGGCATTGGAATAGGAAAATATTTGCAGGGGCGGAAAAGTCCCATATCTATGCAGCAAAGACAAAAGAGACAGGGCCTGGGTTTTTCCTAGGGGCCACTGAGGAGGGCATTCCCATAACTTGGAAGACGGAGGATCCAGTATGGGTTCCTCAGTGGCCACTTTCCTCTGTAAAATTGGATGCAGCCAAAGAGTTGGTGGATTAACAGATGTCTTTAAAGCATATAAAACCATCTGTATCTCCCTGGAATACACCTATTTTTGTCGTTAAAAAGAAATCTGGAAAATGGAGATTGTTGCATGATCTGCGTGCCATAAATCAACAAATGCAGATCATGGGCCCAGTGCAACGCGGCTTGCCGCTTTTATCATCTTTGCCAGCCTCATGGCCCATTATAGTTATAGATATAAGGGATTGTTTTTTCTCCATCCCTTTGTGTGCCAAGGATAGTGAAAGATTTGCATTTACTGTTCCATCCTGTAACCATGAGGAACCTGATCAGAGGTTTGAATGAGTAGTATTACCCCAGGGCATGGCAAACAGCCCCACTATGTGCCAACTGTATGTGGGGGAAGCCATTGCTCCCTTGAGAAAGAATTTTCCAGATTTGAGATGTGTTCATTATATAGATGATATCTTACTGGCAGCTAAGAGTGAACAAATGTTAGATCGGGCCTATGAAGAACTAGTTCAATTATTAAAAAAGAAAAGGTTGTTTATTGCTCCTGATAAGGTTCAAAAGGAAAATGTGGTTGATAATTTAGGAGCGAAGGTTGGACCTGAAAAGATAATACCTCAAAAGATTGAGATAAGAAAAGATAATTTAAAGACTTTAAAAGATTTTCAAAGATTGTTAGGAGATATCAATTGGGTAAGAGGCTATTTGAAGCTACCAAATTATGAAATAAGACCCCTATATGATATTTTGAAAGGTGATTCAGCACTTAATTCAACTAGACAATTTACAGAAGAAGCAAGAAAAGCTTTATGTAAAGTGGAAGAAAGGTTGCAGAATGCCTTCCTAAAGAGATGGCAGGAAGGACAGACCATTACATTGTGCATATTTGCCACTTATGGTCAACCTACAGGATTGTTATGGCAGGACGGACCATTATTATGGACCTATTCAAAGATTTCTCCGAAAAAATCCATAGAACATTATCCCACTGCACTTGCTGCTTGAGTCTTGAATGGTATCCAACAATGCTTACAGTCTTTTGGAGTAGCTCCTGCCAGTATAATAGTGCCTTATTCCAGTTATCAAATTAAGATTTTGTGTGGCACTGTAGATGACTGGGCAATATTGCAATGTAGCTTTGAAGGAGTGATTGATAATCATTATCCTAAACATCCATTGCTATCATTTTTTAAGGAGCACCCAGTGATATTCCCTAAGGTTACTTCAGCAGTACCACTTCGAGGGTCACCAAATGTGTTTACTGATGGCTCAAAGACAGGCTGTGGAGCCTATTTGATAGAAAGACAAGAGCCCGTGTTATGTCAATTTCACCGGGCTCCCCCCAAATAGTAGAGTTGAAAATAGTAATTGAGGTGTTTAAAAGATGTCAATTTGCATTCAATTTGATTTCAGATTCAGTTTATGTAGTCAACGTAGTGAAAGTATTAGAATTAGCAGGTCCTATTAAGAATAGTAGGACTGTATGTGCCTTATTACAAGAGTTACAAGTTTTAATCTGGCAGAGAAAAAGGTGTTTTTATATTCAACATATCAGAGCACATACAGGATTACCTGGACCATTAAGTGAGGGTAATGATAAAGTTGATCAATGGACCAGGATGACATGCATTTTTTGGAGCTCATTCCTGGACCAAGCCAGACAGTTTCACCAATTATTTCATGTAAATGCAAAAACTCTTCAGCAAAAATTCCATTTGTCTAGAGCAGATGCTAGACAAGTGGTTTTGGACTGTCCTCAGTGTGTGATTCATCATCATCCTCCCAGTGTGGGAGTGAACCCTAGAGGGTTGATGCCACTCAAAATCTGGCAAATGGACGTTACCCACATTTCAGAGTTTGGAACCTTAAAATATATTCATGTATCTGTGGATACCTGCTCAGGTATCATACATGCTACACCTATGAGTGGAGAGTGGAGAAAAGGCTCGCAATGTCATAGGACATTGCTTAGAAGCCTGGGCTGCATGGGGAAAACCACAGCAGCTGAAAACGGACAATGGACCAGCCTATACGGCACAGTCCTTTGTCTCCTTCTGCAACCAGATGGAGGTACAGCTTAATCACGGATTACCATACAATCCTCAAGGACAAGGAATTGTGGAGCGTGCTCATCGCACCTTGAAAGAATGCTTACAAAAACAAAAAGGGGGAATAGGCCAAGGCCGTACCCCCAAGGAGAGAATATCTTTAGCCTTATTTACTTTAAACTTTTTCAATTTGGATGCTCAAAACCGCTCAGCAGCGGACAGACATCAGGATTCCCATGGTTCACCTAAAAGCATGGTGAAGTGGAAGGACATTCTGACAGGCTCTTGGCGGGGGACTGACCCCGTGCTAACATGGGCGAGAGGGTCTGTTTGTGTTTTTCCTCAGGATCAACAAGATCCAGTGTGGGTGCCTGAACGCCTTGTGAGGAAGATTCGTCATGAAGACCTTCCTAAGGATCCTGGTGTTAGTAGTAGTGAGTATGTCAGGAATGACCGAGCCGAGATGGGGGATCCTGTCGATATGCCCAAAGCCGATGCCAGTCAGACATGATGCAACTGTGTTTCCACGCTTATTTAGCAGTAATAGAAGCTTAGGTTTACCCTACCTTCCCTTTGATGATCAGAGAAGCCCTATAGAGGGTAATAGGAATGTCAGCTTGAAGGGTAGTTTGTGCTTTTTAATGAGCTTCAATAGGTCAGATGATACAAAATGCATTAAATTGTCTCAGCAGTCAGCAGATTTTTTACCACAACTGAGGTTTGGGGGTAGGAGTGGTGGTTTATTTTCAGGCAATGGTTCTCGCCTTGAAGGATGGTGGCCCACACGAGTCTCTGACCGGGACCCCCCCAGACAGCCACGCTGGGCACCTTTTTGTAGAGGATCCACAGGAGAGGAAGGACCTTTTCCCTGGACTGGATGTCAAGAGCTCAGAGCAGTTTGGGTTCAACAAGATTATTTTTCCTTTAGCCCCATGATTAGTAATATAGTGAATAAGTCTTGTACAGGAATGCTTGATATATCTACTAGGGATCCTCAGCAGACTGCCACCAATCCTTTTGATTTGTGGCTTTTGTGTGGAGTAAATGGAAGTTGCATGGACTTGGGACCTGTCATTATGCTTGGGGGAGGAATTTATCAAAGAGGTAATTTTTCCCTAGGGTCCGCTACCAAATTGGATTTTTCTAGCGGTAGTGGCTCTGGTACTTGGAATTCTTTTTTTTTTTTTTTTTTTTTTTTTTGTTTGTTTGTTTGTTTTTTGTTTTTTGTTTTTTGTTTTTCGAGACAGGGTTTCTCTGTGTATCCTTGGCTGTCCTGGACTCACTTTGTAGACCAGGCTGGCCTTGAACTCACAAAGATCCGCCTGCCTCTGCCTCCCAAGTGCTGGGATTAAAGGCGTGCGCCACCACCGCCCGGCAACTTGGAATTCTTTGTTTCATTCTTACCGCAACAAGACCTTTTTAGCTTCGACAGTATGTCTCTGGCCTCCTTTTCTGTGGATTGTAAGTAATGGGAGTGCATCCTTGGGTGAAGAAAAATTAGTATGCACTTCGGGCACATGTTTTTATGCCCTATGCTGGAATGCCACAGCCTTTCCTGTGGCTGTGGTGACTAGAATGCCTCGATATGTGCCAGTTCCTGTAGAGGCTCCTAATACCATGATGCTATTCAGGTTTAAAAGAGATTTTGGCATCACTGCAGCTATTGTTACTGCTATCACTATTGCTGCTGTGGGAGCTACTGCCTCAGCTATTGCCTTGTCTAGTTCTATACAGACTGCCAATGCCCTGAATAACATCTCAGCCACTGTGGCATAGGCATTGGATACTCAGACCTCTATGAATTCTCATCTCAAAGGAGGTCTTATGATAGTTAATCAACGCATAGATTTAATACAAGAACAGATTGATTCTCTTTGGCAACTAGCACAATTGGGGTGTGAGTGGAAAATGCAAGGTTTGTGTGTTACTTCTGTGCAGTATCAAAATTTTACAAAGGCTGCTAATTTGTCTAGACAATTGTCAAAGTTCCTCTTACAGGATTGGTCGGCTGAGTTTGAAAATTTGATGAGAGAGCTGAGAGCAACAATTGTCCACATCAACTCCACTCGGGTGGATCTGAGCCTGGCTACTGGCTTGACTTCCTGGATACAGACGGCTATGGATCATCTTAAGGAGTGGGCGGGCGTAGGCTCTTTGGCGATACTGATGATACTAGCCTGTCTGGTTTGCCTATGGTGCATCTACAAAATGAGAGCCACACAAAAGCGTAATGCAGCCATGATTATACAAGCCCTTGTCGCCATTGAGGCGGGCCAGTCCCCTCAGGCATGGCTTGCTGCCGTGAAGTAAATCTTCACTAAGCATAGTCCCTGCCCACTGAGGTATTCGTTCCACGGATATTAGGGTCTGGCAAGTCAATGACGGAGTAGACGGGTAAGTCTCAGCCACCTAAGACAGGGCAGTCCCGAGTGGGGAGGCTGACCCAGAGACGGGTAAGAGTTTGAGCACCGCCCTCCTACAGGCTCAGGCCCACCATGAGAACCCCAGATAGGGGGATTACGAAACCTTTCCAGGGACTTCTACCAACTTTAGAAAAAATAAAAAAGGAGGAACTGTAGAGAGCTGCGACGTGCCGCGCCTTAAAGATGGCGCTGGTCTCCACCTTCCACCAGCCCGACGGTGAGCGCTTTCGGTGGTAAACAAGTCCATATTTGGCTAAGACCGCTGATCTGGCTTGCTTCCGCATACGTGGGTCTCTAAGATAGCACCACGTGGCTTTACTTGATTGGCTGTTCATTTAGTATTTAGCCTGTGGGTTGGGTCTGCCCGGGCATTCGGAAGACTGTTTTCAAGGGACCTGAATAAACTGCTTGAGAAGAGGTTTTGCGAGTTGCGTCGTTCTTGCTGGTCGAGAGGGACGCGACAAAGCACATTTGCTTATACTAATATAAGAGATAGATAGGGCCTCTTCAAAAACCTCAAGAGATCTGCAGAATATGGCATTCAAAGATGTTCTCTTAACTTTAGATTTTTATTGATATTGAGACATGTCAACTCCTGACAGTACCCCCTATTCTACTCCAAGTAGAAGATGAGCATCAAAGAATCTCCAGTGGGAGATGATTGAATTAGTGGCAAGCCTATCTCTTGGCAGGAAAAACCCCTTGCTCCAACTGTAGACAGAATGCTGCCCAAAAAGGACAAAACTTGGAAGCAAGTAAGTCGATAGCCTAGCTCTGCCAAGACAGGGTAGGCAAGTCCTTCATAATTCCTGCTCTACAATCAATGTCTGTCAGAGAAATGGGGCCAAATGACTGAAGATTGATGCTGTAATGTATGGAGAGAAAATGGGAACTGTCCAGGCAACCACTGATATGTCATTTCTTAGTTTTGGAAGCTGCAGGCCCTGCACTTCCTATATAATCAGATATATTTATCCCTCTCAGGTCTCTGAGGTGGTTGAAGAATAGATAGCTAGAGTCTCATAATTAAATTTTGAGTTGTTTAGGAATCAAGAGAGTGTTCTGGATCTAAGAAGATGTTTTTAAAATTGTGATGCAAGTTACTATGAAGACTGAGTTAGATATAGAACTTTAAACTCATGGAGATGGTTAGATAGTAGAATGTTAAAGTCAGGTGCCAAATACATATGGACTGGACATTGGGAATGTATGCTAAGCCATATAACTCTCATAATTGTGGCCTAATTACCTCTGTTGTTTTATATTGTATTTATTATTATAAGAGAAAGAGCCATTTGTTGTACTGAAAGGGGGAGCTGTTGGGGAGAAAAAGATATACCTTAAACTTAAAAAAAAAAAAGGACGGGGATGGGTGGGTTGAGGCGGAAGAGGGTGGGAGGAGCGGACTGGAGGGGGGAGTAGGGAGGGGATTGCGATTGAGATGTAACTTGAAGAAATTAAAAAATAAAGAGAAAAAAAAAAAGAAGCCAGTGTGACTGAAGTGGAATCTTCCTGATGTTTCTTCAGGGCAGCACACAGAAGCAGTAATCCAGAGGTGCCCAAGGCTGCATCTCGAGCTGGTGGCCAAACTTGGTAACGTGTAAATGTTTCTCAGGTTATATCAGTTTGGGCAGCTTGGAAACCCCAGAATTGAAGTGGTCAACTGAGAGGCCAGAAGGGGCCACTGGCGAAGATGCAGACTCAGTTGCAGTGAACAAAAATGATGGAAGGGTTTTTGGAGAGAAGTTGGGGGTTAGCACCATGTGGCAAGGTCAGAGTCCCTGAAGAAAACCCAGGAGAGGCTATTGTTGAAGGTGCCACTAACTTGCAGTGAAGACTCTAGCACAGGAGATACAAGGACTACGGTATGACCACCGAGGACAGTGAGAGCATGGGATGGAGCTGGTGTAACCATGACACAAGCTCTGTGTGTGTGTGTGTGCGTGTGCGTGTGCGTGTGCGTGTGCGTGTGTGTGTGTATGAGAGAGACAAACGGGAGAGGAGGAGAAACTGAGCTACACAGGCCCTTTGGAGGCCAGAATATTGTGAGTCCCAGACACTGAGTACTGAAAATTTTATGCTGTTGAGTGTTGGTTTTTGCTTTGATTTGACTCTAACTGTGCTCTGTTTTTTTTTTCTTTCTTATAAGAAGTATGTAACTTGTTTTGTATTTTACAGGAGCCCACTGCTGAGAGACTTTGGACTTTTAGAGAGATTTTTCAGAGAGACATTGGATATTTTGAAGATACTGAACTTTTAAAGACTGTGGGGCTTTTAAAGTAACAATGGGTCTTATACTGTGATATTAGCATGAAATCTTGGGAACGAACAAGAGAGCATAGTTTACGGTTTCATGGTGATATGTTTGTATATCAGGTTGAAAAGGGGTCAGTTGTGTTGATTAGGCTTTTTGTCAACTTGGCGCAAGCTAGAATCATCTGAGACAAAGGAGTCACAATTGAAAAAACAGTCCCTCCATAAGATTGGCCTGTAGGTAAGCCTGTGGGGTATTTTCTTGGTTAATGCTTGATTTGGGAGGGCCCAGCCACTTGCGAGTGGTGCTACCCCTGAGCAGGTGGTCCTGAGGGTATATAAGAAAGCATGGTCCCTGTTCCATCCCTCTACTGTGTTACTTGTCGTCCTTCAGTGATGAGCCATATTTGAACTTGTAAGCTCAAATAAACTCTTCTGTCCCCAAGTTGCTTTTGCTCATGGTATTTTATCACAATAATAATAACTTACATAGGACAGTCAGTGTGCCTCTTAGCTTCCATTTGATGGCCAATAAATACATGAGACAATCTTCCACACCTTATGACATCAGGGAAATGCAATCTAAAACTACATTGAGGCTCTATCTTATCCCAGTCAGGATAATTAACAGCAAACAAATAGAACCAAATACACCCAAAGATGTGATGAAGGAGTCCTTACCTCTGCTGGTGGGATTGCACTATGGAAATGTATGAGTCTCTTGAGAATAGAACTACCTTGTAGTTCTTGTTATACAGTATGGTACATGGTTTTACTACTCTTAGGTACATACTTGAAGGAATCTAAGTCAAAATATATGTAATAGAGTGTAATAGAGATATCTGCACACTCATATTCGATTGCAGCAGATAGCAAAATGACAGCCAAGATATAGAATCAGCTGAGATGACTACCAACAGATACATAATGGAGTTTTATTTGACCAGAAAAGAATGAAAGCATTCCTTTTGCAGAAAAGCATATAGAACTAGATAACATCATGCTATATCAAATAATACAGGATTGAAAGGTAGATCCCACATCCTTTCTCTCATATGCAGATTCAAGGTTAAAACAACTAATGAAAATAGAAGATTGACCATAAGTGTGTGGGTTCATTTCTGGGTCTTCAATTCCATTCCATTGATCCACTGGTCTGTTTCTATACCAGTACCATGCTGTTTTTATTACTATTGCCCTGGAGTACAGCTTGAAATCTGGGATGGTGATACCTCCAGTTTTGTTTTTGTTTTTTTTTTTTTATTGTACAGGATTGATTTAGCTATTCTGGGTTTTTGTTATTCCATATGAAGTTGAGAATTGCTTTTTCCAGGTCTATAAAGAATAGTGGTGGTATTTTGATAGGAATTGCATTGAATCTGTATATTATTTTTGGCAGGATGGCCATTTTTATTATGTTGATCCTACCTATCCATGAGCATAGGAGATCTTTCCATCTTCTGATGACCTCTTCAATTTCTTTCTTCAAGGACTTGAAGTTCTTGTCATACAAGTCTTTCACTTGCTTGGTTAGAGTTACCCCCAGGTATTATATATTGTTTGTTGCTATTGTGAAGGTGTTGTTTCCCTAATTTCTTTCTCAGCCCATTTATTTTTTGTATAAAGAAGGGCTTTTGATTTTTTTGAATTTTGTATCCAGCCACCTTGCTGAAGGAGTTTATCAGCTGTAAGAGTTCTCTGGTGGAATTTTTGGGGTCAACTTATGTATACTATCATCTCATCTGCAAATACAGATAATTTGACTTCTTTGTTTCCAATTTGTATCCCCTTGATCTCCTTTAGCTGTCTTATTGTTCTAGCAAGAACTTCAAGTACTATGTTGAAGAGATATGGCGAAAGTGGACATCCTTGTATTAGAGGAAATACTTCAAGTTTCTCTCCATTTAATTTGATGTTGGCTACTGACTTGCTGTATATCGCATTTATTATTTCTAGATACAGTCCTCGTATTCCCGTTCTCTTCAGGACTTTTAGCATGAAGGCGTTTTGGATTTTGTCAAATGCTTTTTCAGCATCTAGCAAGATGATTATGTGGTTTTTTTTTCTTTCAGTTTGCTTATATGGTGAATTACGTTGATGGATTTTCGTATGTTGAAGCATCCTTGCATTCCTGGGATGAAGACTACTTGATTGTGGTGTATGATACTTTTTATGTGTTCTTGGATTCAGTTTGCCAGTATTTTATTAAGTACTTTTGCATCTATGTTCATGAGGGAAATTGGTCTGAAGTTCTCTTACTTTGTTGGGTCTTTGTGTGGTTTAGGACTCAGAATGAATGTGGCCTCATAGAATGAGTTTGGCAGTGTTCCTTCTAATTCTATTTTGTGGAAGAGTTTGAAGAGTATTGGTATTAGCTCTTCTTTGAAGGGCTGGTAGAATTCTGTGCTGAAACCATCTGGCCCTGGGCTTTTTTTGGTTGGGAGATTTTTAATGACTGTTTCTATTTCCTTACAGGTTATAGGGCTGTTTAATCTGTCAGATTGGGAAAAAAAAATCTTCACCAACCCCACATCTGACAGAGGGCTAATATCCAAAATTTGCAAAGAACTCAAGAAATTAAATGCCAAGAAACCAAATAATCCAATCAAAAAATGGGAACAGAGCTAAACAGAGAATTCACAAAGGAGGAATCCTTAATGGCTGAGAGACACTTGAAGAAATGCTCAGCATCCTTAAACATTAGAGAAATGCAACTCAAGACGACTCTGAGATTCCATCTCACACCTGTCAGAATGGCTAAGATCAAAAGCTCAAATGACAGCACATGCTGGTGAGGTTGTTAGAGAAAGGGGAACACTCCTCCATTGCTGGTGGGAGTGCAAGCTTGTACAACCACTATGGAGATCAGTCTGGTGATATCTTAGAAAACTTGGAATAGCTCTACCTCATGACCCAGCCATACCACTTCTGGGTATACATCCAAATGATTCCTCACCAAGTCACAAGGAAGTTTCCTCATCTATGTTCATAGCAGCCTTATTTGTAATAGCTAGAAACCAGAAACAACCCAGATGTCCCTCAACCAACAAATGGATTAAAAAAAAAAAGCTGTGGTACATCTACACAATGGAATACTACTCAGCCACCAGAAACAAGGAAATCCTGCAATTTGCAGCCAAATGGATGGAACTAGAGAAGCTCATCCTGAGTGAGCTAACCCAGACTCAGAAGGATGCATATGGCATCTATTCACTTATAATCAGATTTTAGTTATATAGTACAGGATAACAATACTACAACCCTACAACCAATGCACCAAAGGGAACATGAACATAGACTTTTTTCCTGTCAATGAGACACTTTTCCCTGGTGGTGCTGCCTTGTAGGCCTCCAGTGTATGAGGAGGCTCTTGGGCCTCATATGACTGCTGAACTGAGGCAGGGGATTCTTATGTAGGTACACTCCACTCTAGAGGAGTGGGTTGGAAGGGATGGGGGTAGAGGGTGGGAGGGAGGGACTGGGAGGGGCGCAAAGCGGACACTGTGATGGAGATGTAACCTGAAGCAATAAATAAATATTTTTTTTAAATGTAAAAAAAAAGAAAAGAAAGAAAGAAAATAGAAGGGTGACCATTCAGGGAAGAAGAGCCACTGGGAAATTTAATGAGAAAAAAAGATGGTAATGAGGGTAAATGTGACCAAAACACATTATATAAGTCTGAAAAGTCAAAACTTATCTTATTATTTTGTACAACTAATATATTTTAATTAAATGAATGGAAGACAAACACTGGTGTAGAAAATTTAATTTCCATTTGAGATTGGTATGTGGTACACTCCTATAATCTTAACACTCAGAAGGATGAGGCAGAAGAATCATGAGTTCTAGGCCAGGCTAGGCTACATGGCAAATACTTGTCTCAAGAAAATAAATAAAAAGGGAAGATCCAAGATGGCACTGACCATAGAGCAGTGCATTTGAGTAGTAGGTGAATGAGATTAGTCACTGTGGACTGAATGTGAGGTCCCCTAGATGACAGTGAAACACAGACGGTGTCTGAATTCCCACGGCGAACATTGAGACCAGTCACCAGGTAAAACAGCCCACGCAGTTTCCAGGAACACCACCCTGAGATCAGCCAGCTCCGTCACCCATCTAGAGAGGAGCTCTGGGTAGAGGAGATCCAGACTACGGCTCCAGCCACAGACCAGCGGCCCCCGCCTGTGTGCCTGATATCCAGCCTGCACTCGGACCTGTACACCTAAGAGGCAAAAACAGCTGCAACACAAGAGCAAAGGTTAGTGAGATTTTTTTTCCGGAGTTTCCAACATGGCAGCACAGTGTACACTGTAGCGGAGAGGCAGAGACCTAACCCAGTCACAGCAAAGCAATTAGGAGCCAAGACTGCCTGCAAACAGAGCCCACGACAGTGTGTTCTCCACAAATAGTGGGGCGGGTGGGTCACTCACTCTAGCACCCAAGCATCTGTGGCAGTCAGCAACAGGCACACTGAGGCCAGCACCCGTTGTGGGCAGAGCTCCCTGCTTGCATAATCAGCCTAGCTGGGGAGCCAGAACGACTGGGTCAGTGAGAGGAGAACACAGACCCAACCACAGCTCTATCTGCCTTTCTGAGGAGACCTGCCAGCTCCCAGGTCCTCAGAGGCTAGCCCTCTCCCCACTCCAATCCCCTCTATATTGGTCTAATTGGGTCACAAGCAGTTGAGGAGAGCGGCAGCCACCCTCTTCTCTGAGAGCCAGTCAGTCTATTACAGGAACCTGCCCGCCATCTGGAGGTAAACACCAGGATCTCAGGATCAGCCAACCACCAGTGCAGGGAGTTTTCCTGAGCACCAAGGTCAGCTAACAAAAGTCACAAATAGACAACACCTGGGTCAATCGGATGACAAAAGGTCAGCACAAGAACATGGTAAAAAAAAAAAAAAAAACAATAGGATGTCTCCAAATCCTAGCAATGATGCTACAGACAACTCTGGGCAGCTGAACACAATTGAAACAAACAAAAAAAATGACCTTAATCCTATGCTTATATTAATAATAGAAGGCCTAAGGGAGGAAATCAAATACCTCAGAGAGCAACAACAAAGTACTCCAAAGGAGGTGATGGAAACGAATAAAGCACTTAAAGAAATGGAAAACCTGAAAGGGGAAGTTGAAGCAATGAAGAAAATCCAATCCGAGACATCCATACAACTGGAAAACCTTAAGAAAAGAATCGGAACTACAGACACTAGCATCACCAACACAATACAAGAGATGGAAGAAAGAATTTCAGGCTCAGAGGATAAAATTGAAGAAATTGATACATCTGTCAAAGAAAATGTCAAATCTAAAAAAGTCCTGACCCAAAACCTTCAGGAAATCAAGGACACAATGAAAAGACAAAATCTTAGAATAATAGGAATAGAAGAAAGAGAAGAGTCCCACCTCCATGGACCAGAAAATATCTTCAAAAAAAATCATTGAAGAGAATTTCCCAAACCTAAAAAAGAGATGCCTATAACTGTACAAGAAGCTTACAGAACTCCAAATAGATTAGACCAGAAAAGAAAATCTTCCTGCCACATAATAATCAAAACACTAAATGTACAGAACAAAGAAAGAATTTTAAAAGCTGCTAGGGAAAAGGGTCAAGTAACATATAATGGCAAACCTATCAGAATCACACCTGACTTATCTTCAGAGACTCTAAAAGTCAGAAGGGCCTAGACAGATGTCTTGCAGACCCTAAAAAAACACAAATGCCAAGCCAGACTACTATTCCTTGCAAAATTGTCAATCAACATAGATGGAGAAAACAAGATATTCCATGACAAAGCTAAATTCAAACAATATCTATACACAAATCCAGCTCTACAGAAGATGTTGGAAGGAAAACTTCAACCCAAAGAGATTAACTACACACAAGAAAGCACAGGAAACAAATAGCATGCCTGCAACAAAACCAAAAGAAAAGAAGCTCACTCACACTCTATTTCCACCAACATCAAGATGGCAGGAAGTAACAATCACTGGTCATTAATATCTCTCAACATCAATGGACTCAATTCCCCCAAAAAA
This sequence comes from Lophiomys imhausi, assembly GCA_907164525.1. NCBI lineage: Eukaryota > Metazoa > Chordata > Mammalia > Rodentia > Muridae > Lophiomys > Lophiomys imhausi. The sequence continues at coordinate 97,953 of CAJQZJ010000067.1, forward strand.
AGGCACAGGCTAGCAGAATGGATGCGAAAACAGAATCCCACATTCTGCTGCTTACAAGAAACACACCTCAACAAAAAAAGACAGACATTATCTCCAAGTAAAGGGCTGGAAAAAGATATACCAAGCAAATTGACCCAAGAAAAAAGCTGGAGTAGCAATTCTAGTATGCAACAAATTGGACTTTCAAGCAACATTAATCAAAAGAGATGGGGAAGGACACTACATACTCATCAAAGGAAAAATACACCAAGATGAAATTTCAAAACTGAACATCTATGCCCCAAATGTAAGACCACCCACATTCATTAAGGAAACACTACTGAAGCTCAAATCCCACATTAAACCTCACACATTAATAGTGGGAGACTTCAACACACCACTCTCACCACTGGACAGATCAACAATGCAGAAACCAAACAGAGAAATAATGAACTTCACAGATGACATGAATCAAATGGACCTAATTGATATCTACAGAACATTTCACCCCAAAACAAAAGAATACACTTTCTTCTCGGCACCTCATGGAACCTTCTCCAAAATCGACCATATAGTTGGTCACAAAGCAAGCCTCAACAGATTCAGGAAAATTGAAATTACTACTTGTAACTTATCAGATCATCATGGAATAAAGCTAGGCTTCAACAATAACAAAAACAACAGAGATCCTGCAAAACATGGAAACTGAACAACTCTCTCCTCAATGACCTCTGGGTCAGGGAAGAAATGAAAAAAGAAATTAAAGTCTTCATAGAACTCAATGAAAATGAAGGCACAACATACCCAAACTTATGGGACACATTGAAAGCAGTGCTAAGAGGAAAGTTTATAACACTAAGTGCCTTCAAAAGGAAACTGGAGAGTTCCTGTGCTAGCCACCTAAAAGCACATCTGAAAGACCTAGAAGAAAAAGAAGCAAAAACTCCCAAGAGGAGCAGACGAGAGGAAATTATCAAACTCAGGGCTGAAATCAACAACTTAGAAACAAAAAGAACAATACAAAGAATCGACAAAACCAAGAGCTGGTTCTTTGAGAAAATCAACAAAATAGACAAACCCTTAGCTAAATTAACTAAAAGGCAGAGGGAAAATACCCAAATCAACAAAATCAGAAATGAAAAGGGGGAAATAACAACAGACATTGAGGAAATCCAAAGAATCGTTAGGTCCTTCTTCAAAAACTTGTACTCCACACAATTGGAAAATCTAAATGAAATGGACGATTTTCTTGATAGATTCCACCTACCAAGGTTAAATCAAGAACAGGTAAACAGGGGATCCAAGATGGCGGTGGCCTGCGCAGACGTATTTTGATTTCGGGATTAACAGTCACAGGGCAGAGAGTGTTGCAGGATGCTGTACAAACAGCTCGACCTCTCTGGATCTCATCCAACTACCCAGGGACCACTGGGGATCCCTGAGCAGGACGCTTGCTCCCACTCTCGGACACACAAGGAAGCCACTGAATCCGGGAATCGGGATCCCCCATCCCCCACCAGGAGAGACACGCCGGGTAAGTTACAATCTAACACCAAGCGGGCAGATTCAGATCCCACGCAGAGATAATCTCCACCCTGCTGGGCACCCCCAGGTCTCACACAGAAGATCCAGCTATCTGGTGAAAGGTTGCTACCCTTGGAAGTGAGAGCAACTCAGCTACAAAGTGCCTTCAGGCTACAGATTGAAACCCACTGCGGTGACATCACTGGCCAGTTTCCAGGCCATGGGAGTGGCAAGGCTATTGGGGGTGAAGGCAGATTTACCCACCACAGAAGCCAACCCTGGGCAAACTGCAAGGTATTTGAAACTGTTGTATATCAGACTTTTTTACTAGTACTGGCCCTTCTGGTGGGGAACCAGAGCTTACTTGTACACAGCTCCACCCCCTGGATTAGTTAGGTCTACACCTATGAGGCAGGGCTGAATGACTCACCTTATAGGGGTGGAGTAAGGCAACTCATCTCCTACACCAAAGCACCCCCTTTGGACCCAAGTCCAGAAGACAGCTAAAAAATTCCACATGGCCAGAGGCCCCAGACCAAAAAAAAAAAAAGAACAAAATGACTCCAACAAAAGAAAGCAAGCCCGAACCACCTCACCACAGCTGAAACACATGGAAACGATGACAATTCTACATTATGGAAAGTGATAGAGTCCCTTCAAGAAGAACTTAAATCTATGAAGGAATTCAAAGAAGCCACAATTGCACATACGAAACTGATGGAAAACACCATTAGAGAACTTCAGAACAAGGTGAGTCAATTTGAACAAGAAAAAGAGAGGGCAATGGAAGACTTCCAGGCAAAGACAAGAAAAATGGAGCAGGAAATGTACAAAACAAATTACATCACTCAAGAAATGAAAATGGAAATGGAAACAATAAAGAAAACATAGTCAGAGTTAAAAATGGAAATGGAGAATCAAGGGAAGAGAACAGGAACTATGGATTTGAGTACCAAAAATAGGATTCAAGAGACTGAAGACAGGATCTCAGGCATGGAAGATTCGATGGAAGAAATCAATACTACATCCAAAGAAAATGAGAAAGCTAAAAAATCTCTCACCCACAATATCCAAGAAATCAAGGACTCAATGAAAAGACGGAACCTAAGAATTATAGGCATAGAGGAAAGAGAAGACTCCCAACTCCATGGTCCAGAAAATATCTTCAACAAAATCATGGAAAAAAACTTCCCAAACCTAAAGAAAGAGATGCCAGTAAAAATCCAAGAGGCTTACAGAACACCAAACAGATTAGATCAGAAAAGAAACTCCTCTCTCCACATAATAATAGAAACTCTAAATTTAGAGAACAAACAAAGGATATTAAAAGCTGTAAGAGAAAAAGACCAAGTCGCATACAATGGCAGACCCATCAGAATCACACCTGACTTCTCCTCAGAAACCTTAAAAGCTAGAAGGGCCTGGACAGATGTCCTACAAGCCCTGAGAGAACATAGGTGCCCAGCCAGACTACTATACCCAGCAAAACTCTCTATCAACATAGATGGAGAAAACAAGATATTCCATGACAAAATCAAACTCAAACAATATCTCCTCACAAATCCAGCCCTACAGAAGATCCTAGAAGGAAAATTCCAACACAGAGAAGATAACTACACCCAAGAAAACAGAGGAAATAGAAACCTCCACAGCAACTAAATGAAACACAAGACGACCAGCTATACCAAAGTAATGGAAAATAACAACCCCTGGTCACTAATATCCATCAAAATCAATGGACTCAATTCGCCAATAAAAAGATACAGACTTACAGACTGGATCTGTAAACAAGACCCATCTTTTTGATGTATACAAGAAACACATCTCACTATTGAAGATAAACACTATCTCAAAGTAAAGGGCTGGGAAAAGGTTTTCCAAGCAAATGGACCCAGGAAACAAGCTGGAGTAGCCACTCTAATATCAAACAAAATAGGCTTCAAATTGAAGTTAATAAAAAAAGACAGAGAAGGGCATTACATACTCATTAAAGGAAATATCCACCAAGAGGATCTCTCAATATTGAACATCTATGCCCCAAATACAAAAGCACCTACATTTATAAAAGAAATGCTTCTAAAACTTAAATCGCACATCGATCCAAACACTTTAATAGTGGGAAATTTCAACAACCCACTCACAACTATGGACAGATCATCAAGACAGAAGTCAAACAGAGAAATAATGAGTCTAACAGAGATCATGAACCAAATGGACCTAACAGATATCTACAGAACGTTTCACCCAAACACAAAAGAATACACCTTCTTCTCAGCACCTCATGGAACCTTCTCCAAAATCAACCATATAGTTGGCCACAAAGATAGCCTCAGCAGATACAAGAAAATTGAAATAACCCCTTGTATCTTATCAGACCACCATGGAATAAAGCTGGGCTTCAATAGCAAAAGAATCAACAGAAAGCCTACACACACATGGAAATTGAACAACTCTTTAATAGAGGACCACTGGATCAGGGAAAAAATAAAGAAGGAAATCAAGACTTCTTAAAATCCAACGAAAATGAAGACACAACATACCAAAACCTATGGGACACAATGAAAGCTGTGCTACGAGGAAAGTTCATAGCACTAAGTGCCTTCAAAAAGAAAATTGTGACAGCTCATATTAGCGAATTAACAGCTAAACTGGGTGAATTGGAAAAAAAAGAAGCAAACACTCCCAAGAGGAGCAGAGGCAGGAGATCATCAAACTTAGGGCTGAAATCAACAACTTAGAAACAAAAAGAACAATACAAAGAATCAATGAAACCAAGAGTTGGTTCCTCAAGAAAATCAACAAAATAGACAGAACCTTAGCCAAATTAACTAAAAGACAGAGGGAGAAAACCCAAATCAACAAAATCAGAAATGAAAAGGGAGAAATAACAACAGATATTGAGGAAATCCAGAAAATACTTGGATCCTACTTTAAAAAGCTATACTCCACCAAATTTGAAAACTTAAGTGAAATGGACAATTTTCTTGATAGATTCCACCTACTGAATCTAAATCAAGATCAGATAAACAGATTAAACAGCCCTATAACCCCTAAGGAAATAGTCATTAAAAATCTCCCAACAAAAAAAAGCCCAGGGCCAGATGGCTTTAGCACAGAATTCAAACAGACCTTCAAAGAGGAGCTAACAACAATACTTTTCAAACTCGTTCACAAAATAGAATCTGAAAGAACATTGCCAAACTCATTCTACGAGGCCAAAATCACCCTGATTCCTAAACCACACAAAGACCCAACAAAGAAAGAGAACTTCAGACCAATCTCCCTCATGAACATAGATGCAAAAATACTTAATAAAATACTAGCAAACTGAATTCAAGAACACATCAAAAGTATCATACACCATGATCAAGTAGGCTTCATCCCAGGAATGCAGGGATGGTTCCACATACAAAAGTCTATCAACGTCATTCACCATATAAACAAGATGAAAGAAAAAACCACATGATAATCTTGCTAGATGCAGAAAAAGCATTTGACAAAATCCAACACCCCTTCATGCTAAAAGTTCTGGAGAGAATGGGCATACAAGGACCATACCTAGAAATAATAAAGGTAATATACAGCAGGCCAATGGCCAACATCAAATTAAATGGAGAGAAACTTGAAGTATTTCCTCTAAACTCAGGGACAAGACAAGGATGTCCACTTTCACCATATCTCTTCAATATAGTACTTGAAGTTGTTGCTAGAGCAATAAGACAACTAAAGGAGATCAAGGGGATAAACATTGGAAAAGAAGAAGTCAAAGTATCCCTATTTGTAGATGATATGATAGTATACATAAGCGACCGCAAAAATTCCGCCAGAGAACTCTTACAGCTGATAAACACTTTCAGCAAAGTGGCTGGATACAAAATTAATTCAAAGAAAATCAGAAGCCCTTCTTTATACAACAAACAAATATACCGAGAAAGAAATAAGGGAAACAACCCCCTTCACAATAGCCACAAACAACATAAAATACTTGGGGGTAACTCTAACCAAGCAAGTAAAGGACCTGTACAACCAGAACTTCAAGCCCTTGAAGAAAGAAATGGAAGAGGCCTTTAGAAGATGGAAAGATCTCCCATGCTCATGGATAGGTAGGATCAACATAATAAAAATGGCCATCCTACCAAAAGCAATATACAGATTCAATGCAATTCCTATCAAAATACCAACACAATTATTTTATAGACTTGGAAAGAGCTATTCTCAATTTCATATGGAACAACAAAAAGCCCAGAATAGCTAAATCAATCCTGTACAATAGAAAAAAATCTGGAGGTATCACCATCCCAGATTTCAAGCTGTACTACAGAGCAATAGTTGTAAAAACAGCATAGTATTGGTATAGAAACAGACCAGTAGATCAATGGAATCAAATTGAAGATCCAGAAACAGACCCACACACTTACGGCCACCTAATTTTTGACAAAGAAGCCAAAACAGCACAATGGAAGGACAGCATCTTCAAAAAATGGTACTGGTCCAATTGGATGTCCACTTGTAAAAGAATGAAATTAGACCCATACTTATCACGTTGTACAAAACTTAAGTCCAAGTGGATCAAAGACCTTAAAATAAGGCTGGTCACACTAAATCTACTAGAAGAAAAAGTGGGAAAAACCCTCAAACTCATTGGCACAGGTGACAACTTCCTGAACAGAACACCAACAGCTCAGTACCTGAGATCAACAATCAATACATGGGACCTCATTAAGCTGAAAAGCTTCTGTAAGGCAAAAGACACTGTCATTCGAACAAAACGGCAGCCTACAGACTGGGAGAAAATCTTCACCAACCCCACATCTGACAGAGGGCTAATATCCAAAATCTACAAAGAACTCAAGAAATTAAATGCCAAGAAATCAAATAATCCAATCAAAAAATGGGGGACAGAGCTAAATAGAGAATTCACAAAGGAGGAATCCATAATGGCTGAGAGAAACTTGAAGAAATGCTCACCATCCTTAATCATCACAGAAATGCAACTCAAGATGACTCTGAGATTCCATCTCACACCTGTCAGAATGGCTAAGATCAAAAGCTCAAATGACAGCACATGCTGGTGAGGATGTGGAGAAAGGGGTATCCTACTCCATTGCTGGTGGGAGTGCAGGCTTGTGCAACCACTATGGAGGTCAGTCTGGCGATATCTTAGAAAACTTGGAATAGCTCTGCCTCAGGATCCAGCCATATCACTTCTGGGTATACACCCAAATGCCTCTTCATGGAATCATAAGGAAGTTTCCTCATCTATGTTTATAGCAGCCTTATTTGTAATAGCTAGAAAATGGAAACAACCCAGATGTCCCTCAACCGAAGAATGGGTTAAAAAACTGTGGTACATCTACACAATGGAATATTATTCAGCTATCAGGAACAATGAAATTATGCAATTGCAGCCAAACGGATGGAACTAGAAAAGCTCATCCTGAATGAGCTAACCCAGACTCAGAAGGATGCATATGGCATCTATTCACTTAAAGTAGGATTTTAGGTATATAGTAAGTAAAAGTTATCGATACTATAACTAACACACCAAAGGGAACTTAGACATAGACTTTTTATTTTTATTTTTATTTATTTTTTATATTTTTTCTAGTTTTTATTCTTTTTTATCTATTTGTCTGCTTATTTGTTTGTTTGTTTGTTTGTTTGTTTGTTTTTTTAGTTCTCTCTCCCAGTCAATGAGACACTTTTCACTGATGGTTCTGCCTCGTAGATCCCCAATGAATGAGGAGGCTCTTGGCCCTCATACGACCTCTCAACTGAGATAAGGGACTGTTATATAAGGGCACCCCACCCCAGAGAAATGGGATGGAAGGGTTAGGAGGTAAGAAAAAAAAATGAAATGTGATGTTTCAGCCTTTTACTAATAACTGTCATAAACTGTTTAGGATAATTAAGAAATGCAAACTAATAGTTATGCAAGCCGGTCATTTTGTTAGATACTATGACAGCCTATTGTAGTTATTTTCTAAGCTAATCAGAAATAAAACTGCTAAGAGACAAGCAACATCTGCTTTTCCTAATATAAGAAATAGATAGGGCCTCTTCAAAAACCTCAAGAGATCTGCAGAATATGGCATTCAAAGATGTTTTCGTAACTTTAGATTTTTTTATATCGAGACATATCAACTCCTGACAGCACCGCCTATTCTATCCCAAGTAGAAGATGAGCACCGAAGAATCTCCAGTGGGAGATCATTGAATTAGTTGCAATCCTATCTCTTGGTAGGAAAAGCCCCTTGCTCCAACTGTAGACAGAATGCTGTCCAAAAGGACAAAACTTGGAAGCAGGTAAGTCGACAACCTAGCTCTGCCAAGACAGGGTAGGCAAGGCCTTCATAACCCCTGCTCTACAATCAATGTCTGTCAGAGAAACGGGGCCAAACGACTGAAGATTGATGCTGTAATGTATGGGGAGAAAATGGGAACTGTACAGGCAGCCACTGGTATGTCATTTCTTAGTTTTGGAAGCTGCAGGCCCTGTACTTCCTATAAAATCAGATATATTTATCCCTCTCAGGTCTCTGAGCTGGTTGAAGAACAGATAGCTTGAGTCTCATAATTAAATTTTGAGTTGTTTAGGAGTCAAGAGACTGTTATAGATGTAAGAAGATGCTTTTAAAATTGTGTTGCAAGTTAGTATGAATGTTGATTTAGATATAGAACTTTAAACTCATGGAGATGGTTAGATAGTAGAATGTTAAAGTCAGGTGCCAATACATATGGACTGGACATTGGGAATGTACGCTAAGCCATATAACCCTCATAACTGTGGCCTAATTACCTCTGTTGTTTTGTATTGTATTTATTATTATAAGAGAAAGAGCCATTTTTTGGACTGAAAGGGGAAACTGGAGGGGAAAATAAGATATACTTTATACTTTAAAAAAAAGGGAAGAGGATGGGGGGTTGAGGGTGGGAGGGTGGGACTTGAGGGGGGAATAGGGAGGGGACTGTGAAATAGATGTAACTTGAAGAAATAAAAAATAAAAAAAATATCAGGTAAACAAATTAAAAAGTCCTATAACCCTTAAGGAAATATAAGAAGTAATTAAAAGTCTTCCAACCAAATAAAGCCCAGGCCTAGATGGTTTCAGCACAGAATTCTACCAGACATTCAAAAAAGAGCTAACACCAATATTCTTCAAACTCTTCCACAACATAGAAACAGAAGGAATACTGCCAAACACATTCTATGAGGCCACAGTTACACTGATACCTAAACCTCATAAAGACCCAACGGAGAAAGAAAATTTCAGACCAATTTCCCTTATGAACATGGATGCAAAGATACTTAATAAAATACTTGCAAACTGGATCCAAGATCACATCAAAAGTATCATACACCATGATCAAGCAGGCTTCATCCCAGGGATGTAGGGGTGGTTCAACATTAGAAAATCCATCAATGTAATCCACCACATAAACAAGCTAAAAGAAAAGAAGCACATGATCATTTCATTGGACGCTGAAAAAGCTTTTGACAAAATACAGCACCCTTTCATGTTAAAAGTCTTAGAGAGATCAGGCATACAAGGACCATATTTAAACATAATAAAGGCAATTTACAGCAAGCCAATAGCCAACATCAAATTAAATGGAGAGAAACTTAAAGCATTTCCTCTAAAATCAGGGACAAGGCAAGGCTGCCCACTCTCTCCATATCTCTTCAACATAGTACTTGAAGTTTTAGCTAGAGCAATAAGACAACTAAAAGAGATCAAGGGGATACAAATTGGAAAGGAAGAAGTCAAAGTATCCCTATTTGAAGATGATATGATAGTATACATAAGTGACCCCAAAAATTCCACCAGAGAACTTCTACAGCTGATAAACTCTTTCAGCAAGGTGGCCGGATACAAAATCAATTCAAAAAATCAGTAGCCCTTCTTTACAAAAAAGATAAATGGGCTGAGAAAGAAATAAGGGAGTCAACACCCTTCACAATGGCCACAAATAATATAAAATACCTGGGGTAACTCTAACCAAGCAAGTGAAAGACCTGTATGATAAGAACTTCAAGTACCTAAAGAAAGAAATTGAAGAAGATATCAGAAGATGGAAAGATCTCCCTTGTTCATGGATAGGTAGGATCAACATAATAAAAATGGCAATCTTACCAAAAGCAATATACAGATTCAATGTGATTCCTATCCAAATACCAACTCAATTTTTTACAGATCTGGAAAAAGCAATTCTCAACTTCATATGGAATAACAAAAGACCCAGAATAGCTAAATCAATCAGGTACAATAACAGAACATCTGGAGGTATCACCATCCCGGATTTCAAGCTATATTACAGGGCAATAGTAATAAAAACAGCATGGTACTGGTATAGAAACAGACCAGTTGACCAATGGAATCAAATTGAAGACCCAGAAATAAACCCACACACCTACAGTCACTTAATTTTTGATAAAGAAGCCGAAAACATACAATGGAAAAAGGAAAGCATCTTCAATAAATGGTGCTGGTCTAACTGGATGTCAACATGTAGAAGAATGCAAATAGATCCATACTTATCACCCTTTACAAAACTTAAGTCTAAGTGGATCAAGGACCTCAACATAAATCCAGACACACTAGCATTAATAGAAGAGAAAGTGGGCAAAAGCCTTGAACTCATTGGCACTGGTAGCAACTTCCTGAATAGAATGCCAATAGCTCAGGCACTAAAACAAACAATCAATAAATGGGACTTTATAAAATTGAAAACCTTCTGTAAGGCAAAGGACACTGTCCTTAGAACAAAACGGCAGCCTACAGAGTGGGAAAGGATCTTCACCAACCCAACATCTGACAGAGGGCTAATATCCAAAATATATAAAGAACTGAAGAAATTAAACACCAAAAAATCAAATAACCCCATCAATAAATGGGGTAGAGAGCTAAACCAAGAATTCACAGAAGAAGAATCTCTAAAGGCCAAGAGGCATTTGAGGAAATGTTCAACATCTTTGGTCATCAGGGAAATGCAACTTAAAACAACTCTGAGATTCCATCTCACACCTGTCAGAATGGCTAAGATAAAAAACTCAAATGATAGCACATGCTGGCGAGGATGTGGAGAAAGGGGAACGCTCCCCCATTGCTGGTGGGACTGTAAACTTGTGCAACCACTTTGGAAATCAATCTGGAGATATCTTAGAAATTGGGATTAAATCTACCTCAAGACCCAGCCATACCCCTCTTGGGCATATATCCAAAAGATTCGAAACAAAACCACAAGGACATTGCCACAACAATGTTCATAGCAGCTTTATTTATAATAGCCAGAAACTGGAAACAACCCAGATGTCCTTCAACTGAAGAATGGATAAAAAAAAAAACTATGGAACATTTACATAATGGAATACTACACAGCTATCAGAAATGAGGAAATCATGCAATTCAAAACCAAATGGATGGAACTAGAAAAGCTCATCCTAAGTGAGGTGATACAGTCCCAGAAAGATAAACATGGTATGTATTCCCTTATAAATGGATATTAACCATACATCACAGGATAACTATCCTAAAACCCACACACCCAAATAGATAGGAACCTAGCATATCTATCCTAGGAAAAATTCTATCTACCAGTGAGTCATGGAATCTGCTGCAGGTTAGTGGAACACCACACCCTAGATGGTGTGCCTTTTCAAGCTCCAGTACAAGTGGAAGTTCTTGGCCCTCACATGACGCAAGATCTGAGGGAGTATGATGTGTGAGGGCCCACCTCATCCGAGGAGAAGGAGAGTACCAAGTAGAGGAACAAGGAGGGAGGGAGGGAGGGAGGGAAGGAGAAAGGGAGGGGCCAGGAGGGGAGGAGGAAGGAAACTATGTTCTAGAAGTAAATAATACTTTTTTAAGAAAAGGGTTAATAAGCTTAAAAAATATAATAAAAATATAATATAAAATTTTCAAACTATAATTTACCAAAGGTATATTTGCCTTTCTGGCATGAAAGGGAAATGGCCTTAATTTCAGATTAGAATGTTAGACTGCAGGTGGCCACATAGATTACACAAACTTGATAGCAGCTTTAAAGTTCTTTTTTTTTTTTTTTTTTTTTTTGTAGAGGTATTGGATATTTCCATGGTTTGGCATTAAAAAGCAGGTAACAGGTTTAACACACTGTAAATAAATTAAAGGTTACAGCTGTTCGACCTGGTTTTACAAACCTCCAAGAGTTGAAAAAACTTAGAGGTAAGGTAAAATACATGAAAGGCATGGTGTTAGCCCATGCCTTTACCTCCAGCAGAGACAGGAGGGTCACTATAGAGTTAATTGTCTTATAAATTCTAGAGTTACAAGGAACAGGGTGGTGATGTTTCAAACCCTTAATCCCATCATTTGAGAAGGATACACCCTTAATCCCAACACACTAGAGACAGAAACAGGCAGATCTTAGAGCTCAAGGTCAGCCTGATACAAAACAAGCTCTAAATAGCCCCTTCAATCCAGGGGTGGTGGAGCACATCTTTAATCCCATCAGTTGGGAACCACATGTCTTTGATCCCAATACTTAGAATGCAGAGACAGGCACATAGGATTTGGAAGGATTTAAATTTAAAAGCTATTTACAAAAGGCATGCTGAAATTCAAACAAATTGTCCTTTGAGATCTCAAAATATATACGCTAAAGTTTTGTTTAGCTCCAAAATATCAAAATAATGTCTTCTTTAATCCAGATTGAAAGGTAATACTTTATATATTGTCAAAAAACCAAATTTGCTCCAGGAAAAATATTACCTGACCCACTCTCAAAAAAAGGTAATTGTCCCAGAGTTATGATTAGGGCAGGGCTCTGTTCTTATCTTTCAGGAGATTTAAAGCATCCATTCAAGGAATCCAGGGACAACTGGACAATGGAAACCTCAGCAGAAAACAGATCAGACACCGAAGAAGACGAGTGGCCCAGGTGATCCAGACTTGCAGACTTCCTCAATAGCTGTTTCCTCAAAAGTCTACAACCACAACAACTCAAAATCGCTAAGATCATTCAGCTCCACAGACTGCTCCGGCCAGAACTTCAATAAAGCCCTGAAGATCAGCTTCTGTCTACGAACTTCCTAGGACATCTAAATAGCTGAGCACAAAAGGACTGAACATGAAATGATTCTATTAACATTTTTAACCATTTTTCCATTCTTATTTGGGCCCAAAACAGGTTTACTACGTCCCAAATCAGCAGGAAGTCATTTTAAGAGAACAACGTCCCATCCCCAGAAAGTGGGGAGGGTGTCCCTCCTCCTTTGGTTATTTGATGGATAATAGAAAATTTTGTTATTTAGGGGAAGAGACTACAAGCTGTTAAATGGTCTTGTTAAATGGGTTTTGGATGTTAGACCCAGGGACTTCTCTCTTTCTCTTTTCTGTACCCTTCTTTCTCTCCTATGTAGGAGTGAACAGACTTGAGAAAAAAATGGGACGTAGACATACTATAGGAAAGATCAAGAAAAAAAGGACAGATTATTGAATATGGCCTTATACCTTTGCATATTGATACAAAATTAATATTATATTTGGCTAAATTGGTATTGATCATTGTATATTAATGCAAAATTAAGATGGTATTAGGCTACATCGGTATTGATCTTTGTATAGTGATACAAAATTAAGATTATATTTGGCCACAATGGTATTGACCCTTGTATATTGATGCAAAATTAAGATTGTATTGGGCTACATAGGTATTGATCTTTGTATATTGATACAAAATTAAGATTATATTTGGTCACATTGGTATTGATCTTTGTATATTGATACAAAATTAAGGGTAATGCTTCTTAAAGGGATTGTACCTAGTAATGCTTAAAAATGAAATGTATAGTTTTGGCCTCTTGCTACCAACCGTCATAAACTGTTTAGGATAATTAAGAAATGGAAACTAATAGTCATGCAAGTGTGTCATTTTGTTAGTTACTATGACAGTCTATCACAGTTATTTTCTAAGCTACTCAGAAATCAAGTTGCTAAGAGACAAGCAACATTTGCTTATCTAAATATAAGAGACAGATAGGGCATCTATCTTCAAAAACCTCAAGAGATCTGCAGAATATGGCATTCAAACATGTTTTCTTAAGATTTTTTGATATCTAGACATGTTAGCTCCTGACAGCACCCCCTATTCTACTCCAAGTAGAAGATGAGCATCAAAGAATCTCCAGTGGGAGATGGTTGAATTGGTGGTAAGCCTTTCTCTTGGCAAGAAAAACCCCTTGCTCCAACTGTAGACAGAATGCTGTCCAAAAAGGACAAAACTTGGAAGCAGGTGAGTCGATAGCCTAGCTCTGCCAAGACAGGGTAGGCAAGTCCTTCATAATTCCTGCTCTACAATCAATGTCTGTCAGAGAAATAGGGCCAAATGGCTGAAGATTGATGCTGTAATGTATGGAGAGAAATTGGGAACTGTCCAGGCAGCCACTGGTATGTCATTTCTTAGTTTTGGAAGCTGCGGGCCCTGCACTTCCTATATAATCAGATATATTTATCCCTCTCAGGTCTCTGAGGTGGTTGAAGAATAGATAGCTAGAGTCTCATAATTAAATTTTGAGTTGTTTCGGAATCAAGAGAGTGTTCTGGATCTAAGAAGATGTTTTTAAAATTGTGAGGCAAGTTAGTATGAAAGCTGAGTTAGATATGGAACTTTAAACTCATGGAGATGGTTAGATAGTAGAATGTTAAAGTCAGGTGCCAGATACATATGGACTTGACATTGGGAATGTATGCTAAGCCATATAACTCTCATAATTGTGGCCTATTTATTTCTGTTGTTTTGTATTGTATTGATAGTTATAAGAGAAAGAACCATTTGTTAGACTAAAAGGGAGAGCTGTTGGGGGGGAAAAAGAAATACTTTAAACTAAAAAAAAAAAGGGTAGAGGATGGGGGGTTGAGGGAGAGGAGGGTGGAAGGGTGGGACTGGAGGGGGGAGTAAGGAGGGGATTGTGATTGAGATGTAACTTGAAGAAATAAAAAATAAATTATTTAAAAGAAATAAATAAAAAGATAAAAAAGAATCTTATTGTTTCAGTTTTAAGGCATCATTTCTATATTAGAGTATATATCTGGTTCATTCATTATTATTATTATCATATTTTCCTTTATTTATGCAAATGCTCTTTTAATTTTTAAAATTGCATTCAAAGAAATTGCTTTTGAGCTGGGCGTGGTGGCACATGCTTTTAATCCCAGCACTTGGGAGGCAGAGGCAGGGGGATCTCTGTGAGTTCATGGCCTGCCTGGTCTACCAAGTGAGTTCCAGAACAGCCAGGGCTATGCAGAGAAACCCTATCTCAAAAATAGATAGATAGATAGATAGATAGATAGATAGATAGATAGATAGAAAAATAACATCTGTGCCAATTTGGATTAAATTTATTAACTTCATATTTTTTCCTAAATGTTTATCATATTTTTCCATTTCTTTGGTGATTTCAGATGAAATCTAGATAGTATATTAATACAATAGCAATTGTGTGGGGTTTTTGTTTGTTTGTTTGTTTTGGTTTTTCAAGACAGGGTTTCTCTGTGTAGCCCTGGCTGTCCTGGACTCACTTTGTAGACCAGACTGGCCTTGAACTCACAGAGATCCACCTGCCTCTACCTCCCGAGTGCTGGGATTAAAGGAATGCACCACCAAACCCAGTAACTACACACAGCTGTGAACTGTCATGGGTGTTGGGATTTGAACCCGGGTCCTTTGGAAGAACAGCCAGTGCTCTTAACCACTGAGCCATCTCTCCAACCCATGTGTTTTGTTTTATTGGTGATTTTTTGAGGGGTGGGGCTAGCTGTTTTATTGGCATTTTTTAGACTAAAGTTGAAATAATCTGCCTCCATTACAGTGTGAAATTGTGTATATCTCTGTCTATTATCACTGTTCAAAAACCACTTGCCATGCATAATATAGTGGTCAGTCAAAAACTAATGAGGAGAGTGTGTTCTGATATATCAGACATATTAATTCTGCATCTTTGCTCACCACTGACATCCCCAAAATTACAGGGCCTGCTAGACTGCCTGGCCTGAGTGGCAGGAAATATGGAATGAATGTGCTTCCCCTTGTTTGAACATTGAAATTCTAACTTCGCTGTTATGATTCTACAAGGTGATTTTAAATCACTACGAGGTGATTTTAAATACTTTAAGGTAATTGTGTCAAATATGTTCCTGAATGAGGGTAACAACAATACCTTATAGTTGTGCACACAGCATGAAGAAAGCTTCGAGAGTTTGTTCAGCAACTCCAGGGTGGAGAGACCATTCATTCCCTGGTGAGATAGATCCCTGCAAGAGCATCCATAGGAACCACACAGAAAGGTCATAACAGGAAAAGATAACTAGTGTTGAGGTTCTAGGAAGGGGTAATTTTCTTCAAAGAACACTGAGCATGCAGCCTTTTGATTGGACTTTTGCTATCATCCATGGCTCTGTAGGAATACCTAGCATTTCTGGCAAGAAGTGACAGGTTTTGTTTAAAACTGGTGTTGGGGGGGGGTGTTTTCAATAGTTTTTAAAAACTAGGAAGGAGGAAATGAATAGCGGAAAGTTTTGGAAGCAAGGAGACATAGAAGAGTTGAAAGAACAAACTCCACAAACGTTCACTGCTAATACATTCTGACTCATGCACAGGAATCCTCAGGGTGCCTGTAAAAGGAGAAAGGCCAGGGAGCTGCAGAGTATTTGGAAGTATGCTATGGAAAGTTTTCCTGCCTTCTTTATCAGAAGCCATCTTTTGGACTATCTAACAAAGTAGGAATTGGTGGCGAGAGCACTGAGGATTCATAGCCCTTCCCTATGGGACAGCCACGGTACAGGCCTCTAGGTTTCCATCCCAAGACCAAGCCCATGACCAAGAATCATATTCTTTTTGAAGGGCAGCTCATGCGTGAGCTTGTATGCAGTCTGGCAAAGAGTGACTTGTTTTGAAAGTTTTGTTTACCTATCTGTCATTCATTTGTCCATTTGTTTGTTTGAGAACTCAGTGACCCTTTCTGCAGCTACAAAGTTCTGTTATGTCAAGCCATAGAGTGAGGTCCAAGATGGGAATGATGCAGGTCCAGCCTATGTAGAGCTAAAGAGCACATGCTGATTCTTATCAACCCACAGGGTTGCACCAGCATCCACCTCCCACACCAGCGCCTACAAGGAGGAGCTCATGTGGTAAGTCGAGGAAGGAGGAAGAAGGCTTACTTGGTGAACATCTGGGCTAATTCAGTATGAAGGAGCTATCTTGAAACAGGGTTATAGTACATCAATCTGCAGGGGTGACCTTAAGGCAGAAAAACTGTCTCAGTAGGTGTAACTATAAGTGACAACCTTAGTCATGTACTTTGAATGGAATAGCCCAAGATAAGAACAAATAAATATATATTCTTATGGCATACATATAGATATTCTTATACTATATGTTATATAGGCTGTATATTATATAATAATATATAAGATATAAAATCTTCCACAAATATAAAACCAGAGACAAGACTAGGTAGGACAGAGACTTGTGGAAGGACACATAGGAGTGGCAACAATGTATAAAGAATTTGCATCATGTTTTAACACGGGCCAGAAAGCATTCAACAGAAGAACCATTGAATAACAATGTAAACAAAATGATTCTGCTAATTGACATTAGCCATCCCTCCTCACTGACACTCCAAAACTGGAAGCATGAGTGCATCAACACAGTTCCCATGGTAGCAGAGGTGGAAGCATCTGTTCTTGGAACCCATTGCACAGCCAACAATTGGTGGAAATGGGCCCTTAGCTGTGGTGATATCATGTACCACATTAGGAAGTGTTCAGCATACAAGTGGCCTTGAGGGACACAGGAATGACTACTGACCGCACTGCTAAAGTCACAGCATGGACACTTACTGGCTAAGACCATTCTAACTACTACTGCTGCTTCCCAATGTATAACCCAACATCAGCCAGTGATGTTTATAAGCCTTGACACTATAGTATTAATAGAAGAGATCAACTGGTCACTTCATGGAAGGTTTAATACTTGGAAGATTCTTCCATCCGGAAAGGGATAGTAACTTCCCTTTTAAGATGTCCGCTCTGTTGTGGGTTTACTTCTACTGACTGCGTAGCTTCAGTCAGCCCCATGCTTCAGAGGAGTGACTTCATGCTTGTGGAATGCTTGACAGGAGTTTGGAGACTCATGCAGTGCAGCTGTTAGGGAACCCACTTCACAGCAAGAGACTGCATCCATGGTTGCAAGCTCAGATGGTCTAACACATCCAGCCATGCAGTGGCACTCTCTCAGAGCATGGGGAAGAACTATTGACATCTTACCTGGGTGAGCTTAGAGTCAAGGTTGCACAAGGCTGTACCCCATGGGTCCTGTTCCTTAGACTGCAGTGTCTACACTAAGTCAGGGACCTATATCGGACCATATGGAAGACTAGCTGTGTCTGGAGACCAAAAGATGAAAGGAAAAGTGGCTCGGTTTGCTACTTCACTCCATGACCTGTGGACAAGTCTGGTTCTTCACACCCCACAGCAATACCACAGTCAGCACAGGGCTAGACACAGAGCGGACGTCCTGCTACCCTAAGTTGTGGCTGTTGCCAGTGCATATTGGTTGCCTGGTGACCATAGAACAGAAGGAAAAGAAGGAATCATAATCTTGAAGAAGCAACTAACTGACAAGAAGGTTGGGCTGTTCTCACACAATGGAGCATGAGGAGGGTGTTGTGGAAGCCCGCTGACCCGGTAGGCCCCTCCTGGAATTCTATTTTTATCGCGAAGGGACGTATGCAATGCACTTAGCTTAAAAACTCTCAGTCTCCTCCTCGGTGATGGTTTAGCCACCTCAAGAGGCAAATTACCAACTCTGGGGAAAAGGTTAGCTGAGGATAAGGAAAACCTCTGATAGAGAGCGAAGAATGGCTAAGATGTATATACCACATGCAGTTTGTTAGCACCTACAGCAACTGGCGGTCATTTCTGCATTAAACTCTACCTTCTGTTTTCTCTGAGAGAAAGGGGCTGGTAGCTGCTTCTGTAACATACACAGAAAACTGCCTCTGTACAGCATAGTGGGTGTTCTATGACGGCCATGGAGGTGCACTCTTGAGCTCTCCTTGTAAAAGAGCCTATTGTGGGAAGCAGTTGATTGACAGCTTCTAATCCCTGCCCCTCTATATTCACCACAGCTTCCTGTCTAGTTGTATTCCCTGACGGCTGCCCACCCTCAGCTGAGCATCATGGGAAGTACCACAAGAAGTCTGTTTTGGCCAGATGCCAAACGCATACAGTGGGTAACTTCTGCTCACTAACTCCTTCTGCTTAATAGAGATTTCCTTAGAACTCAGCTGCAATCTGTGGACAAACTTTTCTTGCCTCTCTCCTGTTGCAGGTGTCAAGCCTGCACTGCAGCCTGAGGGTGCCTCCACTTCCCCATGTTCTCTCAGCCTTTATCCTTCACAGATGCGCCCACAGTAAATCCCCTGCCTATCTTTTTTAAAAGATTATTTGCACATTTATTTATTTGTTTGTTTGTTTATTATGTGGGGGAGTGCTTCTGCCACAGCACATATAGAGGTCAGAGGACAACAGTTGGGGGTTGGTTCTCTCAGTCCCCCGCAGGGAGGGGTCTGAGGATCATGTTCAGTGGCCAGAGCCTGCACCCACTGAGCCACCTCACCAGTTCAATCCACTGCCTATCGTCGTATGCCTTCTTGCTCTCAGATTTGTGAAGAGCTCAAATTAGCACTCTTATAAGGAACTTCATTACAATAAGAAGTGAAAGAAAATTAATTCGGGATAAACTGAGTTAATGGTATGCTTTCCTACAGTAACTACTAACGATGAAGAACGTGGACATTTAGCTTTTTAATTTACATTTCAATGGTTTGTTGATTGATTTGATTGATTGGTGTGTAAGGAGCTCAGAGGACAGTCTTTCAGGATCTGATTCTTTTCTTCCACTATGTGGGAGCCAGGACTTGAACTCAAGTGCTTGGTTTAGACAGCAAGCTCCTTTACCTGCAGAGCCATCTCACCACCCCATATATAGCTTTTTTTTTCCCAAAAGCCAATTGATAAGATGTAAGGAATTATTTCTCAAAATTATCAGTCAATCTAAGCGAAGTCAGGGAAAGAAAAATGAAAGAACTAAGAAATCACAGATAAATAGAAAAGTAGCAAGATGGTAAAATTAAGCCCAGCCATATTGATAGAATATAAATGGAATAAATGATCCAATTATAATACAAAAACTGTCAGATGAATAAAAGGGAAATAGGCAGCCGTATGTTGTTTGTGGGACGTATGCTTTAAATATGGTGGGGGCCGGGGCTGAAGGCAAGGAGTAGAATTACAATACCATATGAACACTGGTTATGAGAAAGCTGCTGGAGCTTTGCTAGGACCAGACAAAATAATAAATTTCAGGCCAAAAGCAAGGAGGAAATAACAAAGGATGTTTCATAATGATGAAAACAGCCTAGTCATTAAGAAGGCAGAAGTAAACCCCCCCAAACTGATGGGACCAAATTAAAAACCAGGCATACTATAACCTTGCATAGGGGTTTTAACACGTTTTCTCTCAGTCGCTGAAGTGACAAGTAAGATTGGAAATCCAGAGCCCTATGAAATGAACTTTGCAGAGTGCAGGCGGTGCAGCCCTCTGGCCATCTGTTTTTCTGTTTGCCCACGACTGGTTTGCGCTGCAAAAGGGGCTGAGGGCTGCGGCTACAGAGTGTACAATACATGGAGCCTGGAATGACTGCCTTCCAGTGTGTTCCGGGGAAAGTTTGCCGCCTTCAGGTACAAAAAAGACCTGAGTACCCCAGACAACTAACTTGACCTAGTTGCCACAAAACACCCAACAGAGGTGTTCACCTTCTTTTCAGTTGTCCATGAGACAGTGCACTACAAAACACGGACAATGCACTACAAAACACAGACAATGCACTACAAAACACACCTCGGTTCAAGTGGTTGTATGCACATTGCCTCGCTATAGCACAATGAATTTAAAAAATAACAATGAAAACTTATCTACAGAAATCCTTAATTACTTGAAAATTTAGTAACACACCTTCTAAATTGCCCATGGGTCAAAAGATACACAAAAACAAAAACAAACAAAAAAAAACAAAAAAGATCGATCAAAAAGATGGACAACTTTCTCCGGGGCCTAGCCAGATAAATGTAATTCCCCGCCCCCCCCCCCCACCTCAAGGAAATTTACCTCTCCAATAGACAGAGACCATTACAGAAAACCGCAACCAATCAAAATGCAGAGTTCTGGGGTCCAGTCCCAACTGATACACCTACAACACAACTCCTGCACCTAAGGCTCTGCAGTCCTTGGGGAAGAGCGGGTAGAAAGATGGTAAGGACAAAAACAGAACAAAACCATGAGTTTGTTGTGATACTATGTCTCGTAGAAATGCCAGAAACTACACCCATGAAGTCTCATAGCCAGAACCGCCTACACTTGACCTGGCCAAATAGATATGCTAATGTGGGGGGGGGCGGGGAGTTTATGAGGCCTCAACTGTAGACAAAGAACTACAGGCAACTATAGATGATGAGAGTGGGAGAAAGTATTCCCCACGGAAGAGCACAACAATTGGTTATCTAATACCAAATGGTCATCCCTGAAAACACACATACAAGTAGCATTATACAGACTAAGCAGGTTCTATTTATGTATTTAGGAACATATATATATATATATACTCATATACATTCATACATACATATATGTATGTAGCAATAATTTTTTAAAAAGGAGTTTATGAACTTGAAAGAGAGCAAGGAGAAGTACATGGGAGAGTTTGGAGGGAGGAAAAGGAAGAGGGAAATGATGTAATTACTTACAATTTCTGTGGACTGGTCCAGGGAACCAATGTTGGTTTAATATTAGGAAATCTACAATTCCTATAGACATCCAAAGGGTAATAAAAGTCATAAATAAAGTTTAATGCCAATAAATTCAGTAATCTGGATGAAATAGACAGCTTTATTTAAGTATATAACAAAAGTAATGCAAGAAGAAGTACAAAATATGTCATCTACCTAGTAAAGAAATTTAATTCATAATAATCTTCACAGAAAGTAAGCCCTACTAGGCCTGGTTTCCTTAGTGACATCTATTCAATATTTAACCAAGAAATAAAATAAACCTCACACTAACTATCAGAATAAGGATGAGAAGGAAATATTTCATAATAGCACCCCAAAGTTGATGAGGACACTAAAGAAAAAAATTATTGATCAATAGTCCTCATAATCCTAACTAAACACAGAGATCCACCTCAACATTGCAATGAGTGAAGCAGGATATAAAGAGGGTGGTACAGCAAGATTAAGTGGGCTGATCCAGGGAGCTCAAATTGGCTTAATTTTAGGAAATCAATAAAGGAGGTCAGCGTATTGTGCACACACACACACACACACACACACACACACACACACTCACAAAGTGATTAGCACGACAGATGTAGTGTGTGTGTGTGTGTTTTGGCTAAACTCCAACATTTACTCCCAGTGAAAGCAAAAGTCTGTAACAACCAATGCACGAAAGGAAACAACTTCAGTTTGATGATCTACTCAGCTAACCTGGTAACAATGTTAACAAAATCTGGACCGCTTCCTGCCTAAGACCAGCCATAGAGTCAGGATGTCTTTTTAAGAATACTGCCTTGTCATCAACATTGCACCGGAGACCTGAGCCATTGTAAAAGAAATAATAAAGAAATGGAAGATGGAAGGATTAGCAAAGAAATAATATTTTCCTTCAGGGTGAGGTAGCTGCGTACACTTCAAATCTGACTTTGAAGGTATGCATCCTAATCTATTTAAACTAAGAACGAATTTAACAAGGCAACAGTACACAAAATCAGGATATTAAGTAAAATCAACAATGGGAAGTATATTAGGAACAAATAGTGAAATATGAAAGTTTACATTTATAGTATGTTACAAAGCATGAAGTGCAAAGGAATAAGTTTTGGGGGAGTGTAAGACCTCTACGTTAGCTGTAACTCTAATACAAAGGAAAGAGACAGGCCTGGAAAGACTCATTGTATTCTTAGATGAAGAGACTCATTCGCTGCAGTGACATCTCCCCAGTGTAATCTCTACAAAAAACCTAGTAGACTGGTTGTTCTGGTAGAAATTGTTAATACTAAACCTTAGACCAAATAAAAATGTTAGAAAATAGAAATGATCTCAAAAACAGTAACAAAGTTAGATAAATTAAGACAGTGTTATTTAATAAGGATAGACAGAGCAGCAAGGAGACAAGAGTGCAGATGTGGATCTATCTCTACAGTCACCTTGTCTACCATAAACGACCACAGCAATTCAACGGGGGAAAATATTAATATCTTAACTATTAAAAATTAGTTTATATGTGGACATCAGCATCAAAAATTTCTGTTAGACTTTCACCACATTTGATACTGTATTTGCTTTTTGAAAACAGGTTTACAATTACAATATTTAAGGAGCCCATTAGTATCAATAATTAAAATAGATGTATTTGCAATATGACTCCTACACTTAAGGCTCAGAGAAAAATCACAGAGGAGGGGCCAGAAAGCTTGCAAGATCCAGAAGACCAGGACCTCTGCTGTGAAATAGTTTATTCTACACATAGCAAGGAAGGTGTGCCCATGAACTCTCACCCAAATGGTGGCCTGAACAGCACCAGCACAATGGCAAATCCAGGTGACGTGCCAACGTGGGCAGGGAAATCCGCATGACCCCACCCCTAGATGGAGAGCTGCAGGTGGTCAATGTTTGCTGAGAGAGGGAGGCTAGGACTCCTGCAGGTGGTGTGTGCTCCCACAGAGGTTGTCCAATTCCAAATGGTCATTTCTGGACACATGTACATATGAGCAAAGTTAAATGGACTCAGTGGGTTATACATACATGTATATGTATAAAAATGTGTGCGTGTAACTATGATTTTTTAAAAGAGCATAAATTGGGAGGGAAATTGAAAGAGTTGGAGAAGGGGGGGTGGGAGCAATGTCAATGCGGTGTTCATGTATGATGTTCTCAAATTTTATTAAATAAAAAAATAAAAATAATGAAAATACCAATAATATAAAAATTGGCCAGAATTGAGCAGACACTTCTCAAAACAAGATACACAAAATCTATGCATGCACATAAAAATAGTTCCAATATTACTGATCATCTCAGACATGCTAATTAAAACCATGCTGGATATATTTCACACCTACTAGAAGGGTTGAAATTAGAATGATTAACACCATCCAAAGTCATTGAGAGTAAATATCACTAGGATAGTCCCTATTTTAAAAGTCACATGTCCTTTTGTCATCAAATTAAATGTGCAACTACCCTGCAACCAGCAAATCCATCCCTACTTCTTTATCTAGAGAAAGGGAACCCTGTCCCTGCAGAAGTACTTGCACGGAAGCATCCCCGACTGCTTTCATCAGGATCGATAAAGTCAGCACACTTTGCATCTGCTTCTGCATCTGGTCTCTGCGTCTGTTTCCATTATGTGCTGGGTAAAGCCTCTTGAATGGCAGTTATGGTAGGTTCCTGTCCAGTTCCCTCTCTCTATCCACTATTTGCCAAGAGAATACACAAGTTGCCATACATTTGCTGCTGAGCACGAAAAGACAAGAATCCTGGAATGAAAGTCATAAATAAAAGTGTACATACATACATATTGCATGGCCCAACTCATATAAACTCCACACTAACTAACAATAACAAAATCTTTCTCTCATTAATTTATTTGCTTATTTTATATCTCAACTATAACCCCCTCCCCCTTTCCTCCCAGTCTCATCTTCCCACCCACTTCCCCTATAACTCCCCTGCCCAACCCACTCTGGCACATCAGATTGCACTAGGATTAAGTGCCTCCTCTTCCACTGAGGCAAGACAAGGCAGCTCTGTAGGAAAACGGGATCCAGAGAGAGGCAACAGAGACCAAGTCAGAGATAGTCCCCGCTCCAGTTGTTAGGGGATCCACTTGAGGACCAATCAGCCCATCAGCTTCATATGTGTAGTGGGCCTAGGACCACTCCGTGCAATTTCTTTGGTTGGTGGTTCAGTCTCTATGAGCCCCACTGTGTCCAAGTTAATTGGCTATGTGGGTCTTCTTGTGATGTCCTTGACTCCTCCAGCTCCCTCAAACCTTCCCCTGACACTTCCACCAGACTCCCTGAGTTTCACCTAATGTTTGACTGTGGGTCTCTGTATCCGTTTCCATTATCTGCTGAATAAAGCCTCTCAGACGGCAGTAATGTTGAGTTCCTGTCCAGTTCCCTCTCTCCATCTGCTTCCAATGTCCATTTTATTTCCCCTACTCTTAGATGGGTTCAAGCACCATCCCTTGAACCCTCTTTGCTACTCAGTTTTTTTTGGGTCTGTGGCTTGTAGCATGGCTATTCTGCACTTAATGGTTAACATTCGCTTATGAGTGAGTACGTACCATGTGTGTCTTTCTGGGTCTGCGTTACCTCACGCAGGATGGTCAGTGATAGAAATCTTAATTGCAGCTATGTTGGAAGGAGTAAGGAGATCAGCTGTAACCTTTGGAAACATGGGAGATGATCGAAATAATCTCATCTTATTTGCATTTGGATTAGATGAGTATATACATTTGGCCAAAATTCATCATGCATACAAGATCTGTGCATTTCAGTACATACAAATTATTACTAAATTCTCAGATTAAAAAGACAAAAAAATCCTGAGTGTCTGCTATAGATCAGGCACTGTTCTAGGGATATGATTTATATAAACAGAAATATCCCTGGCCTTGTGAAGGGTACTTCTAGACTATACATCAGGTGTGTAAATAAAATTCCTATACACTGAATTAAAGTATTGTCATCACAAATTTCCCCCTGACTTAGAATGTGACTCAGAATATCATCCTTCCTCCCGGCTCCCTGTGGACCCATCTTGCCACCCTGGTAGGAATTCTTAGCTTGTGGAGACAGGCCAGCCCACCTGTTTAGGAAATGATGTGTTGATATTTGGGATTTCCCAGGGGCCAAGATGTGCTAACTGAACTGAAAAACAGCCCTGGTAGAAAATCCCTGGGGGCCATATTTCATTTCTGTGCAAAGCCGGATTCATTTGATTACATGCCTTGCCTAGGATTCTGGAGGCCTGGCTTGGTCTGGGCAAATGCTTTAGGGGGGACAGCAGTGAGGCTGCCTCAGAACCCACGGTGTTAATCTCCAAAGGTTGGTTACCATGCCAACTATTAAGGTACCATTTTAAAAAGTAGATATGCCAAACTTCAAGAGATGCAGAAAGTCATAAGCCACCTGTTAAAACAGGAGTTTAAACCCATGCAGCAACTAGGCAACTCCAGACATCCCATAGGCTGCCAGCCTTTTGTGAAGTTGCTGGGTTCCTTGCTTCCCGTTTGCAAAGGCGAGGTCCAACTGGGTGATGGGCCATGAGACCAGAGAAGGTAAGAAATAGCTGGGGCTAATTCACTGACTTTGTGCACTTCCTTAGGTCGTGGGCAAGTACCTCAACGTAGGGAGGAAAATTCATGGCTAAGACTAAAGAAAGTAATGGTTAACAATGAGAAAGGGGACTCTCCTCACTCAGCTGTCCTTCTAATGGCAGAGGAAGGAAAGAGATAAGAGGAGAAGAGAAGGCTGTAGTCAAGGTCGTAGGTGAGGCCAGAAGACCCAACTGAGAGGCACATTGCAAAGAAGAGCACAGAATAAACAGCATCTGTTAGGGCCATTGAGAAAGGACTGTTGAAGCCATTGGGTGCAGGAAGAGTTAGGGACAGCAAGTGGGAAATGGGTCTCTACAGTCATCTAGGCCAGGTGGTCACAATGGCCATGATGACTGGCAATGTCAGAGGGAGGGCAGCCACAGACTCTTGGGCATAGGAAATTATAGCTGTGGTCAGTGTAGAATGACCCTGTAGAAGGTGAGCTGAGGACATGGTTTCATGAAAAAAGAAGGTAGAATAGAGAAGGAAGCCACTTCAGCTGAAGGTCATGTTCGTGTGAGCATATTTTCTAATCTGGAATCCACCAATGACCAGTTCTCTACACAGAAGGTCCTGATCCTTCCTCAGGGACCTGTTACCATATACTTGGGTGACTTGTCACACTGGGAACAAGCAATACTGGGGCATGAAGTATAGTACATGATCTGAGTGGACATTGTGTTCAGTATTTCTCCATAGCACCTAATTAATGGTGATCTTGCAGTTCTGCCTTACTGGTCCCTGATCTCAGGAACCTGTGTTTGGCACCTGGAATGACCTTTCTTGGTTGCCTGACCTGAGAGTGAGAATTATTATGATGAAAAAGAGCACCTAGAGGCCTGTGAAGGTGTTCTCCCAAAAATACATGCATACTAACATTATTGCATGCATGCAAAGTTTTTTTTTTTCCAGGAGATGAAAGGTGTGAGAGGTAGAGAGACAAGGGCCCCTGAATAAGATCTAAAAGATACAAGAGTAGTTAGTGTTCTCAAACTGTCTTCACCTGACTCAATAGTCTTAACTCTGAAGACACGAGATGGATTGAGAAGGATGTCTACAGACCACCACAAGTCAAAGGAATCTGTGCACCTGTTTACAGGTGTTGGACACAGTATCTTACTATAATGTTCAAACGAGTTTCATGGATATAATATGTGACTACTGATTTGGTATTATTTTCCTATTCTAACTAAAAAGTAGACTGGGCAACAGTTTGTGTTTATGGGCTAGATAACAGCACTTACTTGGTTTCATCTCAGAGCTGGGTTAACAATCCCTCTCAGTGCTATAATGCAGTCTGACTAGATTTGAACTATCCAGGAGCTAAAGACTGATGAGATGGTCTGCTTGTATTCAATTGTTAACTGGTTGTCCCCCGCCTTCACTACTGTGAGTTTGCAATCACAATCGCGTGTCCAAAAGTGAGGTTTGTAACTCCTGCCTCCCCCAACCTTCTTGATGGAGAATAAATTGCTGATTCTGTGCTGAGCACAGGGAGGGAGATGGAGCAAGGGAGACTGTGGTGGGGGGTCAGGAGAAAACTACAGAAAGGAGAAGGAGGTGAGGAGGAGGAGGAGAGGATGGATTTGAGAGGAGATCACAGCAGCAAGTATGGGGAACTTTGGATGGGTGGTAGATAATTGGTAGAAAGGTGGTAGACTAGATTTTATGTTCAGCTCAGTGTTTTTCTGTGTGGTTATTTAGGGGAAGTTATTATTTAAGGAGTAACTGAGCCTTATTAAAACTATGGATGAATACTAATTAATACATTTCATCTAAAAGAGACTAAACATAAAATGGCTCCTTTTACTATCATTGCCAATGACACACAGGGCCTTTGTGCTTTAGCTCACAGTTCTGAGGTACCTCCCTTTGCAAGGTTAGAGATTCTCTTTAATCCCAGCACTCAGGAATTAGAGGCAGGCGGATCTCTATGAGTTCAAGGCCAGCCTGGTCTACAAAGTGAGTCCAGGACATCCAGGGCTACACAGAGAAACCCTGTCTTGAAAAAAAAAAAACAAAAAACAAAACAAACAAAAAAAAGGAGGCAACTCTTGTCACATCTTGTCTCATGTTTATCTTTCTTGAACTACAGATTAAAGTTACTACTGGGGAGCTTTGGACTTGTGTTTCCAAGAGATCAGCAAACCAGAATTGGTGACATCATTTTGGCAGAGATAATTGTCCCTGGTAATCAGGAAAGAAAGCTACTTTATACAATGGTGGCAGGGAGAAGTAGGGGTGAGACTTGGGGAAAACCAACTAAACACATTTCAGTATTCTTTCTCCAGATGTACTGGGGACTCAGACTACTTAGGAATGAGACTGTAGAGTCAAACCACTGGGAAGCTGTCCTGATCTACTGAGGTGACACTGAGAAGGAGCAAATTAGGTGGAAACAACATCCAGTTGCAAAAATGTAGCTGGGTTCGCCCACCTCACCTCTCAGTTTCTTTTGGGAAAAGAAGCCCACGGGACCTGGAAGGGAGCTATTTGAAAACACACACACACATTAGGAAAGGGATCCTTGTGGCCCTGGAAGTGGAGGAGGGAGACATTGCCTCAGTCACTATTCTATTACTGTGAAGAGACACTGCAACCAAGGCAACCCTTACTAAAAGGCATTTTATCAACATGATGGAGAGCATAGCAGCACTCAGAAAGCATGATGCTTGAGTGATAGCTGAGAACTTTACATCCTGATCCAGAGAGACAGAGAGAGAGAGAGAGACTGAGAACAGTACTGGGCTTCGCAAGGGCTTTTGAAACCTCAAATCCCATGCCCAATAGCACACTTCCTCCAGCAAGGCCACAGACCCCTAGTCCTTACCAAACAGTTCCACTCCCTGGTGATTACACATTCAAATACATGAGCCTACGGGGACCATTCTTATTTAAACCACCACATCTATGGACATGTTCCACAAAGATCTCTCAAATGAACCTACTTACTATGAGGAGAGGAGATCTGGGCCCTCCAGCTATGCACATCTGGATGAAACTGGGAAACCTTTGCTGTGGGACTCCCTGCTGACTTGACTGGGAATCAGAGTTTGGCTGGATTCTAAACCTTCTCCCACTCAGGGCTCTTTCTCTGCTTTTGTGGTGGAGCTGTCCACCCCACATCAGAGTCTGAAGTCTCCTGCCCACCCCACCACACCCAAGCCCCTTTCACAAACATTCCCTCTACACTTAATTCATTCTGACTGCATCTTCCTTAATGATCCAGTGTGACACGGGAGGACACAGAAAACAACTAGCTTTTTTCCTCCACTAAACAAAACTAGGAAACAAATAACATCCTCCATCGCAGTGAACAGGTGGGTGGAGCCTCCAGACACCTGTTTTCTGGGCATTTTCAGAAATGCAAGGAAACATGAGTAACTGCCATGGAGAAAGCTGAGGGCAAAGCTGCATGCAAGCGTCTCCATAATTCCAAGCTCTGGGAACTTTGGTGAATGTTCTTACATACTGGTCAGATCGCATCCCCTGAGTCCTCAAAGTCACGTGAGCTGGAAGCTTTCTCTGTGGAGGAGAGGATAATAATTGGGCCTGTGCCCCTAAATCTTGATTGCAAAGGGATTGGTCTGAATCTCATCTTTCACCTGTCTGGAGCGACACGGGACAGCTCTCCTCTTGGTTTCCACAGGAAGTCACGAAAAGGCTTTGATACAGGGCACTTCACAGCCTACCTAACAGATGGTAAACCATCTCCTTACCTACCATCTCGTTCCCTACTATGTACCCACCAGGCAAAGCTGAGATTCTGAGAGAACGGCTCCTTGTCAGATATCATGGACAAAGTGAAGGATGTAAACAAGGCAGGGATAATCAACTTCTGTCACACCCAGTCAGTGTTCCTGCAGATACAGGAAAACACAACACTTTGGAGAACAGTATTCATCGCTGACAGCAGTTGTCTGGAACCTCAGATTAACTTGCATTTTCCTGCTGTCTCTCCCTTTGCCTAAGGGAGTGGAGGTATCAGAATAACAGCAATGGCTTTGGCCTTACCTGGTCAACTTGTTTGTCTCATGGTGCTAGCTAATATGTGTAGCTTAAAATGAATTTGGAATCCATCTTCCAGGTAGTTTTCATCTTGCCTGAAATCTAGGGAAGATCGTCCTTTTGGATTCCGGAGTCCCATCAAAAGGTCTTCTGGAATGGTTAGGCATTTAGTGGATAACTGTTGTACAGAATGGAACAGATTATAATGTATTTGCTTTTTTTTGTCTGTCTTTCTCACCGGTCACTGAGTTCCATGCAGGCAAAAGCTGTCTTTCTGTGTCCCCAGAGCATACTATAAAGCTGAACACGTGGAGCAATCAATAACTGTCTGGTGAATAAGTGAATGGGTGAGAATTCACTATATCGAGGATGAGTTTATTGAGTAGAAAGGAAGGTAAGAAAGGAAAGGTGGAGATTATAAGTTATGAGAGGACCCAGGACCGTTTCGGTTAGTGGGTGTTGGAGGAAGAGAGCATGTCGCACATTTGGAAAAGCTACGGCCCAAAAGCATCAGAGTCTCTGCGTTGATGCTCATGAGAGTGACCTGAGGAACCGACATGGCCAATGGCAGCAGCAAGCACAGTCGGTGGAAACTCCATCCCTTATTACTGCTCTGACCCCGCCTCCAGCAGCAAGCTCAGCATTGCCAACTGCTTAATGTGAGTGAAGCTTTGTTAAACCTTATGCTAACTCTTGTTTCTAGCCAAGCGTAATCGCATAGAAACTTATCAACAGTCTCCTCCAGCCAGTTTTCTTACTCTGAGTCCTTGGCCTAATACTTTACGTGAGATAGCTCACTCCAATAACCTCCTCAGTGGTGGAAATGAGTCATTTGAAGCGCTTTTCCTATAAAAATGAGTGGCTACTACCATATGTGGGGAAGTTGTGAAATCCTTCATTCACCCACTCAACTTATCCAAGTACAGAAACACAAACAGACAATTCTCCGTCTGGTGGAGTCGTTTGGGTGGATCAGCTCATGCCTTGACACTGGAACCTGACCCTCCAAACAAGGCAACAAGGAAACATTCTGTGGATATGTGCTCATGATAGGAGCAAACAGAGCCAGTGCGAAGGCTGGGGAGCATTGAAGCCCACCATACAAAGGACCATCAACTTGCAGTATCAGATGCTAGCATGGTATTCTACAAATGAGCAAAAACCTAACAAATGTTCACAGAATTAATTAAAGAATCCAATGAACTGTGAGTCAAAGCAGAGTTTGAGGAAAACTGTAAATATATGCTTTTTGAAACTTGATGGTGGGGTAAAAGAAGGGTGAACCAGTGAACAGATAACAAACGCCCCTCCCCTCAAAACAAGGATGCCCCAAGCCATTATCACCTCTGAGCATGGTGTTCTGTGAGACCTATGACGCTTTGATTATGATATAAGCATTGTGATTATCTCCAGGATTCTGAGACCTTGACTGTGAGTCCCAGGAGGTGACAAGTGTAGTACTGTGCGGGACTCAAAGTTCACTGCAAAGGATCAGTCTCACTGGCTGATTCGACACTGTGGTCTGTCTCTGTAGACTCCTCCACCCAAGACTCACAGCTCTTACAGTGTCCTCCTAATTCTAGTGACTTAAGTTTGTTTTTGGAAAGAATGTTTACTTTGTAAACAGAAAGTAACACAAATATATGTTTCTAGTATTATAATAAGTTGGGCAAATACTTAACTGTCCATAGAGAAGGTCTTGAGTTGGTTAAACCTAAAGTATTTTACTTTCTTTCACAACGGGAAACTGAATTCTTAAATCCGGAGGGACCAGACGAAAGGGTAACAACATCCTTGCAATTGATTGGAGACATGCGAAACATGCCAAAGCCTGAGGCTGAAGAAGGGTCCCAGAGATGGGAGGAGTGTATCTCAGAGTTTAGGGACCAAGGAAGGGGGAAGACAGTGCTCTGTCTGTTTTGTTGCCTGTGTCTTTTGATTAACTGCCTTGAAGGCTGCTGGAACATTTTAACCATGCTCCTTTTTCATCTCCCAAATCAGTAACTGAAAAAGAGAAATATGATTCCATTGAGTCAAATCCTTTCTCAAAAGTCAAGTCATTCCATTAGTGGAGGAAGTGAGGCGGATGGATTAAGATGGTCCTTGTTGTGATAACAATGGCTGCAATTGCCAGTGACCGTTCAATATGCTAAATGCATTATCTAAGACATATTCATCCCACAAGGGCACTGTAAGGTTGGTGTGGTTCCCTCTAGGACAGGGAGGATGCAAGCAGGCCTGTGTGCCTCCAAAGACTGATTCTTCCGTTTCTCTTCTCAAGAGGAGAAGGGAGGAGGATAAGGGGAGAGTCTGGGAGTGTTTTCCTAGAGCAATGGCAGATCCTTGGAATCTGGAATCCTTTGGAAATAAAAATCAAAGCATGCACAGTGAAGGTTACAATAGCTGGCAAGAAATGGGAGCCACCCTGGTAACTGCAATGATGCTATATAAGCATTTAAAGAACAGCATCAATATCTTCTGAACATTATGTACTTCATTTGAGCACATCATCTGGACCTTATTAGGACTCAATAGATGTTTGGAGCCAATGAATAAATGTGTACCTCTATCAAAATAAGATTGGGTTTTTGCTCACGCAATAGGTATTTCTGCCTGCTTTAAATCTCCCCTCTCAGACAGTGAGTGTCTTAGCATCAATATCCTTTTCTGTTTACACAGCTCTCTATGGTCAGTGAACTTCATTTGACTCGGAGCAATGCTGTGAGGTTTGGACAGCAGGAATTACTTCTTCCTATTTTTAGGACTCTGAGACACAGAGAGATTAAGTCACTCACCTAAAGTCACGTGGCTAGCTTCATATCTAGTCTCCTGCCAATATGCGGAGTCCTCTTGGGAGAGATATCCTTTTCTGATTTATTGCTGAAGTTTAACACAGTCAAACCCTACACCTTGCTCCTAACAATGTTTCATACGTGTCTCTTGGGTGGGTTTAATGAATGACTGACTGTGTAGGGAAGGAAAGAATGAAGTACTATCTAAAATGGCCTACTGAGATCTGTGTTGGAGCAGTTTGGTTTTCAGGTTTGGATGGAAAATATTGTAGAGAATTCTTTTGCTAGTGAACATTTCATTTAAATGAGTGACCTCCCAAATGCTCAAAGGAGATCATTTTGCTGCACTTTCTAGTTGGAGAATGTTTGTTTTAGGTCATTTTGGAGCCATAAATCTTCCTAATCGGTGCCTAATGGTTCTGAGGATGACTCAAGCAAATATCCCATTAATTGAAAAGAGAATGTTGTCATCTGTCACAGAGATTTCTCATTATGTTCTATCAAATTTAAAAACAGAGCCGGGTTTGGAATTTTTTTTTTATAAGCAGTGTAATTACACCGCATCCTTTGGTGTTTGGAAGTAGTACTCATAATTAGCATCCCTGTCATGAGTGGGAAGTAATCCATGCTAGACAGGAGCGGGACCAGATGGGCCTCACCAAGACCCCTGCCCCGCCCCCTTCAGCTTCATTAAATTAAACTGTCCCTATGTGTGTGGAAGAGGCATAAATCAACCTTTTGCCTCTGTGTATATTAAAGAAATGTGTCGCTTCCGTTAATTAAAAGTCAAGCATGGCTGTTTGCAGTGGTGGGGTAAAACCGGCGTTGATTCCCGAAAATTCCAAAGAACCAGCTAGATCCTGGTGAAATGGCACAGGCCCCAGGCAGGCTGAGCAGTGTCCTTCAGAACTCTGCTGACAATCAGCTTTCTTTGCCCTTGTCCGGAGAGGCAAAGAGCAGCACCCTATCAAACCCAGGTCCCTGTTTCCTCACTACAAAGCAGCCCCTTGGGGACAGAAGGCCCTGCTGTCCTGAGAGGGATCCCTGACCTTGGGAGTCCCGTGTAGCACTTGTGTTTACCTTGGGGGTTCCAGTTTTCCCCTGATTCTGATAGGGTTGTGTTTTGCTATTTCTCCCCATGCAAACAGAGGATCAGCAGCACTAAAATTCAGCCAATCACGAGCCCACTCCTCAAAAATCCCCCTACTGCCTAAGAACTATATATTTTCCACAATTCACTGAATAAGGGGGACCATCTATTCCACCAAAACAAGCTGAGAGCTGTCGTCATTTTGGGGAGCTGTGGACATCGTTTCAGAAAGACCCACTGATGCCTGCAGCTGCCAGCCGCCAAACCACCTCTAGTCTCCCCGCTGCCAGAACCCACGCGGGGACTCGGCGGCCATCGAGGCCGCTGCCGCTGCCACTCTCGAGGCAGACCTCGCTTTCAACAGACAGCCACTATTAAAACAGCAAAACACTTTACAGCAGTAGGTTTGGTTCCCCCGCCCCTCTGTCTATCCCCCTGAGCTGTAACACTTCATTGCCTGCTCAAAACACCCAAGAAACCTGGAAGTTGGGATTTTGTGTCCCTGCTGCATTTTGCTCGTGGCCCCTTTCCTGGGTGCAGAGCTCCCTGTGTCACGGTGGTCTGAAGACTCGTGGCTACTGTGAGAAAACCGTGACGGGGCATTCCAGAGAACAACGTGTGTATACACTCAACTTGTATATAGTGCATATACAGTATAGAAACTCCTCATGTAGGAGCACTATTAATATTTGTACCTCATTACAGGGGAATCAGTTTTGTGCTTGATTAAAGAGGTTGCAGATATGCATCTTTCTTGTATGTCAATGATCTTATTTTCTGCCATAAAATAAATATAATAATGGACAAATTGTGGGGGTGGGGGACATTACATGAAGAGTAGGGGAAATTTACCCATAACTCCTTCCCTCGGAATTAACTGCTACAGATATTTTGATGCATTTTTCTTTTTCAGCCATATAAATATAATTTTATAAAGCTGTACAGAACAATATGCTAAGCATTTATATTTATATATCAAATTCAAGCAAAGAAAAAAAAATGCTCAATCCTGTACCTTATAAGAGCTAACAGGCATCCAAACTGTGCAATGTTCCAGGCCTTCCTTTGTCTTTTACTACAAACTGTATATATGTATGAATAAAATACGATGTTGTTTGCACGCTTTCAAACTTCAGATAAGCCTCTATACTACAGCCTGCTGTTACAATCTCTCTATATAAAATAATACATTTTACTCTCATCACGTTTGAGAGTATAACTATAATGCCAAGCTCTAGCTTCTGTCACTCACTTTAGCTCCAGAATAGTATGATGCTGTGTAAAGTATAGTACAGTACATTGCCCGTTCTCCTGGTGACAGGCCTCTAGGTTCCCATAAGTCTTTTGCTATTACATAAAAATGCCATTCCGCCCAGCATACATATGCATGGTCCTCCAGAGGATAAAGCTCCCTCTCGGAGACTGCAGCCCGAAAGTTAGTGGCATGTGTCACAAAGAATAAATGTGGCTTCTAAGACCCACTCCTTTGGAAGGATGACACAGTGCTCAAGGATGGAGGAACAGGCAACTAAAACTGCCCTCTGCCATTCAGAGTCTGTGACCCAGGCAGTGGATGATGAGTCAGGAGTTGCTATGATTTGGGTGTGGTCTGAGCATCCCCACAAAGGTTCATATGGTAGGCGTATGATCTTCAGGGCTTTGGTGCTGAAAAGTAGTACAGTTTTTTTGGTTTTTTTTTTTTCCAGTGTGTATAGGTGTTTTGCCTACACATACCACATGTATGCCTGGTGCCATCAGAGGCCAGAAGAGGGCATCAGATCCCCTGGAACTGAAGTTACAGGTGATTGTCAGCCACCATCTAGGTGCCAGGAATCAAACCAGGGTAACCCTGGAAGAGCAGTCAGTGTTCTTAAATGCCGAACACCTCTCCAGACACTGGGATACACTCCTAAGAGGTGGATCCCAGCACATACTAATCAGCTCATGGGACAACGCCACTGGGAAGAACTGACATGGTTCTTCTGGTTAGCTGCGGCAGGAGCAGATCATTCTGAGAGAAACAGGCACTTCACCTGAACTTACTTCCTGCCTCCTCCGTGTGATCCCCATGTGTTTGCACCGAGGGGTCATCTACCATCCTACAAGATATCCAGGAGCCCTTGGCACAGTCTGAGGTGACCGCACAACTGTAACAGTGTGTGAAGTTTCAGACTGTAACAGTGAGTGAAGTAAACTTCTTCCTCTTATACGTTGTCCAGACTCAGGTATTTTGCTGTAACAACCAAAATGAGACAAATATAAAGGTTGACTTCAAGGCTTCAAACGATCTTGACAGAGGGGGCTGAAGAGATAAGTGAGTGGTTAAGAGCACTGGCTGCTCTTCCAGAAGACCTGAGTTTGGTTCCCAGCACCCACATAATGACTCACAATTGTTTGTGATTGCAGTTCCAGGGGATCTGACACCTTTTTTTTGGTTCCTTGAGTACTGCATGCACATGGTACACATACATGGAGGCAAAACACCCATACACACAACATAAGATAAAAAATAAATAAAAATGTTTTTAAGCATCTATTTATTCAGTATACATTTAAAACAGGTTTGCTTGTAGCTCACCACACTCAACTGGAACCCCTTCTACCAGCCCCAAAAGTCTCAGGACTGTCAGGTAAATGAGCTTAAACCATGATACTCATGAGCTTCAGTACAAAGAAGGATGCTAATGGTCCTCGACTGGAAACTACCTCTTCTCTTACTTGGGCTTGGCTCTGCAAGTGTTTTCTTTAGTTTCCTGTCCATGGGAGATTTGTGGTCATGATTTTGAAACATAAATCCTGATTGTCAAGGGAAGGTGACAGGTTGGAAAGAACTGTGAATCCCCCTTCTGCCCTCCCCTATTTCTCCTCCCACCTGTGCTTCGAACACTGTAGAAAACAAAGAACTGGACAGAAGTGTCCGGCCTGTAGTGGCGGTAAATATCTCTTCACATACAGAGTGAAATGGAGCCACCAGGAAGCAGCCTTACCCTTCAGCAGTGGGGGACTGTTTACAATCTCTCCATTGAATTCGGGTATTTAGAAATCTCTAACTTTGTGGGGAATGTGTTTAATGTATGCAGTTTAAAACCCTTTCATACATGTGTCTTTGTGACATGGCTGTGGGGCCAGACGTGCATGTATTTTGCTTGAGAACAAGAAGCTGAGACATCTGTAAGCTTAAGTATCCTGGCCAGGCTGGCCCAACCATGGTACCTCAGGCTCTCCACCTTGAACCACCTCTTTTCCCAGAACCCTTCCCGGAGACCTGGAGCCGGGCACTAACAGGTTGAAATAAACAACACAGGTCAGAAATGGCAAGCTCTCTGTGTGGTTATTAGAGCACACACTGAAGGACCAACTGGCCCTGGTTGGCCTCCTGGTGTTTAGCTCTGCTAATAAATAGTGTGACCTCTCTGGCCTTCAATTTATATACAAGCAACATGGGGATAACCTGTATCATAAAGTGATGAGTTAATTAAATGAGTTCATTCACATAGTGTTTACACAAAACAAACAAACAAACTAACCAACTAACTAACTCACTCACTAACTCACTAACTAACTCACTAACTAATATTAAATACATATAACAATCCTTCCCTGACCTGTAATAGAATAGGTGTGAATTAAGAAGAAAAAATAGAAGGACTGGGCCTGTGAATATCACTTGTCTAGCAAGTGTGAAGCCCAGAGTTCAATCCCCAATACAAGGGGGAAGGGGGAAACAACACTCATGGGGGAGGAAGAGGAACTTGAGAGCAGAATTATGTATCCTGCCCTTTATGCAGAATTCTAGACTGTGCATAGACCACTTTAATGCTTCTGTCTTCGTTCATTATTAAGTAGATTTATTCCAGTGAAAGCTGTTGACTTCTCTTTTTAAACTTAGGTTTGTATCTCAACAAACTTTGTTGTAGTCCCCCAAAACGGGCACAGCCTGTCTCTGCTTCTGATTCATGGCATGGACCAGATCCCTATGTTTGCAAAACCTTGGGAACGCTGTTAATGACATTTTAGTAACAGAACATTTTAGCAAAAACAAGCTTGAGGTACACAGTAAAGCTACAGACATGCTCAGGCTTCACTGCCAAGTTGGATAAAGGTTTCTACTTTAGGGAAATCGAGGTGCTGCTTTCTAAATGATGAAAAGATCTTAAGCTGGCAAGATCATTGCTGTCTTCACAGGAGCCACACAACTATATGGATTGGTAGGACTGGCAGCTGGGAAACCGTCAAAAGATCCCATCTAGTCTTCAGCAAGTAAATGCTACTTGATGCAAAAATCTTCCACTTTTCATATATCTCATATAGGGTTGCATTTATTTTGGACGATGTGGGTCTGTTCTTCATGGGGCAGGCAAATGTTTTGCCCACAGGAACGGACAGGTGCAGGCTGACAAACTCTGGGGCTCACTGAGCCGTGCTGCCTCTCACAACTCTGACAAGAAGAAAGACAATGGGGCCGGGAGAGTGTCACTTTAGAAGAGTTTGTGCTTCCATTTCCACCTAAAGCTGTGGCTCTCAACCTGTGGGTCACGGGCCCTTTGACAAACCTCTATCTCCAAAAATATTTACAATATGCCTCATAACATAGCAAAATTAGAGTCATGAAGTAGCAACAGAAATAATTTATGTTGAGGGGTCACCACAATATGAAGAACTGTATTAAATGGTCCCAACATTAGGAAATTTGAGAACCACAGCCCTAGAGGATCTAACTGACATAAAATTGCCCTGTGCATGGGCCGCTCTAACAGTAGTGAGCTACAGCTTCTTGCCTCAAATTACTTAGTGTGGGACACACGAAACCAAGTTGAGCCTGCTGCTAACAGTCCCTCACCATGCTGAGTGTCTTTCTGGACATGCTCAGAGAACACAGGCATGAGTTCTTGCTATCTGTAAGAATCTCGAATTCAGGAGTCCGACATTTATTAACCTAAAGTGGAATTTTCCATTAGAAAATAAAACAAATAATCACAGCATTTCATTTTTGAAAACATTTTGTAGCCTCAAAGATAGCATACAGCTATTTAAACATAAAAAAGATAACTGTTAGATGGGGTACGAGGGTTCAGTTGTCCACATTAAGGACATGGGGGCTGGGGTCACAGATACTAGTTGACAGATCTGTCTGTCTGTCAGTCTCTATCTCATGTCCCCACTCCAAGATGGTCTTTCCCTCCCCCTCCCCCAATATGACTCTGGTGTTAGACCTGTTGTATGATCTATACAGCATGCCTTGGCCCAGACCCAAGGTACTTTTTGCCACCTAATCCTAACAACCCCTCCTAAGTTAAACACTCCATTAATATTCTGAAATAATATTTCAAGAAAAGAGTATGAAAGCGTTACCTGACAGACACTAAAGTTTATTTGGATCAATTGACAAGCTTGATTAGGCTGTTTTTCCCTCTAAAAGAAAGAGCAGCCAGGGGACTTTGCCATGTGGAACCTGTGACTTATTAGAGACAGAAGCTCCTTCTGTCTGTATCTCTGGCACTCCCACTCAGAGGCCTGAGGTGATCTGAAGTCACTGTGCCTGTCCCCAGCCAGCCAGCACTGAATTTACAAGGAGACAAAAGTCTGGCTGTGTACAAAGCAGGGGGAGTCAGACACAGGAGGGATGACTCAGCTTTATGAGAACACTGTGAGACAAGAGTTCGGCAGGCTTAGGGAGTGACCGTGTCCTGAGACTGGCTGTGGAAGCTGCTGCTAGGCAGTGTCTGTCCTGCAGGGACATGGGCACAAACAGCACACAGACAAGAGTCTCCTTGAAGATCTCCAAGTCCTTCAACATAATTCCTTTCTTCACTCCTGAGCCTATGCACCACGCAAAACTTTTCAATGTCCTCAATTGCAAAGTAAGGCTTTGGAGGGTGGGAAGGATTAGAGGTACTGGAAGCCATTTTCTAGTGTTCTCTGGAAAGCACATGCCTGTAAGATCTGAGGGGAGCAATCAAAAGTCATAGTGGCCCCGGAGACTCTGGTGTGCTGGAACTGTCTTAGTGCACTTACTAAGGGCTCCTCTCAT
This sequence comes from Lophiomys imhausi, assembly GCA_907164525.1. Lineage (NCBI taxonomy): Eukaryota > Metazoa > Chordata > Mammalia > Rodentia > Muridae > Lophiomys > Lophiomys imhausi. The sequence goes on from CAJQZJ010000067.1 coordinate 137,863, forward strand.
AAATGCCCTGAGCAGAGGATGCCCTGCTACTTATAAGGCAGAGACTATTCAGTGAAGAAGAGGAAGAAGAAGAGGAGGAAGAAGAGACCCTTCCCTTTTGTGTGACCTTGCATTGACTTCTAAGACATTAAGAGAGTTTCCTGTACCCCCAAACACCTCAGCATGAAGTTCTCTTAGAGTACCCTAGGAGCTTGGGGAAGGCAGGGCTGTGCAAGTCTTGAGTCTTCATAAACAGCATGAATTTTAGGGAGTCCAACAATGAGTCCTTTCTGTGCTTTCTGCATGGGAGTAGAGCAGGAGGGGCATAGGTGTGTGTGTGTGTGTGTGTGTGTGTGTGTGTGTTGCAAGTGTGAGAGGGTACAGGTGTATGTGGGGGATGAAGGTGGCTGTCAGGTGACAGACAACAACCTGACCTTTCCTCGTGTAAGAAGGAAAGTAGAAAGACAACACAGAGAAATGTCCTACAAAACTGGAATTGTTTCCTGTTTGCTGTGCAAAGGGAGAAGAGAGGTAGAGAAAGAGAAGGGCAGAGACAGAAAAAACAGAGAGAAGGTGGGGAAACACATGTGAAGTCACAGATGGCCACAAGGTCCTCTTGCTTCCTGATCCGAATGTCCAATAGGAATGCCAATAGGGGGCTTGTTCTGCAAGAAGCTGTTGCCATCCGGAACTCTGTGACGCTGCAGTTTCTATAGAGACAAGCATCTCTCATAGGAAAGCAGGGTACATAGAATGCTAGCAACCAGCTAAAGGGTTAAAGGGTATTTTTTTCATGGTGCTACAGCTCAAAAGGCCTCTCCCTGGGAAAGCTGCTTCACAGCAGGCATGAGAGAGTGACTACTCTACGCAGGACTTGAGATTTTGGAAATAAGATGTGAAAGCTATTCACAGACTAGAATAGGAAGAGGCAGGAAGGAAGGCTTCAGCTTAGGCACCAGATTGGCTGACTCCCACGTGACTTCGTCCTGCAGCCTGCTAGCAAGTACTAGCAAATTCATCACTCCTGAATAACCTATAGACTGATACCTGTAGAGACACAACACTATGCCTGCCTCTGCAAGACCCCACACACCAGGCTCTTCCCTTTAACCTGGTAAAGCCCAGGCATTTTTAAAGCAGGGAAAAGGTCAAGAACTTAAGGCCTGTGAACTTGAAAGGCATCACTATCAACCTGCTCCATTAGTAGATGCTCTGTTCAGCTGACAGCTAACTCCTGCCTCTCCCTGTCAAATACATTCAAGTCACCCCTAAGGCTACAGCTATGTCTTAGCACAGTGGCTCTCAGTCCGTGGGTCACTACTCCTTGTCAGGCGTGGAAGGGGGGGTGGGATGTCAAACGATCCTTTCCCAGTGGCTCCAACCCTGAGCATTAAGGAGGCTGGGATATGTAGTTGTATAGTTCAGCCAGTGGTTTCCATGGCCAAACAGCAAGATCAGAATGAGAGGAGACAGCTGGTGTCAACCGCTCGGCCTTCCCTCCTCTCCCTGCATAGTTGTCCCGGTTCCGGCTTAACCCCAGCTTCCTGTTAATTGGCCCCAGGTGGAGCTATGCTAGGAAAACATTTCACCCTCAGCTCTTCGGGACAAAAATAGCAAAAATTTGTAGCCTTCCCTGCTGCTCATCCGTGGTGTCAGCACATCCACTCTGGCCGACTTTGAGCCACCAGTATGATGTCTGATGGAGCTGGGAACAGAAAACAGAAACTCACCATTCTACATTTCTGTCATCTACACAGATAAGAAAGAACAAAATCCTGTCTTGGCAGAGCTAGGCTGTCGACTTCCCTGCTACCTTCACAATCCCTGCTCTACAATAAATATCTGTCAGAGAAACAAGACCAAAAGGCTGAAGACTGATGCTGGAATGTATGGAGAGAAAATGGGAACTGTCCAGGTAGTCACTGGTTTGTCATTTCTTAGTATTGGAAACTGCAGGCCCTGCACTTCCTATACAATCAGATATATTTATCCTTCTCAGCTCTCTGAGGTGGTTGAAGAATAGACAGCTTGAGTCTCATAGCTAAATTTTGAGTTGTTTAGGAATCAAGAGGGCGTTCTAGATCTAAGAAGATGGTTATAATAGTGATGCAAGTTAGTATGAAAACTAAGTCAGTTATAGAACTTTAAACTCATGGAGATGGTTAGAAGGTAGAAGGTTAAAGTCAGGGGCCAAATATGTATGAACTGGACATTGGGAAGGTACACCGGGCCATTTAACTCTCATAAATGTGGCATATTTAATTCTGCTGTTTTGTATAGAATTTACTGTTATAAGAGAAAGAACCATTTGTTGGAATGAAAAGAGAAGCTGTTGGGGGGGGGAACAGGGTGGAAGGGTGGGACAAGAAGGGGGAATAGGGAAGGGTTTGCGACTGAGATGTAACTTGAAAAAAAAAATAAAGTACTTATTAAAAAAAAAAAAAAGAAAGAACAAAATCACTCTCGGCAGCCGAAGCTGTGAAAACAGCTAGGAATTGATGGGTTCTAAATTTTTGTTCTTGTTTTTTAAATATAACTTACTTAATTTTAAATGGGAAGCCCATTTAAAATTTTGCAAACACCCGACTTCACAACCATGCTGGAAACCAAACAACCAGCTTTTCTTTGGTGGTCATTGCACACTAACATATCACCCTGTAGTTTTATTGTCACTGTCACCTAATGTGTCTTAAAGAAAGAATGAAGGGTTTTCTTGACTTGTGGTTTCAGTTCGTTTACTGCTCTGTTGCCTGAGGCAGACCCTTGTGACAGTGGACTTTGTGGAGGGAGAGGTGGTTCAAAGGACAGTCACATGAAAGAGCTAAGACAAGCCATAGCCCCCAAGGGCATACCCCTAGTAACCTCTGGCCCCAACCACCTCACCACGTCTTCCATTGTTCTAACACCTCCTAACACTCTACTCCAATTTTGAAACCACCATCAGATTGAAATATTTGTACGTCAAAGCCCTGTTCCAGTACCAAAGCACCCTCGAGGACACACCCAGGAGCACGTCTTATTCTCGTCCTAGGGGTTCCTCGGCCGAATCCGGCTGCCAATCAAGATCAGCCATCACACCACTCTTCTGTGAATCCCTGGTTGTGCCTCTCACCGGGTGTGAACACTGAGCTATTGGTGTGCACCGGTGATCAGGATTCCTTTTCTCCCACTGGGCTCTGGGCTCCCCTAAGGCAATATGCTTGTGCCTGGTTTTGCTCCACGTGTCTGGAGCACAGCAGGTGTTTAATAAGTACCTGGAACTTTGGAAGAATATGCTTGGAGCAGTGAAATTTGGATCAAGGCAGCACATATGTTCATGCATATATCCATAAGAAGTAAGTGAATTGATGGGGTCTGCTGCTTTTTGACCTCTCAACCACAAAAGTTCTTGCATCTTGGCCTGCGCTTCCGGATTCCCTTCTCCAGGACTGGGCAGTGCCAGGCACAATGCTTTTAAGCATGATCACTCCTGGCCTTTACTGGGGTTCAGATGTGAGGGGGTGACATGAGGAGGGGAGACAGCTAGTGTCAACTGCTCGGCCTTCCCTCCTCTCCCTGTGTAGTTGTTCCGTTTCCAACCTAACCCCAGCTACATCCTCATTTTGCTACATGCGCTGCTGGAGCTGCTTATCGGCACAGAAAGATAACTCCAGGACGGGTCACCATGGCTATACAGCTGCTCCAGAGGAGACACACTGCCTCTCTTCAGTGACACACAACCACTGTCAAGAAGATGAATGCAGTGGCCCGTGACAATAAAGTTTAGGATTAATCACGCCAGACTGGACTATTGGATGACTCAGGAAAACCTTCCAGACAGTCTGCAGCACAATACGTGTTTACCTAGGATGGGAAGAGAAGACCCGGATGGCTTCAGAAGACTGGTCTTCTGGACGTTAGCAAACCCGATTTATCTAGGCGGCATCAGAAAGAGCCTGTGATTTGGTTTACTAAAAATATAGACTCTTGGGCTCTTTAACTACTTCCCATGAGTAGACAAGGCTAAGGAAACAGATGCCTAGCTCTAAGTGCCTGGTGTGGATATAAATAAAGTTCAAATCTATAGTAAAGTGGTGTCAGTGGAGCCTAGGGTCTTGGCATGCCCAGAAATCTCTAAGCCAGTGGTTCTCAACCTTCCTGACACTGAAACAACTTCTCATGTTGTGGTGACCCCAACTGTAAAATTATCTTGTTTCTACTTCATAACTGTTATTTTGCTACTCTTATGAAATGTAATGTAAGTATCTGATATGCAGGATACCTGATGTGTGATCCCAAAGGGGTCGCCACCCATGGGTTGAGAGCCACCGCTCTAAGCACCTCTTATAAGTCAGCAGCTGCTAGTCACCTGTACCTCCTGCCAAAGCAGATACTTGTTTTTTGGAGGCAATTAAGCAACTCTGCACCTCTAGTGGCAGGTAACTTAATTGCAAGCCCAGTGCTCAAAAGGATCAATGAGTGAAAAGAAAGGCATCGTGCTTCACAAATTCAAATACTACCATGGCCTTTATGTTTGTGAGATTAGATTTGCAGCCTTAAATTTTCTTTTGCTTGCTCTCTCTCTCTCTCTCTCTCTCTCTCTCTCGTCACAACTCCCATGTGCAAAACAACTGGCGCTTACTTTTTACACATGAGAACATAAAGGAAAAGCTGTTTCCTTCAGACTATATACTTCATTAGCACACTCAGGTCCTGAATTTAAATGTAGTTCTCTGTCCTCCATATCCTGTGTCTTTCCTCTTCTGACCATTAAAATTACACTAAAGCTGTGTTCCGGGTCAGCAAGATGAACAGTAGAAATGGAATAATATCATCGCTTCTCCTGCTCCTGCATTGCCCCTCCCCCAAGAACCTGCTCCAGAAGCAGTGGTTTTCAAGGGAGATGATTTAACCTTCCCAGACAGATGGTGAGCGTTGGATGGTAAGCATTTGATGGCGAATTTTTCAGTTACTAAGATGGCACATAGAGGAAAAAGTTTCAGGCATAAGCAGGTATCCTTGGAAGCATGCATCCCTCATCTGAACAAGGTGGTGATTGAAATAAAGTTCCAATCCAAAAGCTACTCTTGCACCTGAAGTTTCTCTCCTGTCTGTGCCATAATGTGCTGTTCCTTTGTAAGGAGAAATGACTTCACTTAAAAATCGAAGTTAAGGCTTGCAATGCACATGTCCTGGCAGAAATAAAACACTTAAATTCATACTAGATTAGAAATGATTGGCTTCCTAAGCACCATTTTTCTGACTTTCTGGACAGGGAGCAGAGGTTCTGAACATCACACAGAGGCCAAAGCTGGAGGCCAGCGATGCAGAAGACAGTTTCCAAAGATGCCACCGTTTTTCTCTGCCTGCAGGAATTTCTTCTCAATCTCAGAGATTGGCCTGCTTCTGTCTCCCAAGTGCTGGCATTAAAAGTGTATGCCACCATACCAAGCTCTCAACCAGCTTTTAATAGAAACAAGACATTGAACTAGAAACACTAAGAGGGGCTGTTTGATATGCAACATAAAGATGCTTCCTTTGCAGGAAATGTGCGTGCATGAGCGAGGGCTCATGGCTTGCCCATGTGTGAGGATGAACAAAGAGAGTGTTTTGATGCATTCTGGCAACCTGAAAGGAAAGCTACACACATTACAGGAGTTCCTCCAAAGGCACACAGATGCAACTAACACACACTCAGAGCAGGCACAGTCTTATTCATGCACACACAAAGACACACAGACACACACACACACCCCTCTGATAATGCTCCCCTGGCTAATGGGCCTCCTTACATCTTTTTGAGCTACAGCTCTTATCTTTCTCATGACATGGACTAGACCAGAGAATAAAATGATCAAGCTTGGCCAGTTCTCCACAGATTCACCTAGTGTTCTAGGACTACCCTACCAAGAGCCTACCTCTCCTCCAATGACAGCGGGCCCCCAACTAGATGGGCTTGTCCCCCGCAGCAAGCATAGACTCAGAACAGTCAGCACGCAACTCTGCAGAGCCCAGAATGGGAGACCCAGCTTGGTGCCTTGCTCTGTAAGAACCTTGAAGAATCTCCCCATTTCATCAGTGGTTTTTGCTGATTAAAGTCTCAGAGACTGTCCGAGTTCTCCAATTCCTCTAACAAAGGCTAAGTGGGCCTGGTGCGGAGAACCAACAAAACGCTTTGCAGGAGTATAAGAGAGATGACCTAGACATCCAGCCTAAATCGCCACCTGCCATTCTTTTGAAGAGGCTCAGACACTACAATCTGACAAGTGAATGGGGACAAGCCCGGGACAAGAAGGTGACAGACTGAGAACTCACGGCTGATGTTAAAAATAGCATTGTGCTTTGGGTAGAATACTTGTCTGTCTGCTGGGAGTTACAAAAAAGAAAACAAAGGCTTAGTTGCTGTTAATCTTGGTATTCTTCTCTGGTACACAGTTAGATGGACACTCGCTGGCTTAATGACATTCCCTTCTCCTTCGTCTTTGCTGCTGGTACCCATGGTGGTAGTATTTCAGTGTGAAGGGTCAGGGTTAGCATGTGGGTAAACACCAGATGGACAGAGTCAGGTCAAGTTGACATCATAGAATAGTTTTGTCTGTTTCTACCTCACAACTGGTTCCACCTCCAAAGCTCACACTCCCTCTTTTCTTCTAGTTCAATAATGTCTCCAGCTCAGTCCATGACTCTAGGTGCCCTTGTGTGCTGTGTTCCCTTCTGACTGGAAAAAGGGCTTTCAGGAGATGTCCACGGTCAGTATTTTGCTTTTCACAGGAAGTTCTCAGGTTTCCCTTCTTGGGGACATTTGCTTTGTGCAAGTTTCTCAGCCTTACTTGTTTCTTAGACATCTTAGGTATCTAAAGTAGAGGAAAAGAAGTTCTGTTTCTGGAACCTTGAAATCAACCCAAATAATACGTTGTCTGATTTTTGTATGTCAGGCTATACCTTCCCTTCAATAGAAACTGGTTAAAGAGCTGAGGCCAGATGTAAAAATCCAAAACTCAAGTTTTGTTTTTCCCAAGATATAAAGCAGAAAAAAGCTAGATGCCTGGCTGAACACTTGAATCCCAGCATGCCGGTGGTAGAAGTAAAGATTACTCAAATACCAGATCCATGTGAAAGTAGCTGGGTGACTACAAATGAGTTTATTTCTCAGAATCTTGATTTTTTTCCTTTCCAAAATATTCCAGGTCCAATATTCCATAGTTTCAGAAGAAGAACTAAAAGCAAATCAGATGAACTCAGAGCTCCAGTCTTCACACATCTTTTACTTTTAACAATGGTGATTATAAAGTGGCTTAGGAAAGCTGTTTTTGTCAAACCTTGGTCTCTGTACCTAGGGCAGAAGGTGGTAATGCCTAACAGATTTCAGATGCCACTGTGACGGAGAACTCTGATCCATTTTAAAAGGAAAGTATATTGATTTTTGGAATAGCCATCTTCTAATGTCTATGACTTTGAGCTAAACAAAGAAAATTTATGAAGGCTCATCTTAATCTTATAAATTTTTAAATCAATAATTGCTGCCTGGAAGAACCTTACCATCACAGTGGCTAAAAAAAAAAAAAAAAAAAAAAAAAAAAACAACAGATACAAGGATATTTGTGCTGGGATCAGATGCCCCAGTTAAATCAAGCCACATAACAGAGGTCATTGCTGCATAATCTGGCTGTGTTGTATCTAAACTATAGGATAGTCTCAAAGATGCAGCTTCCACCTCTGATACCAATCACAGGTAAGTATTGTTATGATGCCAGGATCCATATCTGTATTGATATTATATCCAGGGCAGGGTATTTTAACCAATGCTTTGCAGTGTTGCTTATTGTTGAACCGTGGCTCTCCTTTCTTCTTTCTCCTTTCACTTGAACCTCTCTTCAGTTCACTTGCCACAGTTTTACTAAGTCAATATATACTTGGCTAAATTATTGCAGTGAAGTAACACCTTCACTGATTGGTCTTGCATCCATCAAAACTTCCAATAAAAACTAATTCACTTTCCAATGTTCTAGGGGCTGGAAGTGTATCCTAGTGGTAAAGCTCTGTCCCAGCATGTTCAAGGTCCTGGGTTCCATCCCATCAAAACACACACTCACATACACACTTGCAACACACACACACACACACACACACACACACACACACACACACACACCAGTCTTCTAAAAAGTCAATTCATAGAACATACTCTTATTTTGTTGTAGGGTCTGTAGGCTCTGTAGTGATGTCTCTTTATATGCAGTTGACAAGACTGTGTCCTCCAATCTGTTGGTACATTGTTCAAATAGGGCATGCTGTTGAATTATGCTGTTCAAACTTCTACATCTTTAATGAGTCTTTCCCCCACTTGTTCTATCAGTTACTGTGAAAGTGATTTTTAAATTTTCATCTATGAAGACATGCCAAATTGTTGTGTTGGAAGATTCAATATTATTTTTGTAATATTAATTTTTACAAGTTAATATACAAATTAAATGCAATTCCAATAAAAACTTGAGGAGCTTTTTGTATAATAAAACTACATTAAAACTTACATAAAATACAAAGTAACCTAAACAATTTTGAAGAAAAAAAAAAGAACAAATCTGTAACACTTATGTTTCCTGAATTTGAAAGTTACTATAAAATCATAAGAACCAGTTGGTTGTAGTACTGGCATAAATACTCATGACTAATAGGCTAGAAATAGACCCACACATGTATGATCTATTAAATTTTTGATTAAGCTCCATGGAAATTCAATTGTAAACAAATTGTGCAGAAATAACACATAGCTACTGGGGTTGGGGTATGAATCTCAACAGCTCTTGAAAACCATGATAAAATTGTATTTTCAGTAGATCATGTATCTAAGTGCAGAAGAGAAAATGTGAAGCTTTTGGGAGAAAAATGAGTGTTTCTACATCTATATGTTAAAGAATCGTTGTTTAACAAAACACAAAAATACTTAATAGTGGGGGAAGTTAATATGTTGTGTCTCGAAATTAAAAATCTGCGTTTTGCCTCAAAAAAGACTCTTAGGAAAACAACGAGGTTGAGTCAATGGTTGAGAGAGCTAGCTGTTCTTCCAGAGGATCTGAGTTAAGTCCCAGGATCCAGGTCTGGCAACTCACAACCACCTGTTTAAAAAAAAAAAAAAATCTATGAATGGTCAACAAAGATTCTCAACATTAGTTCTTAGGGAAAAGCAAATTAAAGTTATCAAATATCACTCAATACTCAGAATAATGACAAAATATAAAAGACAGAGACTCCTGGGTGTTGATGTAGATGTGGAGAAACAAGAACACCTTTCTTAGTGTGTATGAGACCCTACAGCAAATCCCAACACAGCAAACAACACAAAACGAAACCTTGTAGTTGCTGTTGGAAATGTAAAATGGTGCAGTTTGGAAACAGAGACTAAATTATAGCAATATCTTAGACATAAAACTGATTTTTTTTATTAAAAAGCTAAGCTTTAAAAAGAAAATATTTTGTAATTCTATTTATGTAAAGTTCAAAAACGATCAATACTTGTATGTGGCAAAATGTTTTAAACTAGTAGTATCTTAGCCTTTCCATTGCTGTGACAAATTACCTGTCAGACCAACTTATAAAGGAGAAAAAAATATTTTAGCTCAGATTTCAAGGGGTTCAGTCCATACTCCATGGAGCCAATGACTCTGGGCCTGTGGTGTGGCAAAGGGTCATGATGGCGGATACTACCTATCTCATGGCAGACAGAGGCAAAGAGATAGAGAGAGGAGCCTGGGATAAGATACAACTTACAAGGACAAGCTTCCAGTAACCTATTTTGCTACCTGGGCCCCAAATCCTAATGTCCCCCAAACCTCTCAAAACAGCACTGTGTTCTGGGAACCAACTCTTCAATTCAGTAAATGAACCTTTTAGAAGACACTTAACATCCAAACCACGAGAAGTGGTTACTTTAGAAAAGGCGTGTTGGCTGATAGACAAGAGGAAACCTCCTGGGACTTAATCTAGGTGCTGGTCATATTATGGTATGTATTTAATAAAAATGAGGGGCATACTTTGGGTAAGATGACCAATGTGTCTGTGTCCTAGGTGATCTGGAACGGTTCTCATATATAAATCTAAAGTATTGCCCTGGGGAAAGTAGGATAGTGGTCACCCTAATCATAGACTTGCAGAAATTATCATTATGTGTGTCCCCCTCTCTCCCTCTGTCTCCAGGAAAGGATGATGTTCATATTAGGATTTCCCTTTCCCTATTTTCCCTGGTCATGCCCCCTCAGCTTCTCTCACCCCTCATACCTTCCTTTTCTCCATCATCTTCACTGTCACTGTCTGCAGTTCCACAACAGGACAGAGTGTTTCCTACAAATGTATGCCCCTGGAAGAGTCTTCATTTCTACTTTCCCCTAAGAATGTCTATTTTCATTTTCCAGTTAAGGCCTCCTACACATTGGTCAGTTCCATCTCTCTCTAGGTGACCCAGTTGAATCCCCATATCTTTCTTGCACACCTTCCTTTATCCTAATCCCACCTGGAGCCATTAGACCTTTCTGTGTTCTTGGTGCATTTGGACTTTTTAACAGATCGGAATTGTATGCATACAGAGGCCTATCTGCCTCTGCTAAGTGACTGGCTACTTCAGTTTCTATCATTGAATGAATTTCAGAGTCAAGATTCTATCTATCTATATGAAAGAAAATTTGCACAGTAGTGGATGAGGTGGATGTGTTTGTTTATTTTCAGGTAGCGCATTGAGTCTTGGCTGAATTTGTGGTGCTTCGGTTCAGAGAGCATCTTCAGTTTTCTACAGAGTCGATTAATGTCTTGGTTTTACAATTGTCAGTGCTGACCGCTCTGCACAATATTTAGTATAAAATGACAATATGTTTAGCACCATTTCAGAAACTGGAACTATTTGTCCTAACCTTAAGTCAACATTTATTAAATCTTTGTTATTGATCTGGGTGGGGGAAAGAAGATGCTCTCTGGGTTCCTCACCTACTAAGCCAACAGGAAGCTTCCAAATTCAGTGTTGTGAGTGCTGGTTTGGACTCTAGAGAGGCCTTCTGACTTCTCCATGGCCACCCTTAGTGGTGCTTCAGGACACTGATTCCTAACTTTGTCCCTGTGGCACAGACAGGGAAACAAGTACCACGCGCTTCCCACCACAAGTTCCTGTTCTTCCAAAACTTCCCATTGTCCTCAAGCCCCAGACCCAACTCCTCCTTGTGGTGTATAAAGCTTTCGCAGTGTGGCCCCTGGGTGCCTCTTCAGGTTCACAGCCTGCCTTGCTCCCTACACACTCTCCTGCAGACACATTGACAGGTGACAGCTCCCCCAAATATACCACATCTGCCCTTGTGTGAGCTAGGCCCTGTGTCCAGAAACCATTCTTCCTTCTAATCTCCTAGTTCCATTCATCCTACCAGCAGTAGGAAGCTTTCCCTGCACATCCTTGGTTTGAAACATGTAGCACATATAGAAATGACCAGTTATTTTTTTTTGTTCTTTTATTCAATAAAACATTGTGTTAAGCCTATAAAAAAGTATCAGGATGTACCAAGTCCATAAGGCCTCAGGTCTCATAGGGCTGATAGGAACATAAGAAGATCTTCACAAAAAATTTAGGTATATGGGGTATAGTCTAAGTCACTATCTTTTGTGTGACACTATTCTTGGGAGATGTGAACAAATGTCTGTTCACTCCATATGAGGAACTGGCAACATACAAAAGTAACAATACCATCAAAGTACAACTTGATGAGGCAATTTTATTGGAGTTACCTATAGGAGTATATGTAAGGAGTTTCTTACAGAAATATGGATGATGCAAATGCAGCAGCATTATTGAAAGCCTATCCTACCATGGGTGACAACTCATAAAAACTGTCATTGTCTGCACAACTTGCAGGCAATGTTGGAGAGTCTTCTCTCCTCATAAGTCTTTATTGATTATATAAACTTGGGGAAGGACAAGTCTTGGGAAACTATCTGGTAAGCTTCAGGGACTTCCTGACCCTTCTAAGTTGTTTAATTCTTGAGTCTTAATGAGCTCCTTTTTGAATCTTAAAGAACTCCTTGTGGTGTGGAATGTCTTGTTTTGTTATCTTTGAATCTCACTACCTAGTTCTGGTTTGTTCAGAACTTTCTATGCAGAGCAAACTAGCTTCTAACTCACAGGGGTCATCCTGCCTCAGCCTCTTAAATGTTGGCAATGGATGGAAAGTTTTAGTTGGGAGGAAATTGTTACACTATACTATCATACCTCTGGTTTACAGGGTAAAGGTTGGCTTCTAATGGCTTTTGCAGATGAATAAATAGTAGGATATAACTTCTCTTAACCTTTCTCAGCACGAGATCTACATTTATCAAAAGAAGAGATCATAGAATATGCTCAGAGGCCAAAACAGGAGAACCAGGAGTTCAAGGCCCCAAGTCTGAGAGCACCCATGGCTACGTGAGACCCAGTCACAAAAAGAAGGAAGAGAAGGAGGCCACAAAGGAGTAAGAGGTGGTTAAGGAGAAGAAAGGGGAGGTGGAGGAAGAAAGGAAGGAAGGAAAGAGGAGTGTAGGGGAAAAGGACAAAGGAAATTTTTTTTTCCATTTTATCAGGTCATCTCATTTAAAAAAGAAACTATATTTTTTCCAACTTTGTGATGTCATCCAGGGCAGACAGTGATCTGCAGCAGCTGTTGTACTTGTTTCATGGAATTTTCGATGGTTCCTGAGTATTAGGTCAAAGGAATATAGTTAGGAGCTAATTCTAAGGTCAGACCACCCCAATGCCTATGGCCAATTGAGCACTTATGTGCTTTTGTGACCTGAACCATGCATGAAAACTCTCTGAGCTGCAGTTTCTTCATTGAAAAAAAAATTTTTTTTGAATAACAATGTTGCCCACCTCATTGTTTGCTAAGAAGATTTAATGAATGGATCTTCATTAAAAAGTGTTGAGAGGAGGCTCACAGACACAATCAGCACTTCATAAAGGCAGCAACTATTCTTAGGTAGAATATGTAAAGTGACTAGACAACAACCCAGTAGACACTTCTCTCACCATTGTTCCATGTCTCCCCACATGCCCCAGGCTTGCATTACTCACAGCCTAATGGAGAGTGACTGACAATTGAGCAGCTCAAATGAACTAGCAAAGAGCCTCAGGCATCCTTCCTGACTATTCCTCTCTCTGTTATCCAAACTAAAAGCATCAGAATCCTGTTTCTCGGAGCTGAAGAGGTGGTTCAGCAGGTAAGAGTACTGACTGCTCTTCCAAAGACCAGAATTCAATTGCCAGCACCCACAATGGTCTGTAGGCCTGGCCCCAGGGAATTTGATGCCTGTTGTTCCCAAAGATATCAAACATGGTGTGCAAGCATGCACACACACACACAACACACAGGCATATACATAAATTTAATTAGTAACTATTTTGTGAGTCCAATTTCTTCACACTTTCCTCCATATCTATCATTTAGCAAGTCTGAAAATTTGTCATAGCTATGTTTTCTTTCTTTCTTCCTTTTAGTTTTTGTTTTCTTCCTTCAGAAGAAGAATTTTAATTGATGGAATACTGGATCTCTCCTGTATCCTCTAAACTTGCTGCCTCTTAATTGAGACCGGACTTCATAGAATAACCACTGTTGCTCTAGCCATCCAGGTCAGCTGTTAACTTCTACCCCAAATCTCTCTGCCTCTTGTCTACTATTATAGGGAGACATTGACTAGGAGACTCAAGTGGAGCTCGGGCTGAGACCAGACCTACAAGCAACATTTTTCTCCTCCAAACCCCAGTTGGAAATTTAGCACCAACCACTAACGTAACAGCAGTGGGCAGAGGACCCAAGTACAGTGAGTGACAAAGGAGAAAGAAGCAAGTTGGCTTCCTCAAGGCAAAGCCATCTCTTTCCTGAAGGACGGGCTATCCAGAGAGGAAAGGAAGAGGGCGTGCCATCTTAAAAGTTCTGAAACTTTTGGAGAACCATCAGAGCATGGGTTTGCCCTTGTTCTAGAATCTGGCCAATCTGTGACATGTAACCCCTCCTGGAGATGGAGCAGAATAGAGCCCGGTATCTCCCTTTGCCTGAAGCCCAGTCCTCAGGGTGTTTCTCCACTTTAACTTGTGTCCGTATTATTAACCATTTCTTGGCTGTCCCCCACTGCCACCACTGAAATCTCACTTTATAAATAATTATCAAGATCCAGACACCCCCTGCCTCTCCATCAGTTCACCACAAATCCACACCGTGTTAATTCCAACCATGCTGATGGTAGTTCTAATTGAGGCTTATCACCTTCTGTCTTGTGTTATTAGCCACATCTTCTTGAGTAAATATATTGACTCCAAGTTGAACTGACAATTCTTCATGCTACGGACCATGTCTGCTTGCAAATCTGGGAAAGTTAATTAACATTTCCTGCTTCCATTTTTGGCTCAACATTCATTTTGATCAACAAGGCTTGATAATTACGTGTTGAAATGTTCGATGTTTTATGTATCAGGCTCAAGCCAAAAGTTTCAGAGTGAAGATCAAAGACAAGTATGTTCACTATTGTCATACTTATGATCGAATAATATGGAAGAAAACCAAGTGTCTATTAGCCGTGATGGATGAGTAGAAACTCCTACACATACATGCTGAAACCCTACACTGAGTAAAAATGATGAGCTAGATGCATTTGCACCAATATGGAAAAATCTAAAAACAATAACAATGGAAAAAAATCACCCTTCAGAACAGAACTTAACATGTATTTAAGTTTTTAAAACTCAGATGAAATAATACATTCTTCTCATGAATTCATGAATGAAAGTGGCTTTAAAAATACGAATGAAAACCAGGTTGAACATACTAGGGAAATAGCCCAGTGGTTAAGAGTACTTGCTGCTCTTCCAAAAGATCTGGGTTCAATTCCAAGCTCCCACAGGGCAGATCACAACTCTCTATAACTTCTGCTCTGGGGTATCTAATACCTTCTTCTTTGGCCTCCTTGACACCAGGCATACACATTGTGCTCAGATATACAGGAAAAACACAAATATGTGTAGTAACATTTTTTTTTAAAAAGGTTGAACATGAACTTTGGAAGAACTGATGAGTTAGAATTTTCAACATTTTTTCCTGAAATTTTTTATTTCAATAAAATGGAGTAAATACAATAAAAAGGGAGCACAAGCATTTAAACTGATCTTTATCTTTTTCTGTGTTTTTGAAGTATTTAAAAATGAAAGCAAACAAACAAAAGAGATACAGGGTAGTCAGCTTTTGTTCTCAGGCTGGCACACTGCTATTCTTTCTCATGTACACATAGCAGGCTCAAGGGAGAGAAGAGGGCCTGAAGTCATCCTCAGCTCAGCCACAGCCTAAAGAATGTGCTGACAGAATTTACCAATTCTTTTTATGAAGAAAAAATTCAGCTAGTTTTATTAGTGATCTTTTCCTGTAAATTAAGTTGGGCTAAGGGTGAAAGAAAAAGAGAAAAAAAACTCTTTCCTGTTGCTTAGTTACAGTTAACTGGAAGGAATCCCATTGTAGACCAGATCTGTATGCATAGAGTATTCTACATCTGATAATAATGGTGAACAGTTTTCAAGAATATGGTGTTTGCTGGGGACTCTATATAGCACTTTATACACAGCTTTCGTAGTATGAGTTGTTTCAGCTGCAAATATCCTAAAACCTTGTCCAAACAGAGTTCAACAATCAGGCACTGTATCTGACCACATGACTAATTAGATCCCCCCAATCCAGACATCAGGTAGCGCCATGGACTGACTCATGCAAAAGGTCAAGAGATCAGGGGAATCCTAGGTTCCTCCCATCTCTCTCATCTTCCTAGGTGACATTAAAGGGTATAGAGTAGGGAATGGATGCTTCCATGTTTGTGTCTAATTGTAGAGGACCACAGTTAGTTCGGTCTGTCCATCAACAAATCACCACTGAGGAAATAAAGATATTATCAACAGTTTGGGGTCTTGAGCAACTGGGCCAGAATGGACGGTGGAAGGAGGACATAGCGTCCACCACAAGTATGTTCTCATCGATCCTCTGAACAGTCTGAGGGTCAATGCATGATCTCTGCTTCTCAAATGGGAAGCTGAGACAAGGAAGGAAGATGCTGAGTTTCACCAAGAGCTTGTAATTGCCATCTCCCTGACAGCCAGGTTCCTCTGCTTTCCATAGCTGGATGCTGTGTGTTTAACTAGCAATCCCTAGACTTAGGAGAATGACTCGGCTCTATGAGTCACTTGAACTCCCAGGCGATGGTCATCTGTGTCCATCTCCAGGCCAGCATTTTGTTCTTGGATTCTGGAATCACCTTTCACTTCCCACATCAATGACCTGCCTTCTCCTCCTCTTTGGAGCCTCTTCCTGTGCCACATGGACTGTGAGTGACAGTTGGAAATAACACTTTCCTGATGACCTGCAGTTTTGGGAAGTTGACATCTGTTATAATAATGCGGCGGTAAATCAAGGCATGCCATGCAACAAGTCTAGTATAAAAGGTTTATTAAGGTAGGAAGGGGGAAGGACAGGGAATCGAGGAAGAACCATGGGAGAAGCTGGAACATGGAGAAAGAAGGAAAGAAAGAAGGATGTAGGGTACAGAGGGAAGTTGGAACATGAAGAGAGAAAAGGTGAAGAGAGAAACAGGAAAAAGAGTTCAGGAAAGGCATGGGTAGGAGCTTTTATCGCGAAAAGTCAGCAGGTGATGGTGTAAGCAATTTGGACCCTGAAGGACCCCTGAAGTAAGGCTAGTGGAAATGGCTGTAGACTTGCAACATCTAAAGGAATTTTCCTGTTGCTAATATTTTTTAAAACTGAGAAACTTAAAACAATATACACTTGGGAAATACACAAAGGAACAGAAATTGTCAATTCTTAGTCAAGGCACTGGGCTTCCGGAACACGTAGATCTTCTCACCCTAGGGGTGTATCTTGGCTTCTTCCCAAAGTCATCACCTCTAGAGAATGTTCTGAGTACTGTTACTGTCTGTCTAGTCCCTCCACCTTGAAAAGTTTCCCATCACAATGGAAAGCCTATTATCTGGGTGGGTTCCCTGGTCCCCAGCAATGCTCATGTTTCAAAACACAAATCAAATACCAGGAATCACAGCGCACTGGCCATCTGATGTTCTTCAGAGGTCACGTGAGCAAGTGAGGATGCTTACACAAAAACACGAGCAGTAATCCTCTGCTAAATGGTTCTTGCTAAAAATACAGAAATTCTAGGGCTGAGGAAGGAGTGGCGTTCATAGAGTGATCGCTAACACGCATAAAGGCTTCAATTCAATCCTCAGTACAACCTAAAATAAATTATTCCAGTGCTGGGTAGGTGGAGGCAGGAGGATCAGAAATTCAAGGCTAGGCACGCTACACAGCAAGTTGGATGTCAGCCTGGGATACCTTAGATCCCCTTTTAAAAAAATAAAATGTGTGCGTGTGTGTGTGTGTGTGTGTGTGTGTGTGTGTGTGTGTGTGTGTGTGTATACAATGAAACTCATTATTTTCTACCATTGATATACAGTAATAAAAAGTAGTGTGTTCTACAAGCCAGCAGATATAAAGTAGGGCTCTGTGTGTTTCCTAAGTGAGGCTTTAACTGAAACTGACCTGTTGCTCCGCAGCACACACTGATAATGACAAGAGTGTAGATGTTGTTAATGTTGGCCTAGGTCAGAAACCCCCCCCCCCCCCCGGGAACATCAGTGTATTGGGGGTTTAGAGTCAGAGAATAGGTACATCCTCCAGAGAGCCAGAAAGGAAAGAGGCCATCCGTTGTGGTATGACATGATGCTTGGTGGTCACAGGTGCTACTCATGAGAACCCCCCTCCCCCACACCCTCAACTCTGGCCACCACCCATGTCCTCAAAACTTGGGGACCTGCCCCAAAGGGTGGCAGCTAATAGATGTCCTATCATTTGCAAGTCCTTTCTAACAGCTAGAGCTTCCCCAGCTTGGGTATTTCCAATCAGAATGGAGAAGATGGAGAAATGGAGAATGCAGGAGCATGAAGGATGGGGGTAGGGACCAAGAACTGTGAAGGTTTCCCCATAACCAAGGAACCTGCTGTTATTCAGAACAGTGTTCATTCAGAACAGACAGGCTGCTCTCACAGGCAGCGATGAGCTGAAGCTTCTTGCCTTAACAGCTTTCCCTCCCCTTAGGTCACATTTTTCCAAGCCATTTGTCATTCCATCTCTGTTTGTCCTGTGTTTGTATTACTTACCCCCGGTAGAGCCCCTCTTTCCTCTCCTCTCCGGGGTCACAATGGGTTAACATCACCAATAATAGCAGCAGAGAAGGGCGGTTTGAACGTGAGAAGACAAGAGGCATAATTAACTCAGTGCTGGTGACTGACACACATCTCTCTTCTTTTCCAGCCTTCTGGTTTTTCTACAACTTTTTTTTTTAAAGCTGCTTAATTCCTCAATGATTTGGCTCTGAGAAAAACACTCTATATACAATTGAAATTTGGTATCATTTTGTTGGGTTTGGTGCTAGAGCCTTTATGGCACTAAGCTGGGCTCTACTACCGAGCTACAAGCCTCACCCATGGTCTCTTCTTTGAAGTAAGTAACACAGATGCTGTGGAGGATAAAACACTGTACTGCCCTCACACCACCCACCTTCTTGTGACAGTCCACTGTCAACTGTTTTTGACTGAGAAAAGGCCATCTATGAAAAGACAGAGCGCTCAGGGATACACATGAACACTATGTCCACCTCAGTAGCAGAGGCAGTAGGGGCCTCAGTGGGGAAGAAAGGCGATGGAAGAGGGCTGAGAAAAGCAGGCTCCCCCACTAGCTGTCCCTCTGAGATGCTCTGACCGTCTTTTCAATACAGCTGTGACAGGACTTTTTGCTGTGGAGGGACCATCTCTCAGCTCTGATCCTCTCTCTGATGACTAAAATAGGGTGAGCATATTTGCATAACAGAAGAAAGGGACAGATTGCCTCTCCAGAAGGACCTGCAGGACACCTGTCAGAGATATTAAAAAGCAGGATAATCTCTCAAAGCGGGAAATGCTTTGTGTCCTGGTGTTAAGATAGTTGATGGAGAGGCCATGTCCTGACTACAGGTCCTCACCTCCTCTCTTCTTCCTCACCTCACTTCTGATGCCTCTAGGCTGCTGGTTCCTTTTACACAAGATGAAGAATATGCGTTTCAGAAGCCAAGGAACAATTTCCTTGGACCTCCTTCCTTTACCTACAGCTCCTTCCCATGTGTCATACCCTCACCCACTGGCCTCCAGGGTAGATTCCAGGAGATGTGTCCCTGTATGAAAGCCACATTCAGGCCACATCATCAGCATCATTTCTTGGTGGACAGAGCTGAAGTCATGCTGTTGGAGGACTTTAATCCCGGCCCAGCGTGAGTTAGACTTTGATGACTTCCTGGGTGTTATACTACTTATAACACAGATTCCAGATAAGCAACCCAATTTGGGGAATGTGGCTCCATTTCACTTGAGAGTGGAAAGCTCACATCTCCCTAGGCTTCATTGCCTAAGGCAAGCAGAGGGGGCTGTGAAGCAATTGGAAAGTGTGTGGGCATGGCCAATGGAAACCCACCTTCACATTTGTACATGTTCCATTGGCTCTAATCCATGGCACTAGTGGCTAAGCGGCTTCCTACGTGTTGGTGTAGAATGGGAAATGTTTTGCTCTGCACTAGAGATGTTTGGGGCCACAAAGACAAAGAATTGGAAAACCGCTGACAGGACTCAGAAGAGGGGTGACAATGTACAAGGGAACAAGGACTTTGAAAGAGAGGCTCTATGTGAATAGGAAGGCCCTGTGGCCTCCAGCAGATTGAGGCAGCCAACAGAGGAAGAAGAACCTGGAGAGTCACAGCTTGTGAAGCAGGAGCAAGCCCAGAGCTGCCTGCTGGTGACTCAGAATGGAATTTTCCTCCCAGACAGGGAAAACAGGCATTGAGGTTTCTGTTATTATAGTTATTCATATTGATCTTTTATTGTTCTCTCTCTCTCTCTCTCTCTCTCTCTCTCTCTCTCTCTCACACACACACACACACACACACACACACACACACACACACACACAC
>CAJQZJ010000067.1:167699-199999 GCA_907164525.1 Lophiomys imhausi
TGTGTGTGTGTGTGTGTGTGTGTGTGTGTGTGTGTGTGTGTGTGTGTATACCCTGAGCAGGCTCTGTTAGAGGCATCTTAACCTTCAGACGTTGGAGCTCATTAAGTGGACAAGAAGGGAATGTCTGCTCACCCACTGGGACCCACAATAGGGGGATTTATTATTTCCTGTTTTTCAGAACAGCATCTTGCTACTTACTGAGTCCAGGCTTGTGTACAATTTACTACATAGCCCAGGCTAACCTGGAACTGAACATCTTCCTGTTTCGGCCTCACCAGTTGTGGGATAACAGGCATCAACCACCATACCCATCTCAGATGAGCGTTTGTATCATATTCGTCAGTTCTGTCCACCTCTCCAAAGAGAGGTGTTTGTTCAAGTGTTTTCTGAGAATGCTCATATCTAAGGCATGTACTGTGTCATTTAGCTCCAGTATTTGTCACCAATCTGCCTTCACTGGGGAATCACAGGTGGCCCTCCCAGGAGTAAATGAAGCCACGTGTGTCCTCAGCCTTTCATCATCCTAGGTGCACCGCCCATCCATTTGCCATCTGAGCCCTGCAGTTCTGGGCCTGGAGCCCTCACCAGAGGTGTCCCGGCAGCTCTAATTAAGACAGCTGTTGAGCAATATCAGGCATTGTGTCTGCAGTTGCTGCACGGTTTGTTCTTCAAGCAAAGCCTTCGGAACATGTTTGGTTTCCTTTAATGAGCACTCTGATAAATGATCCCATCAGAGCCGAACTCTGTGCGATCTGCCAGCTCACTGGGGTTCTGAGCCATCACCATGGGGACCAAAGCTTGCGACACACCGTGGCAAGATAGTGTCTGGTCAGACTTTTCCAACTCGGAAGCCTTAAGATGTTTGATCCTGGTGGCAAACATAAGGCCAGAAGAGGGTTTGTTTCTAAAATGTTTTAATGTTGTACAAGTAGTAGGAGTATATTTAGGAATGGGCTATTCTACCAAGAAATGTGAAGAAAAAACCCTATAATTTGAGAATGTGTAACATTTAATCTTTTTTTTTTTTCTTTTTGAGGGGTGGGAGATGTCTCCAATCATTTAGCCTGACTTCATAGCTGGGTATGACCATGAATTTCCAGTCCTCCTGCTTCCCCCTCCCAAATGCTAGGATTCCAGGTATATACCATCAAGACTGGTTCAGGCAGTGTCAGGGGCTCAAACCAAGGACTTTGGGCATTCTCAGAGAGCTTTCTTCTAACTAAGCCTAACTTTGGTAGGCCAGGACAACTGAGCCAAAGTGTGTCCATAGGGTAGCCTTGGCTATACATTTAACATATATTTGTAATAGATAAGTATTAGGGAAGCCTTTAATACCAAGATATAGTTGAAGAAAATGTGACTAATGGTGAATAATACACACTTAACCGAGTCTACTGCCAGGCACAGAGTAAGGCTTCCAGGTTGCTGCTGGCGAGACCTTTCTTTTGACCACATTTTAATTGTTAATCTCATCTGATATATTTTGGGAGCTCACCCACTGGTAGTGGTAGTTTTGTTTTAGATTGCAGTGCTGGGATTAGACCTTGGGTCTGGCTCATGTGAGGCAAGCCCTCTACCACTGAGTTGTGTCCCCAGGCCCAACGTTGTTGTCAACTTCAATGCATTCATGCATTATTTCTTGTGACCTATTTCTGTCAAAAAGAATAACTTGAAACATATTTGGGGGTATACTTTGATAGCCCATTAATCAGACTCAAACTTTATGAAGTCGATGGTAGCGAATTAGAGCACATCCGACGGAGTCCCTGGCATATGGCATCAGTCATAGGTCCTGACTATAACAACTCTAGTCAGTGATAGCTTTCTACAGCATGGACTATAGGCCCCAGGTGCAGCAGTTTGGAGCTATCTGTGGAACTCCTGTATTATCATGGTACATGCCTTAGTTAGGGCTTCTATTGCTGCAACAAAACGCCATGACCAAAAAAACAAGTTGGGGAGGAAAGGGCTTATTCGACTTACACTTCCCCATTGCTGTTCATCACCAAAGGAAGTCAGGACAGGAATGCAAACTGGACAGGAACCTGGAGGCAGGAGCTGATGCAGAGGCCATGGAAAGGTGTTGATTACTGGCTTGCTCTTTGTGACTTGCTCAGCCTGCTTTCTTATAAAACCCAGGACATTGAAATGTAAAATAAACAAATAAATTAATTAAGGGGGAAAAAAACCCCAAGGACTACAGCCTAGGGGTGGCACACCCACAATGGACTGGGCCCTCCCACATTGATCACTAATTGAGAAAAAGGTCCTACAGCTGGATCTCATAGAGGAATTTGCTCAACTGAGGCTCCATCCTCTCTGATGACTCTAGCTTGTGACAAGTTGACATAAAACCAGTCACTACAGTATTTTATCCCCTGACTTTCCAAGTCTCCATGAAGAATATCTCATGACCCAAATGTTCTCATTTCTATCCTTGGATAGTTCACTTTTTTTAATGCAAATATAAAAGACCAGTCACAGTATTCAATTTAGCCTCCGAGGCTATCGTGAGAGATAGTGGTTGTGGTGGCTTATGCTGTAATCCTAGTACTCAAGAGGCTAAGGCAGAGAGAATACCCATGAGTTCAAAGCCAGGGACGACACTGAAATCCTGTCTCAAAAAAAAAAAATCAAAACTAAGTCAGGGAAAACAAGATGTGATGAGAGACTGTGACGTGTTGCTGTGCTTTGTTAAATGCATGTGCCAATCCTAGCGGCTTTGCAAGAGCCCTGAAGTGGGATTGCAGCCGGGCTTGGTGACCCAGGACTGTGTCACTTTTGTAGGCCACTTAGAAGGCCAACCAAGCTACAGGACAGTTCACTAGGAGTGCTTGGTTGTCATGGCTTCCTGTCATTAAACAGTAAGAGCCAATGGAAACCATATGGACCTGTTTGGTCACAATATTAAGCACAGAATGATTTTTGAGTCATTTATGGGCAGTCTGACAAGGTGAACACAACTGATTTCAAGTGATGGCTGCTTTCTAAATCTAAACAATCCTGTGCCTTCCCTTTGGAACAGCAGTTCTCAACCTGTGTGGGTCATGACCCCTTCAGACGTTGCATATCTGATATCCTGCATATCAGATATTTACATTATAATTCCTAACAGTGGCAAAATCACAGTTATGAAGTAACAATGAAATAATGTCATGGTTTTGGATCAGAGCAACATTAGCATCGGCATTAAAGTGTCTCAGCATTAGGAAGGTTGAGAACCACTGCCTTAGAAGCACTTTTTAGAAAATATTCACGATCCATGCAAAGTCACTACCATTGTGTACGACATGTCCCCAACACCCCAACCTCGTTTTTCCCTTATGAATATCACACCTAGAGCATCCAGATGTTTGTACAATGGCTAATGCCTGTCAGGATTAATGGAAGACAGCATTCTCTCCTCAAGACATCTAAACAAAGCTAAAAACCAGATGCTGATGAAGTTTCCTTGAAAGTGATAGAAACGGCGGTCTCTGTATGTTCTTAAGCTTTTTAACTGAAGACTGAGAATCTTTGATTGGGTCAAAGTGGTATTCCCATAAATATACTATTCTAGTGCCCATGAAGAGCATTGTTAGAAGAAATTCTTTACCAATTTGAGTAACCATATGAGACATGAGAAGGCAGAATCTGGAACCTGGCATATTCGAGTAAATGCCACTCTGCTTTATGCAGCCAAACAAATATCCTCTCACCCAAATGGCTTGGAAGCACAATGGCCTTTATATCTATGACTGGAAAAGACCAGAGAGGCATCAGATTGTGTTACAGCCCATTCAAAATATGGCTAGAATCAAAGATAAAATGTTCTCTGAGAGGGGCACGGTGACACACTCCTATAATCTCAACACTTAGGGAGCCAGAGGTGGGAGTACTGGGAGTTTGAGGCCAGCCTGGGAAGAGAATGAGTTGCTGGTCAAGGTCAATAGAAACTAGGCCAGCAAATAAACAAACAAGTGCCAACTGGCTCTTTAAAAGGCAAAACTATGGGCATAGTAAAATTATGAGTATGTATGGGGGGTTGGGGAAGTGCAAGGCTGAGGACATGACATGAAGGACTTTCAGGACAGCTAAACTCCTCTGCATGACACTACAATATCAGGTACACATCACTGTACCTTAATCCAGACCCAGTTGATCAGGACACTGAGAAGGAACCCTTAATGGCCTACAGACATCAGATGAGGTTGCCATATTGTAGTAGATTCACTGAGAGTAACGAACGCGCCACTCTGGTGGGAGTGTCGACTGAGGAGGAGGCTGTATACACGTGGGGTGAGAAATTCTGTTTTACAGTCTCCCGTAAACCTAAAACTCCTCCTCTACAGGAGTCTATTTTCAAAGCTGTTCTTCGTATCTGAGGCTGCAGAGGACATCCAGTTTCTGAGAGATGTCTTGTGTGGTCCGGGCTGCTGCTGCCAGGTCAAGTGGAGACCATGTCTCTGAACCAGCACACAGCCCAAGACAGAGCTTGCAGCAATGGGCTCGGAAACTCAAAATAGGCAAGAGGCATCCTCATGCCACTCAGATGGTAGCTATGACAATGTCCCACTGTGGTCTGCTCTGGGAACAAAGTTAGATGATGGCCTCAGCTGCTGCTTCTTGGGACTACACTTATTCCAAAAATCGTGTGTTCACCAACCTGATCCCAGTCACCATGGCAAGAGCACCGTGGTAGTCTTGGTCCAGTGGGAGACTGGACGCCTCCAAGGATGCGTCCAAGGACATGTCCCAGTCTTGCTTTGAGAATTACCCACAGTCCTGCTTGAATCTCTCTGGACACTTCACGATCTGGACTTGTCTTTTCTCCCTCCCTGCATCCCTTCTTTCTTTCCAACTGTCTAGAAATGTTAGCTCTGTACTGCAGTCTGCAGGCCCTTTGTGTTTTCCTGCTCTCTCCTCCACACCAAATTCCATCATGGCATCTACTTCTACCAGCTAAACACTGTTTCCACTCCAAAAACAAAACAAAGGTTTCGGCATGCGTAGGGTGAGAGAAAGATCACACTATTATTTCTAAGTCCCTTGCTGACCCAGAAATGAGACTCGTTTCTTTTATTCTGACTGGCTAATCTTAAAGCACTCCTATGTTTTGTAACTTATTTGTAAGATGGAGACAGAACAGTATTCTAGGAGTTGACATACTTGTTAAATGTTGAGATGAAAACTGAAAAGGCATCTCAGTGCTGATATGGGATTTCTTAGGGGACACATAGTACTTTAAGCCCTCCAAGAATGCTGGGAACTATTCAGAGGAAGCAGAGATTTCTCTGCTGGCTCCTGTTTCTCAGACCCTCACTGACATCTTGTACTGTTTAGTTCTTTGTCAACTTGACAAGAGCTAGCATCGTCTTTGAGGAGGGAAACTCAACTGAGGGATTATTACCTCTATCATATTGCCTGTAAACAAGTCTGAGAGAATTTTCTTCACTGATGACTGATGTAGGAGTGCCCAGCCCACTGTGGGTGGTGCCACTCCCTAGCAGGTAGGCCTGGGAGGTATAAGATGAAGTTGCTGAACTGAACCTGAGGAGCAAACCAATAAGTACCATTCTTCCATGGTCTCTGCTTAAGCTCTCACCTCCAAGTTCCTGTTTGAGTTCCTACCTTGGCTTCCCTCAATGATGGACTATGTTGTGAAAGTGTAAGATGAAGCAAGCTCTTTCCTCCACAAGTTGCTTTTGATCATGGTGATTGTCACAGCAATGAAAACTCAAGACAACTGTCCTCATGATGTGAGCTCCAGAAGACCAAAGTCTGTCTGCTATTTTCTTATTCTTCTTACTCTATCCCAGTTGCTCTGGGAGTGCCTGGCCCGTAGCAAGAGTGCTCAATAAATAAATGTTCACTGAATGACTATAAACCTGGATGAATCATCCCCTTTCTTTTCGTTAGTTCTGAGTGTAATTCCTATAGAATTAGAAGAAGCTTGTAGAAGCCAGATAGGTGAAGGCAAGGTATAGAGTTAAGCAGTTTTCTACCCTTGCAGTTTCCGTAACTGAGAAGTTAATACACCATCCATAGCTTGTCCTTGGCTGTGATACTGTGTAGCTTGAATATAGGAGACCTCAAAGTCTGCCCTCACAGTGACACACCTCCTCCAACAAGGCCACACCTCCTAATAGTGTCCCTCCATATAAGCCAAGCATCCAAACACATAAGTCTATGGGGGCCATACCTATTCAAACCACCACAAATGGGAAATACTGGTGAAGAACAGGAAATGGGCAACCCAGCAGACAACTGCCCATGGCAGTTATTCCGTCCTACCAGGAGACCATGTCCTTCTTGGTCACTCTCAAAAGTATGGGATTATGCTGTAGTAGGCCAGGTATGTGATTTCTTTGACAATATAATTATATCAGAAACTTATTAGGCTCTGACTTACTCTTTTCAAATAAATTCTATACACTGATTTTAAAAGCCAGAGATCTTGTGTGGTCATGGATTTTAAATCCGAGATCTTTTCTCACTGCCCTCTGTATTCCATGTGTCCTTGACCCCATCTTAAGGGCAACTACCCTAAGGCTAGGTGAAACAGCAAGCTGTTGGTAAAGTTAACACTCTTAATCTAGTCTTGCACCCTTAATTTAGTCTTTGCTGTCAGATTGGCTTTCTCTGCCTAGCTGAGACACCTAAACTGAAGGTAATAGGGAAAGCTTGAAGCATGAACTGGGTGCCTTACTATGGTTAGCACTCAAACCATGTTTTTTGTTTTTTTTTTTATCTCCTTCATTCCAGGGTTCAGAGACAGGTGATGTGGTCACACACTTAAATTCCTGAAGCTCATAAAGTCAATTGCAGGGAACAGGCAGTGTCTG
The DNA here is from genome assembly GCA_907164525.1 of Lophiomys imhausi. Taxonomy (NCBI): domain Eukaryota; kingdom Metazoa; phylum Chordata; class Mammalia; order Rodentia; family Muridae; genus Lophiomys; species Lophiomys imhausi. Next base: position 174,524 of record CAJQZJ010000067.1, read on the forward strand.
TCCTGGTTGACATGACCATGGGCATGTGTGTATTCTGCAGGAAGCCGTGGGCACCTCACTGCACAGTTGCCTGACTTGGGAGACCCGCTGTGGCTCCATATCTTAAAGAACAGCAGCACACATCTTTTGCTGCCGGAGTTCCTTTTACCTAGCCACCATCCCTCCTAGGAGTGTGCCAGGGAGATAAATGGCTAAAACCCAGACATGCTCTGCAACCCTGAGCTTCCACCAGCCTGTCCAGCCACCCCCTCATCTCACCCCAATTACCTTCCCCTTAGCAGGACTGTTAGCAGTTGCAGCTCCCAGGGTCTGGAAGGACAGTCACAATGGAGCCTCATCACTTCCACTGACTTTGTTGGGGGAATAAAAAGCCACTCACCATGAAGACCGTATCCCTGAAGATTCCAAAGACTTTTTCCTCATTCTCCCCACCTCTTTGTTCATAGAGCCAAAATCTTGTGGTTGGATATGGCCCGTTTCTGTAGTAGACCTCATTCTATACACCTTATGAGCTCTGAAAGGGACATAGATTTATATTGTGACATACTTTGAGCTCTTTGACCTCCACTTTTTGGCCTTTAATGAGGGGTTTTTTTTTATACAAAATAAAGAAATTGAGCACGATAACCTTATATGTTAAAAAAAAAACAGGCTAAATTTAAGACATAAAATTGTAAACTCCTAGAGGAAAATTAGATGCAAATTTACATGAGTGTGAATCATACAACAGTTTCCTTTATTTAACACATAAAACATGTGCAGTCAGACAAAAACAGGTTAATGATGTACTGTGAAAATTTAAAACATTTGTGTTTTAGAACAAGAAAGAAAAAACAAAAAGATGATCCACAAAAAAAGATACAATCATCGCAAGTAATATAACATGTCTAGTATCCAGAACATGTAAAGAGCTCTTACAAGTAACCACATCTGAATGAATAAAGTATTTGTATACATGTCTGTCCGAAGAGGGAGTGCACTGGCTAGTGAGCCCATGAAAAGCTGGGCAATATCATAAGGAGTTAGGAAGAATCAACGAGATGCCTCTCCAAACTCATTAAAATGAACAAGTAGAGTGCTGGGGAGATGGGTCTGTGAGTAGTGTTGCCATGCAACTGTGAGGACAGGGTTTAGATTTCCATCACCCACAAAATGCCAGTCAGCTGTGGCATATGGGCACACACACACATGAATTCCCACACATGTGAATATACACATGCATGTGCACTGCACACATACACCTAAAACGAGCAATAGCTACAATGAAAAGCAGTCAATGACGACGGTTGACAAAGGCAGGGAAACTGAAAATCTTCTACCTTGCTGGTGAGATTGTAAAGCAGTATATTACCAACTGCCCAACACTCCAGAGCTTCAGTACATTTATCACGCATGGCACAAGGAGGAGGCATTAGCTACCTAGATAGGCAATTGCTGTAGGGAAGCAGTCTCCGGTTCTGATCATCCTGGAGAAGGAAGTTCTGTACACACAGGTCAACTGTTCAAGAGAAAAACTCTGTCCTTGCCTCTGAGCCTCACCTGGGGAAGGCTTTGCCGCTCCCATCCTCCCATGGGTCTGAGGCTTTGAGGTCCTGGACGTGGCTGTGCTTAAGGCAAGAGCACACATTCACTCTGGACGTCACCATTCCTGTACAATCACTCAGGGCTTTGTCTGCTCTCCACATATGTGAGCGAGTAATTCCTACGAATACACTTAGGTGAATTAAAAATGTCTGACCAAACACTTGCACATGAACACTTATAACACAGCAGTTCTCAACCTGCGGGTCGCTACCCTTTAACAGAGGTCGCATATCAGATACCCTGCATATCAGGTATTTACATTACGATTCATAACATTTAGCAAAATTACAGCTTTGAAGTAGCAATAACAATAATTTTATGGTTGGGGGTCACCACAACATGAAGAACTCTGTATTAAAGGATCGCAGCATTGGGAAGGTTGAAAATCACTGCTGTAATATCAACAAAAAGGGAAAACACCCCAAATATCCATCAAATTACAAAAGACAAATAAAATGTGACATATCCACATAACAAATGTTCCTCAGCCATCAAAGGGAAGGCTGGCTGTATTGATGGATGTTACAACATAGATAAACCTTGGACACATGATTCTCTATGAAAGAAACCAAACATGAAGGGCCACATATTATGTAATTCTGCTTATATAAAATGCCCAGAATAGACAAACCCAGAGAGACAGAAAGTAGATTCGTGGTTGGCAAGGGGGATTCACAGATCAAAGCTGATCGCTAGCACATGAGATATTTTGGGGTGTGATGGAAATGTTATGAAATTAGATAATGATAGTTGTACAGCTTGTGAAAATAATAGAAACCATGGACCTATATATTTTAGTAGTGTGTATTTTATGGTATTTGCATTAGATATTAATTAGTTTTTGAAGTTAGCTGGAGGTGGTACCATGTGCTTGCAACTCCAGTGCTGGAGAGGTACAGACAGGTGAAACTGGCTAGTTGACCAACTAGTCTAACCTAATCACCCAGTTTAGTCAGAGAGACTTTATTCCAAAAACAGGGTGGGCACCACCTGAGCCACAATACTCAAAGTTGATGCCTGGCCTCCACATGCATGAGCGCCTACATGTGCACACACATAAACACTTTTTAAAGGTAAGTAAAAGGTCACACAAAGACTAGATGATGTGTACCCCATCATCAGAGTACTTATCTAGCCTGAGTTTGATCCCCAATAATCACACACACACACGCACACGCACATGCACACGCACACGCGCATACACACATAAAGCTGTAGAAAAAGTCCCTTTCAATTTCCTGCTGTGATGGAAGCAAACTGGTACAAGTGGGTCAGATGTTATTTGAAGAATTATCTACAGGTTTATATTAGAAGCAGAAGTTTTTGTATACATCATAATACATTCATCAGCTTTTTTTTAGAAGTAATGCACATACATGTAAGTACATGAACTGTGCCACTCAAAATCCTGTACTCCTCTAGCTTACAGTAGTTCTCCTCCTTCTGTCCCTTGATTCCTGAGGTTACAGCCAGGTGCCACCACACCTCACCCACCTCCCCTCCACCTCCCCACTACCTTCCCTCCACCTCTCACCCCTTGCTCTCCCACCTCCTCTCCTTCTCCCTAAGTTACTTTTCTCTTGCAGATGGCTCCATTCTCAGACACCCCTTTGACATGGCCAGATGGCCTCCAGTACCTCCAGATACGCATCAAGGTAAGTCATTGTTGTTGTTGCCCCCCCATCCCCAGAGATAGGGTTTCTCTGCATAGCCCTGGCCGCCTTGGAACTTTCTCTGTAGACCAGGCTGGCCTTGAACTCAAAGATCTACCTGCCTCTGCTTTCTGAGTGCTGGGATTATAGGTGTGTGCCACCACTGCCTAGCTTTTTGTTGAGTTTTGAACAAGTCCTGGAAAATCCTAAATAATCTCTGATGAACAGAGGGCACAGTGTTGAGGGTTGCAAAAACCAAGAGCAGAAACAACTCTTGTAGCATTGCTGAATTTTGTAGCACATTTGTTGTTATACATTATTGTAAAGGCTACCACAATGTGACAAAATAAAATCAGCACTCCAAGCCAACTGCAACAGTTCATTTCTCATTTCTCATAATAAAAATGGAACTGGGCATCCTATTTGAGGCTATTTTTTATTTGCACTAAGTTGTTGTACATACTCTGAATGGTAAAAATAAAGTTGTAATTATAATTTATTTTCAGTTTCTGTGTTTTAACTCATTAGTCATAGCATTCAATAAAACACAATTTATAAAAACATGTATTTGTTTGTAAGCACATTATAAAACATAAAGATGCCTTACTAATTCTAAACACCAATATTTGGCTGTAAAAGACCTAGTAAGTAAGTGGAATTTTACTCTGTCACACACACACACACACACACACACACACACACACACACACACTCCTACCTAACTAGTGTGGCTGAGCAAATAAAAATTATAACATAATTAGTAAAATTCTATAGAGATAACCTAGCCAAGCACTCTTATTAGAGAGATTAGAGGGTTGTGACCATGTAGATCAATAAATTGACTACATGAGAGGTCTATGTAACCCTTAAATTGCTGTAAAATGTTATGGTAATGTAAATTGTTGTAGTTTTCTTCTGGAGTGAGAACCTATAGTTCCCAGAAGATTAAGAAACTGATACACTGTGATGGATGAAGACAATTGTACTGATAGACTTGGAGGTCCTGTTGGACAGTCCTGGTCCAGTGTGCGAGGAGATGACACAGATTCAGTGGCTTCCAAAGCCTTTATAGACAAGAACTTGCCATGGAAAAAAATCAGACAGAGGAGCCATGGAGTTTCCAATACTCTCACTCGTTATAGATATCCACATGTCCTCACAGGACAAAGATGTAGTAAATTAGTGTAGTTTTCTTCAAGGGGACAATCATCTGTTAGCATGGAGGATCGAGACTCCTGACAGTTTATGTGCAAGGGACGGAAGGATAAGTAGTCAAAGATGGAGAGAATGGTAATGAATTGAACAGAAGTGGAAAAATCAGCAAACACTGGCATGGGAAATGTGGTGGTCTAGGCAAGAAATGTCCCCTATAGGCTCATGTGTTTGACCTCAGTTGGTGCTGCTCTGTCTGCTGTGTTGGAAGGTGAAGGAAATACATAGCATTATAGCCTTTCCCCACTTCCAGTTTGCTCTCTGCTTTGTGCATGTGGTTGAAGATGTGATCTCTCAGTTTCTTGCCCCAGCTAGCTGCTGCTATGCCTCCCCCACCACATCGGCTCTCCCCTTGGAGAGAAATACGCTGAAATACACTCTTTCTTCCATAAGTCACTTTTGGTGATGGCATTTTATCAGAGCAACAAAAAGTAACTAGTAGAGGAGGATATTGGTAGGTTGGGCTTTTAACATGATTTTCAAGGAATTAACAGAGTATACGTGATTAGTTGCTCCTTTTCAAAAACGCCTTGATAATGGAGCTAGAGAGAGGCCTGTCCAGTTAAGAGCATGGACCGCAGATCTAGCTGAAGAACTGATATCAGTTCTCAGTACCTATGTCAGGTGGCTTTGTAACTCTAGATCTAGGGTTTATAAAACCTTCTTCTGGATTCCATAGGTACCTGCATTCATATGCATGTACACACACATAATTTATAAAAATAGATAAACCTTTCTTAAGTACCTCAGAAGACAGAAGTAAAGCTAAGTATCACAATCATGTTTAGCTAGATTTTTTTTTATACACCCCAAGACCCAAGACTACATGTCAAGGAATAGTACCACCTACCATGAGCTAATAATTGAGACTAATATAAAAATATATATATTTAAATTTGAGTGGACAGAGACATTAATAACTCGTGAATTGCAACTGAGTCCTGTCTACAGATAGAAAAAAATCCACCTGTGGAGGCAGATTCTAGGAAAGTTCCTACCGGCCTTTTCAGATGCTCATTGAAACTTCAGGCCAACTGGTCTTGCTAATTCCTCCAGCAAGGCTTTCTTGTTTTTTTTTCTTTTTTTCTTTTTCTTTTTCTCTCTAGGCTGTGTCAAGTTTACGATTGAAACTAAATAGGACACAGAGGGAATAAGAAGTGATATTATGGGTATTAACAGTTTAGAATTATTGTTTGTAAGCAGCTTTAGTTTAATAGAAGATAGGTCTTTCTGTAACCGATCTTTTAAATTATTATTTAACACTTATTTATTTATTACTAAATTCACTTATAACAAACACCAACAATTTCTTAACTATTAATCCTACAACCCCTTTAACCTATCCACTAAACCTATATTGCAGTCTCACCTTAAATAAGGCTTCATGCTTTCTTCTCTGTGGGAGACCCCAGCCGTCTGCAGGCCAACTTACTTCTTTTGAATCAGGAACTCAGCTGCTCTGCCTCAGTCCTTAAAGCCAGGCACAGTTTCCCCTAGGCCACTGTTCGGACAGATCAAATCCCTCCAGGCAAAAGCTGAGCCACAGGGTTTAGTCCTTGGCCTTTTGGTGTCTTGCTCAGGCTTTCTTTGCTCTCCAGCTTCTTTCTGCTTCAGGGAAATCTGGCTATCAAATGATGGCCAGCACTTTTTTCAGCAGGACTCTTGGAGCTCTCTAGCATCAGGGGCCTCTTCTCTCTTTGAGCTCCATGCACTGTCCTTAAATAGGAGGAACTCTGTTTCAGCTTAATTTGGGCTCCGCCCACTTAGCAGCTGAAAACAATGTCAGGCCAGATACTTTGTTTCTTCAAGTCCATTAAGTCTTTCCTGTTTTCCTGACTTCAACCTTGTTTTTCAGTCTATTGAGTCTTTCCTGTTTTTCCTGACTTCAACCTTGTTTTTCAGTCTATTGAGTCTTTCCTGTTTTTCCTGACTTCAACCTTGCTTTTCAGTCTATTAAGTCTTTCCTGTTTTTCCTGACTTCATGCTGATAATGCTCTTCATGCCCCGAATTAAGAGACAGTATCAGAAACCCCTATATATTTTCTAAATCTAATTTATCTAACTCCTACATCTTTCTAATCAAGATTTTATAATTTCCGAGGCATGATCCAGCTACTTGTTCCCTGAAATAATCAGACCAAAGTCTTATGGTCACTCATCAAACATATTGAGGAAGAAGAGTCTACTGAGATGCTTACACTAATTGCCAATATTCTGTAGTGACCTATGAGGTTGATTGCACAAGCAAATATTCCTGGTGTAGCTTGATAATTAAGTTAAGAGTTAAGGTGAGAATACAGTTGGGTTCATGAACCTGTACTTTTTTATTAGCATGTATTCGTTGTACAAAATAATGATATTTTTATGCATGTATACCACATACCTTGATCATGCTCTCCCCCACTGCTCCTAGCTCCTCCCTCTTCCAAATAGTTTCCCTGATACTTTTATGCCTTAAAAAAACAATCTGGCCGGGCGGTGGTGGCGCAGGCCTTTAATCCCAGTACTTGGGAGGCAGAGGCAGGCGGATCTTTGTGAGTTCGAGGCCAGCCTGGTCTACAAAGTGAGTCCAGGACAGCCAAGCATACACAGAGAAACCCTGTCTCGAAAAACCAAAAAAAAAAAAAAAAAAACAATCTGGATTCTACATATAAGGGAAAACATGCAATGTTTGTCTAAGTCTTGTTTATTTTCCTTAGCATCATGATTTCCAGTTCTAACCATTCTCCTGAAAATGTTATGATTTCATTCTTCTTTATGGATAAATATATATGTATTCATATATATTGATATAAATAAATATTAATGTAAATATATATTCATATATATATTCACACACTTATGCACACATTACATCACATGACATTTCATTTTCCACATCTGTTGATGGACATATAGGTTGACTCCATGACTTAGCTAAATAATGTGAATACTGAAATAGACGTGTATGTGCAGACATTTCTGCTATATATCGAATTAGGTTTCATCAGGAATATACCCAGGAGTGATACAGCTGGCTCCATTTTTAGAAGGGAATATTAGTGATTTTTCACTCCCTGGAAATGTTAATGTTTGGAAAGTGAGGCTGTCGCTCTCCGTGGTGCTGAAGCCGCAACAGGCTAATGTTTGCCTAACTCGGTGACTTTATTCTCTGGGGAGTCCAGGCCAACAGCCTTGAATAATCATGCGAATAAAGACAGGATGAGTTGAGGAGCTTAAAAACCAAAGAATGATCCAGCAAGATTTCTTAAAATTCAGGATCTTGAGACTGGAAAGAATTTCAGGTGTATCTGGAGTAACCCCTTAATCTCGCAACTAAGGAAGCAAGTGCACAGAGCAAACACACTTGTCCTACACATCGGAGATTCAGGACCCAGTGGATGAGATACAATGAGAAATGGCAAGTTCTGTAGGGTCAGTCTTCACATTGCCAACAAATGTTTCTGCCTGTTGAATGTGACCCCATTCACGGCACCAGTGAAAGGGCATCCACATAACATGTTCTGGCTTGTCTATGAACGTCTCTAAATTTACCCCCAGACACTTCCAGCCAGGACTTCATGTTCTTGCGTGGAACAGAGCCTGAGCAGAGGCTCAGAGCAACTTCCCAGTCTCTGCAGATGACTTCCGCTGTCTCTTAATGAGACGATGCCTCTAACTGGTCTGCCATGATTTCTAAAGGCTAGGGTTTGAGAGGGTAACTAATGTTGCTTCTCTTACGTGGCTGACTGCAGTCAGTGAGGCTGTAGTTCTGTCATGTGGTGACAGCTAGTGACTCAGAAGAACAGGAGAAAGAACAGATGGGCGAAGCACCCAAAAACTCATCTTAAAGGTTCAGTGAAGCAAGAGTTCCTCGATCAATTAATCATCTGGTTAATGTGTCAAAGGAAAATAAAGAAAACAAGAATTTGCTGACACGGGTAATCACACTGGTCAAACACTGGGGAGGGTTTTGTTCTGCTTTGGTTTATTTATTTATTTATTTATTTATTTATTTATTTATTTGTCTATTTATTTATTTATTTATTATTTAGGCCTGATAGTATTTAGATAAACAAAGACATACCTAAGAGATAAGATTTACATATGGGACGGAGCTGCTTTAAACCTTCATCTTAATTTTTATAAAATTCTAAGTGTGCATATTTTTAACAACAGGCATCCAGCGGCATTGACAGCTAGTCAACTGCAGCTGAGCTAGGGGAAAGCTGCCTGTAGACAGAAACCAGGGACGTTCCTGCCTGCCCTTACAGGGGCTCACTGAAACCTGAGCGCTCGCTCGGGTGGAGGCAACTCAGCGGCTGCAAGAGCCAACTTCATTGGGCCTCAGAGCCCCAGAGCCAAGAGCAGGTGCAGGCCACTGGCCAGCTCTCCTGAGAGAGGCTAGCAAGGGTTACACGGAGACTCATTGTGAACAAGAGTCAGGGAAAGGGACCTTCTTGGATGTTTCAGCAGCCTGTGTCAGAGACTGAAAAACAGACAGACCGACAGACAGAAGACTAGCCTCAGGTAGTTCAGTCCCTCCTTCTTGCCTGAACCTATAGCACTTCAGACCCAGAGATGTTGAGGGTGCCTCCAGTTTGGCCCTGGTCCTCTATGAATCATTCAAGCATTGCTAAAGCCTCTGCCAAGGCTGCTCTACCTTCTTCCTCCCACACTAGGAGAGCATCCATTTATCTATATTTGCATCATCAATCTCTATCTATCTATCTATCTATCTATCTATCTATCTATCTATCTATCTATCTATCATCTATCTATCATCTATCTCTATCTATCGATCGATCTATCATCTACCTATCTCTATCTATCATCTATCTATCTATCGATCTATCATCTATCTACCATCTAACTATCCATCTATCATCTATGTATGTATATATGCATGTATCTATCTGTCTATCACCATCTATCTATCCATGTATCATCTATGTATGTAACTATTCTGATTTTTTTTTCCACCTAAGTTAATGTATCGTTTCCTTACAAGTATAAGTTCACTCCCTCTTGCAGATTTTTTTTTTTCACAAACGAAGTGTACTGTCGAGGGCCCGGGCTTTAATCTCTCAATGTGCAGAGAGAAATCTAAGAACTCAGGTTTGCCCCCAAGAACGCCTATAACTAAGAAAGTGCTGGGTCAGAACGCTGCCAAAAGGACCCTCCACCCTTGGAGCTCAGATTTCCTGAACCGGGAGTACATCTGACACCGGGGAAGTTTGAGGAGACTAAATAAATGATGGGGGTGGGGGTAAGGAAGGCTCCTGAAGGGCTGAGACTTGTTCCCGAAAAGCTCTCAGGAGGCCACACAGCAGTGCCGGATTCTGCACTGCAGGCTGAAGCCGGTTTAATTGCTAGTAATTAAGACCGGATCTATGGTTTCTGGGCATGCCCAGTGGGGCAGTGGGGGAAGGGCGGTGTTCTGGCCTCGAGTGAGCTGCAGGGAAGCAATCACTGCTTCACGGAGCTTGCAGCTACTCAGCTCCTAGAGGGGGCCTGTTGCTGGGTAGTTTTCAGCACGAAGGGTCTTTGTAAAGCTGCTTTTTGAGGATAGAAACTTGTCTTTTCAAAGGAAATCGAGATAAAGTAAAGTTAATCTTTATGGAGCGTTTACTAGAGGTCTGGCATTGTGTTAAGCAAGCTTAATTCTCAAAAGATGGCGGTGGGTGAATTTTTAATTGATGATGATATGATTAGATAATTCACTCAAGATCCGCAGTTGGCAGGGAATTAAAATCTAATTAATTGGATTCCAGAATCCCGGCTGTTAGGCCTTGTGGTCTTCAGCATAGAGCGCAAACTGCTAGCCTTATTTATAAGCCTTCAAAGTGTAAGGATCCAGGAATCCCACATATTTTCTTCCTTCCTTCCTTCCTTTCTTTCTCTCTGCTAACACAGGTGTGGCAGCAATGAATTGGGTCTGAGTAGCCATTGCCCCTTCTAAGCAGGCAGGCGGCCTTCAGTTTTTCCAGCTTGTATTGCTCCTTCATCTAAACCCCAGGCTATTTCTGGCTTTCCATGGCATGCTGAGATTGTGACACAGTTTCCCATTAAGTAAAATATAATAGAGGATGAGGAAGGGTTAGAGTGAGGAGGTAGGGTAATGAGGCTCAGATACACCAGCAGCGAGGGCTCTTGTGCTCATTCATTCAAAGAGGAAAAGCTCATTGCTGAGTCCAGTGTATTCCCCAGTCTCATTTCAAGCTTATAGATAAGCAGAGACGAGCCGGCTCAGGGTGGGTGAGAGTCACAGAAATCTCAAGACGCAGTGCAGCCCCAGACCGCGTGTCTCTCCCCGTCTGCTTTTAAGAGATTACTTTTCATAAAGCTTGGCGGTAAGCTCTGTTTTATCATTCCAGCAGGTGCTTCCAGCTGGACAGAATCCGCAAGCTAAAAGCTTGCATCTTCCAGAGAAGAAGGGCATTTGGCTGCCTGCAGCTGGCCAGACTCACCAGGCTGTTTGCTTTTGGGTAACCAAGTGGGAAATTTTATCTGTGTTTTGAGTTTCTTGCAATTTCTGTCTACTCTTGGTACCAGCAGAGTTCACATTCATGCTCATGTCTGCGTACCCACAACCCTGCCCATCAAAAGGCTCTGGAGACTTGGTAGGGGGAAGTCAGCCAAAGACAAGGACTCTCATGAAGTGGTAGATGCTGACGTACATCAAGCAAGAATGATCCCATAAATACTCCCTAAGAGGCGCAAGGTCAAGTCCAACCCCCACAAGCTCCACTAGACTCCAGAGGGCTTTGTCTTAGAATACAGCCTTCTACTCATTGGAGAACCAGTGAAGACTGGGCTCCTGACACTGTAGGTGACTAAGCTATCCCTTAGTGACCTGGAGGGCAGCTGGCATGTTCATACTTTGCTCAGCTGCAGGACTCTAGTCTGGCATGTACATTCTCTTCCCTTTTCCTGGATTAGTTCTTCAAGACTCTTCATGGACTAGCTTCAGGAAGGCTGCTTTTTCCTCAACCTACACCTCAAAGCTTCCTGGAGAATGAGCACTGATAATGTAGCAGAAGTGTTATGGTTTGAATATCAAGCCTCTCCCATGTGTTGAATGTTCAGTGCTCAGATAATGACACTATTTGGGGTAGGTTCTGGAAAATCCAGGAAGTGGGACCTAGGTGGAGGAAATAGATCACTAGGAGCAGGGCTTTGCGGGGTGTCCTGTCCCTGGTTTCTTCCTGTCTCTCTCTGCTCTCTATCCACCCCAAGGTGAGCAGCTGCCCTCTGCCACACAATCCCACCTCTATGATGTTCTGTCTGAGAATACTGGGCCAAGAGACCGTAGTCTGAACCCTCTGAGACCATGAATCACTCACTCTAACCTATGTGAAATGATTATTTTGTGGATTTTGTCTGCATTTCCCTAAAAGCTAATATTGAATATCTACTCAAAAATTTCATCTATCTTTTTAAAAAGTTTTTTAAATTTTCATTTATTACTTTCTATGTACCTTGGTGTTTTGCCTGAATATCTGTCTGTGTGTATGAGGGTATCAGATCCCCTGGAATTGGAGTTACAAACAGTTGTGAGCTGCCATGAAGGGGCTGGGAATAGAACCTGGGTCCTTTGGAAGAGCAGCCAGTGCTCTTAACCACTGAGCCATCTTTCCAGCCCCTCACCTATCTTAAAATCATATTATTTATCTTTTTAATTAAGTTATGAGAGATTCTTAATATATTCTATATGTAAGTTTCTTATCTAATAAGTGATTATATTTCAACACTGAAGAGAGATTGCTATATATATATATATATATATATATATATGTTCATGAACTTTTAAATATTGACAGAACTTTTCAAGTTAGCATTATGATTTGAATATGAAATGCCCCCTGCAGGCTCTTGTCCTGGATGCTTGGTCCAGTTGATAGGGCTATTTGAGGAGGTACTAGAAATTTTAAGAGGTGGGACCTCAATAGGAGAAGTAGGTCACTGGGGAGAGATCTTTGAGATAATATTGTCCCTGGTCCCCTCCTGTCACTCTGCCTGCATCCTGTCTGCTATCAGGCCAGGGAGTTCCTTGGCTACATGCTCCTGCCATCAAGATACCAAGTAACATGGACAGAACACTCTGAAACTGAGAGCCAAAGCAAGTCTGCCTCTCCATGGCTTGTTCCAGCACATTTTTTTTTTTTTTTTTGCTACACAACAAAAGCAATGAAAACAACAGGAAGCATTGTGAAAGAACAAGAACATTAAATAGGCCCTGAGAACAGAGGTGCAGTCCCAAGAAATCACAGGAACTCTGGCCTGTCAGAGAGTCAACATCCAAACCTGGAAGTCTGTCAGAGAGTCAGCATCCAAACCCGGAAGTTATACGGCGTCATGCTTGCTGGAGATACTAGTTCATTTCTAGCACTGACTGACATGCGTGTGTTTTGAACAAGTCTCCCTGGTTACATGGACTGTAACCCTCACCCCCTCTCCCACAGCTGCTATCAGAGTTCCTGACACCAAAATGAGATGGACCAGGTTCCATGGCTGAGATGAAGCTGGAGTCAGAATTTAGCTTTCTGGCAAGAGCCAACCTGTGTCTTCATCCTGGCTGTCACCAACAGCTCCATTTTAGCTGGTGGCTTTTCCATGTTTTCATTTGTTCATATTTAGACAGCCCAAGAGGCCAGAAGAGCCTGCCTGCTGCTGTTACCAGCTGAGGAAGTAACTGGAGACTGGGAAGGAACAGGAGGCCTGACTCAAGGTCACAGAGGCAGCAAGCACCTGGCTGATCAGGGATTAGCGTAGATGTTACCCTGCTAAGCCCACAGAGCCTGATTGTTTATTTCAAAGGTGGGTTTATAGCCATTTAAAGGAGAAAACAAAAAAAGGCCTAGACAAACATGTGCTTGTGTGTGTGTGTGTGTGTGTGTGTGTGTGTGTGTGTGTGTGTGTGTTGGGTGGGGGGGTGCAGATCACATTTTTAAGAGAAGGGAACAAGCAAGAAAACAATAAAGCTGGATAAAAAAAAAATGTATTTGTGACCCAAGTAGCCCTAGGACCCTCTAACATACACTGAAAAGAGACAGAGACAATGACCTCAAGCCAGCGTGGATGTTTCATTAGCATTTCTGTTCTAGTTGATTTCTGTTCTAGTTGATTTATCATTTAATGTATTTGTTCATTTAGGCCATGAGTCATTGCTTCTTAAAATTCTGTTTTTAGCTATTGCTTCTCAGTGGGATTTTTCCACGTATCAGATGCTCAACTATGTGTCTAAGAGAACAGTGTCTGTCTTCGGGCTGAATGACCAACCATCCAGTTTTATTAAATTATAAAAGGCCATTGTAAAAATGTCTTCCCCTAAATTTGCTGAAATGATGATGTCATCCTAACACCTTAAACCCCAGCACTTGGGAGGCAGAGGCAGGTGGACCTCTGAGTTTGAGGCTAGCCTGGTCTACAAAGTGAGTCCAGGACAGTCAAGGCTACACAGTGAGACCATATTTCCAAAAGAGGGAGAAGGGGATTGGGATGAGATGCAACTCATTTTAAATATGTCATGACGAATAATTCTGGAGTAGCCAAAGGGAGATGGAATTATCTACTTATGTGTGTGTGTGTGTGTGTGTGTGTGTGTGTAGTCTAATATTTGAACATGTGACTTCTGATTCCATCCCCAGAAAGAAATCTAGTGGGAACGTGAGCAGACAGAAATGATGGGTGCCAACAGAGCTAGAAACAAGGATGTTGACAGTGCAGCAGATTCTGAGAAAGGCGGTGGCACTACAGAATGGAGGAATGCCTCAGACTCCAGGAAGATCAGGCAGGCAGGTCAGGGAACCTAGATAAGGAACAGAAGCAGAGAGAGAAGGAATCTCGGATGAGATCAAACTCAGACGATGTCAACCACGCGACAGACTGCATGGCTATTGAGATATAACCATTTGTTTTCCTTCATTCTTGCCCCCAAATTCATAAATGATATTTGCTGATGTCATAGGTAAGCGCGTTGGTAGGTCAGTTAGAGTTCGTAAAAGTGAAATGGTTGCTTTTCATTGCAAATGCCTCAGTACTGTTTGATTGCTCTAAATGACAAAACAGTGCACTAATTAAATAATTTATGTAATTAAAGGAAACAGAATGCGAGGCTGTAGGTTTTGTCTCTAGCACTGAAAAAAAGAGAGAGAATGAATGAAAATGGAAGAGGGCAAAGAAAGCCAGTTATCGGTTCCACCACGAACATAGGAAGAAATGTGTTCTTAATCCACCACAGCATGGAGCACCCATCAGTACAATGTGGAAGTCCCCCAGCTCAGGATCTCTCCAGCCTTTCAGTTAGATGAAAAGCAACTGTTCACGGGGATAGATAGTAGTCGACCAATAAGCCTTGGTTCTGTTTTTAGATGCGCATCTTTAGGCATCTTCACAGAAACAGTCTCAGTAGTCAGTCTCTCACTCGTAGAGGGAAATGCGCTGCACTCCTGGGTTTGTTCACATCCCTTTTCATAAACAGGCTAATTTCTTGGGGGATATTTCTACATGTATTTTCCCCTGTGTATTCTGTCCCATGCAAAACCACTCCAAGAGTAAATAGCTGAAAATAGTTGTTTGGGTTTTTTTGTTTGTTTTCTGAATTTGTGAGAAACACAGCACTATAGCCCAACATGGCAGATTACAAATGCAGGGACCAGAACTGGAGGTGTAGCTCAGTGAAAGAGTGCTTGCCTGGCACCTGAGAGAACCTGGCTTTGATTCCCCAATACCACACACAAAACAACAACATAGCCTTGGGAGAGACAATAGATGCCTTCCCTTCGGAGAACTCTGAGGTAAATGGAAGAGAATATTCGCGTTTTTTGTCTTTCAAGCAGAAACTAAGCAGCAAGGGCATGTGGGACAATCTTCTCTCTTTGTTATGCTAGTTCCTGTCAGTTCCAAACAGAACCTTCCATCATCAGCTCAGCTACCCATGGCAACAACAGCCTTGAGCACTTGATGACCCTGGGTATTCCATCCTACCAAACACTCTCCTGGCACGGTCTTACTTCAATTCACAATATCTCAGTGAGGAGATTTACACTACCCAATTTACAGACACGAAAACCAAGATACCACTTAGGAAGTTGTAGAGCAACCCTTGACCCAGGGATTTAGAATGCCTACCTCCCTTTCTCCAGGGTGCTCTCTGATACTAACTTTCTTAGTGCAAGAAAGCAAAGGCAACCAAACATCTTCTGTCTTGCTGGGAGATCCCAGAGAACATAGGAGGAACCAGAGATGGACCCAAGGCCGGGGTCAGCAGGTTCTGATATTGTAAAGCCAAGGTAGGGTCTAACACTTATTTGTTTCAATACGCCTCCGTGGGAAGGCTCATAGTGCAGTTTTAGTAGCTGGTGTTGAGGATCACATAAGTCCTCCGAATGAACAGGAAAAAGACTGGTCTCTGTGGCTGGTCCCTTCCTCCCTCTGCTTATTCAGCATCTTCTCTGCTGGAACACGAAGCAGCTGGGCTTGATGAGCTGGACCCCAAGCATATCAGTAGCATGAACACGCGAAGGCGTCGTTAGCAGAGCACCAGTGCTCAGTGCACACACATCCAGGGTGCCAGTTGCTGAGTGAAGGTTAAGTAAAGTGAGTCTAATGTCAGATGATTCATCGTATGGGAACATGGCACATTTTTCTGCCTCACTCACTTAATACAGCTTCAGTGAAGGGCAACTCCATATTGGTTTTGAGTATTTGCAATGATGTTTTATGTACAATGTTTACATAAGTAATAAAATACTACCTGTCAATATATATTATATAGAGAGACATATTATATATAATACATCATTATATTCTATATCACAATACATCTTATATATAAATATCATATAGATATACATGGTGTGTCTACTAGTTACATTGTGTGCAAATGAAAATTGAACATAGTTTTTGTTGCCCGAGCACATAGTGGAAGGCAGTCAGATGCCAAGTTCTTTGACAAATGATCGTGGTAAGTAGTCACTCCCTTGTTTTGCAAAATCAAGGTCCTGCATCTTTGAGATTATTTGTTTTTTGTTGTGTTTTTCTTATAGCAATGAATAGTGGCTTTTGATCTAAGTATGCTTGCTGATGTTTTGCCACCTGCCCATGCAGGAGGACTCCTCTGAAGGTGGAGAGGGGCAGACCTATGCCATTCGGTCACCTCCTTCGTAATACTCACTGCCTATCTTCTCTACTTTTGCTGGGAAGCAAGCTAAAAATAAATCCCCTGTATCCCTTTTAGAGCTGTGACGTGGGAGTACCCGACCTCAGTAAAATGGAGGAGGAAGAAGGATACATTTACTTTTCCTGGTTAAAAAAAAATTTTCCCAGGAACGCCTCTCTTCAAAATTAGATAGATCTCACGAAATTTGACTGAGGTCATGCATGGAAAACTGTTACTTATAGCAACGGTTAAGGAGTTTGTGTCTCTCACAGGTTCTCACATTTTCTCAAACACGTCTGCACAGATACAACACAGCCAGAAACATTTCGTCAGATGTCTAGCCACCCAGAGAAAACTGTTCTGCTTGTCATTTTTCTCACCTACGATCCTAATAGGAGAAAAAGAGATCACAGGTTCCTGTTGCCTTAGGCATCCCAGACCCTGAAGGTGAATGCCACAAAGAAATGGAAATCCTTTCAAAGATTACACGCAATGACTGATCTGCTACTATTTGAAAAGATAGAACTACCAGGCTAGCTCAGGACTAAACGCATTTTGTCTGACCCTGATAAGCTAACAGGCTGAAGTCAGGAAGATACCAGCCCTTAAAAAAACAAAAAACAAAAAAACAGAAAAACCACACAGTTCTGAACTCCTTGCTTATGTATTCAAGGAAAACTGCTGTGTGAGGCTAACATGCTTAAGCATCTGTCTGCCACGATGCTTATGTAAGTGGGTGGAGCAGCTGCCACTATGGGCTATTTATTTATGCAACTGCTATCTTTCCGGGACACGGTTGACCAAAGGTGGACTAGGATCTATTTGTCTTGTTATATTGGCCTTCTGTTGGATTAATTTAAAACAGCTTTTTAAATAAATTATAAAGGCCTCCAGACAGCTTTAAACTGTGGCTGTGCATATATGCATATAAATATTTAGGGGCAGTAATGGCACACGTATAATGCACTTCTAAGTCTTTCACAAATACACATGAAAGTGCTTGGTACACAATGACAAGCTTCTTCAAATAAGACATCATTCTCTAAATCACTGCTGTTTATCAACAGAAAGGGCCGTTGTCTACAGGAGACGATAGGCTCAGAGACTGGGGCTGGAAAACACTGGCTAGTTACCATGCAACAGAAAGATAAGGAAGGCCCTCTACTTACATGGTTCACACCCAAGCTGAATTGTCTGAGCGAAATCAGACAAACTAGGAAACAGCTCATGCAGGTTCACCCTGTTGGAGGTGGTGTGTGTGTGTGTCTTCAATGTCCAGGCAACCCAGAGTCCCACGGGTTTTACCCCAACAGTTTCTCTGTGTTTGTGGACCTGGGCTTGGTGTTTTCTGGGCAGCATTGATCCTGTCAGCCCTAGGAGAGGCATGGTGCTCAAAACATAAGGCAGCTGTGGAAGAGCTGGGGGTCCTTAAATTACTGCTAGAGTGCCTCAGGGGGCCCTTAAGAACTCCTACAGAACTGTTCTCTTTGGGGTTGAGCCCTGTGTTACAACAGAACTGCTCCCTTTCAGATCCAGCGCTGTGTTGGCCCCAAGATAAGCAGAGGATGCCCATCCTCGATTGCATTCATCTTTACCGTGATACAGAAAAGAAGCTGCTTGAAACCTTCCCTAGGAGAAGGCTCTTGTAACTCAACATAAAGTCGATACCAGCCGATACTTTCAAGTAGTCACTAAGAAATTATTTGACCTGAGTGTGAGGGCATATGTGTGTATAATCCCAATACCCTGCCTGGGAGGCTAAAGGTGGAGGATTCTAGGCTCCAGAATGGGACCTTGTCTCAGAAACAGAACAAAGCCATAACACATAAAACAAACAAGCAAGGGACAAGAGATATGGGCCAACAGCTAAAAGCCCCCACTGCTCTTAGAGAAGACCCAAGCTCTGTTCCCAGCACCCACATCAGCAGCTCCTAACTTCCTGTAGCTCCAACTTCAAGGGATCTGATGTCTCTGGTCTCTGCAGGCACCTGCACATACCCACCCTCACATATACATAATTAAGAATAATAGATATAAAATATTGAAGAAACAGTACAAATACAGTAAGTGTGGCGGCACATGGCTGGAATCCCATACTTGAAAAACAGAGGTAGGAGGCAGAGTACTTGAAAAACACTTCGAGTTCATGACTAGCCTTATCTGTACAGTGAATTACAGCCTGGCGGAGGGGTCATAACAGTGAGACCCTCTCTCAAAAGAACTACCAAGCCAAATACACAAAAATAGATTTTTTTTTAATCCAGCTGAAAGACATCCATATTCTCATTAGACACACATAGTTCTTTAAATATTTTCTAGGGACAGTTCTCCATAGAATTGCTGCGGCAGACAATAGACAACCCCCGCCAGACTAGCTGAAAATCAAGGGGAGGGAAAGCCAGCCAGCAAGGCGCAAAGGGCAAGAAGCAAGTCATAAAATCCCATAAAAATGTGAAGTGTTGTTTAGGTTTATGTGTTGTCCTGTAGTCCTGTTTTTTTTTTTAAATCAAGATGGTTTATTCATATTATTTCATTGAGCCTAATAGATTCTTTACCCATCTTTCCCTTCCTGTGACCTTGGTTTTATGATATAGTAACTGCGTCGCTTTCGGCCTCGCTGGATACAAATCAGCTCTGGGATAGCCTGCTTGACAGTGTGATCGGAGCCACAGATAAACAGGGACAGCTGAGTTATTAGATGCAGAGGGATCACAGACTCACACAGGAGTGACAGCCGCTGGCAGGGTGGGGGATAATCTTCCCAGGATTCAGCAGGAAGGGACCAGACTGAGCTTGGAAAACAAAACAAAACAAAACAAAACAAAAAAAACAAAGTAAGAACAACCCTCCCTCCTTCCTTCCCAACCCCCTCTATCCCCCTGACAGAAACAGCCCTGTACCCTCTGTGTCACAAAGCACTCACAGGCTGCGGGCCTCACGGGTGTTCACTACCTCTTTTCATCCTCCCTAGAGGACAAGTGAGAAGTCTGAGAATCAGAGATTGGTTGACTCGCTCAGATAGGTAGCCAGGGCACAAGTTGAGCTTTATTAACGCTGTGCCAAGCAGAGTATTGGAGGTTTCTTCCTCCATGTCTTTCTACCCCCAAGGTTAAACTGCCTTGGTCCTCGGGCCCATCGCCTTCAACTTTGGGGCGGTGGTGTTTGCGTTCTTATAGAGGAAATACTGACAAATGACTTAGCCTTTGTGTCTTCCGGGGGTCAGCCATCTTTGACAGCAGTAATGTTGGGGGTGTCGGGAAGAGGGTGTACCGCTCAAGAAATGCATCGTTTCCAGCTCCTGCGATATTGCTGACAGTCACTGAAATGCAAGGGCATTTAGAAGAGACCGAGGTCTTAGGGGGCCTCTTTGAAGTACAAATGTCTCTGCGTTGTTTTCAGATATCAGCCAGAGAACCCATTTCCTCCCACAGCCTAGAACTTTGAGAACCTTTCCTGTGGCGGCTCCTGAGTGACTATTTATATCCCTGCCCAGTTATTGATGAGCTGAAAAGTCTTTTCTTTTCCACGGACATCCTCCTTTTGCTATTTATTTTAGGTACGTTAGATATGGTAAGAAACAAAACTTTACCTCCACAACACCTAAGAGGTGCAGGAATAAAGTCCCACTTCTTCTCCCAGGAGACTTCTCCTAAGAAATCATGTAGCAGAAGCAAGGAGAAACCAATCTTGTTTTAAAGATCTAAAATATGATGCTGAGAATCTCCATGTCCCTCTTCCACAAGTCGCAGGCTTCCCACCCTGGAGGACGAAGCAGCTGTAAGGACATTCTAAGCATCATCACACCTGAACTCAGACAGGATGAAGTCCAAGAGTCAACTTCCTGAGCTTGGCTTCAACCCCTGCCATCATAAAGTGGGGATGGGGAGGGAGGTGCCAATCACTATACAATCACTACACAATTCAGAAACCTGATTTGGAATCCAACTGGGATTCTCTCGACGGAACCCTCCACCCTTTCGCCTCTCACTTGAGAACTAAAGGAGTGATCCAGGAAGCAAATGTACCCTTTTCAAGGATCAACACTGTATATCCTGAAGTTTTGCTTCCTGTTAATTGTGCAACAAGAGGAACTGTGTTTCACGGGGGAAGTCGGGATGGGACCCTGCCATGGTTTATTTTTCCAGGGACAAGCTTAAAGAGCACGTGACATCAGATTCTAATCGTGTTCAAGAAATGATAAAGTTTCACTGGGTGGCAATTAGTTATACTTTGGGCTTTTATTTCTAGTTTGAGTAGGTAAAGCAGTAAGCTGAGTCAAAATTCCACAAAGAGCCTGGCCTGGTGGGAAGCAGAGGGATCACAACTTCAAAGCCTGCTTGGGCTTATGAGTGAGTTCGAGACCAGCATGAATTCCTTAGTGAGACCCTGCTGCAAAATAAAAAGAGGGCTGGGCATGTGGTTCAGAGGTAGAGCACTTGCTTGCAGGCATGAAGCCCCTGTTTAATACCAGGGCTGGGGAGTGAAGGGTACATACCTCCAAAAAGATGCACAGGGGAGTTTCCCACCCTCTCCTTGTCACAGCTACTGTCCCTCCTGGGTATCCTTCACACAGTGTCTACATTTTTATCACTTTCTACATAAGTAGCAGCACATCATGCCCAGATCTTTGCTTTTTATCACTTTACAGCATATCTTGGGACTATTTGGATGTAGATACCTGAAAAGCTTTCTCATCTTGGGGTCAAATAGTAGTTCATTATGCAAATGGACTATTGCTCTTTTTTTTTTTTAATGCTATCTTCTAAAGTTGAACACTTACTTCCTGTGTTTCACTTATTTAAAACTGGTCTGGCCACTGAGATCAGTTGAGATTTTTTTTTTAAATATTTGAGCTAGGTTCTCTATGCACAGTAATTTAATAAATACCTCGGTTTGAATGAGAAATGTCTGCCATAGTCGGGGCATTTAATGTCTTTTATGGTGCTATTTAAGTAAATTTAGGGTGTGTGGCCTCCTTAAAGGAAGTATGTCACTGGAGGAGGGTGTGATGGCCAATTTTTGCTTTTCAATTTCACTACATCTAGAATTAACTAAAACCCAAGCATTTGGACATGCTTGTGAGCCATTTTTCTTGATCAGTTCATCTGAGGTTGGAAGACCTACCTTAAATCTGGGCCGGGGCTTCTGGTGGCAGCCACATAAAGACATGGAAGGAGGAAGCTTTTGCTTTGTGCCTGCTTGCCCCCACTCTCACCTGTTCTGTCTGTGAGGCACGCCTTCACTGGTGTTAGAACCTATTTCTTGGGAATTCCAATGTGGCATGAAAACTAGCGGCTCTCTAGGACTTCCCTGGGACCCCACACTTGATCGGGACTGCTGAGACATCTAGTCTCAAAGACTGAACAACTAGGTACTGGGCCCTTTCTGCTAGGAGATAGCCATTGTTGGACTTCTCAGACCCCTCAACTGCTCTAATGAATTCTGTCAGCTCTGCTCCTTTAGAGAACTCTCAACAACACACTGTGCTTTGAGACACTACCATTTTGAGTAGGCTTTCTGTTTTGAGATGTGACTTCTGAACTCTCTTCAGCTCTAGCCACTGTGTCTGCTACCATGCTGTCCCTACCAGTATGGACCCTACCCTAGAGCTGTAAGCCCAAACAGATCTTTCTCCCATCGTTGTCTTAGTCATTAGGCTTGTTACCATTGCAATAGAAAAGTAGCCAATGTCCTTGGAGATAGGTTTCCAGAAGGGTCCTTTTGGAGCCATGATACCATCCATCTGAGAACTGGGTCTCCAGAATCTTGCTCCCACACAAGCCACTGGGTGGTTGCTAAAAGGAATTCTATCACTTTTACAGAAAAAAAAAAAGAAGAATGTGTAAACTTTAAAAAGTAGCATTTTATTATAGCTTAAAAGTGTATCTGTGTGTGTTTAAATGGGATTGTGCTGGCATTGGTTTTAAAGCAGTGACAAAGCACATTAAAACAGAAAATACATCGTCATTGCTCTGTGCTGCCACTGAATTTCCCTGGGTACAACTTCCTTCGCCTCATACACAATGCACTAAAAAAAAAAAAGATTAAATGCCTCTAAGTCGGAGTGTTGGTGATTAACCTTAAAGAACATTCAAGCTATATTTAATTATAATCTTCAAATCTGTTCTCCCCGGTTTTTGGAACTACATTATTCATATCATTGTCATAATGACATCTATTTTTGATAGCGCTCAGGACTGAGTTCCATCAGCCATACTGCTAGAAGAGAGAGGCTCTTGGCTCATGCGCTTTAGTGGGTAAAGAAGAGATTTTAGTGGAGCAAGTGGGGTGGCAAGCACGGCCGCTTGTGCTCGGAGTCCAGCTGGACAGCTGGTCTTCCGGGTGAAGCTTTTGGGCAGGATCTCTGCTGAAGCTCACTGAACACTAATGCTCCCGGACTCCCTTTTCTGCTTTGTGAATTCACAGGCCATTGGTAGATGCCAGCCCTCGGGCTACTGTTACCAATAAGACCCTTCCACACCATGCAGAACGCCAACCTTTGAAATGAGTTTGTAAAATTTTAAAAAATTTTAGTTTATTCAGGGGCACCAACTTAAAGGAGACTATCAAATCTAGGTTCCAGGGGCTAGGATTTAAAGGTATTTATGGGATAAAAACGGGGTGGTCTCAAGCGTAGTAAACAATGGTCACAGGGGAAAACTGAAGCAATCAACCGTCTGTGTTCGTCCAAACTCCGCAGGTCTTCGGAGGGCGCATGCTCAGAGAATAGAGGAGTCCGCGAGATCTGAGCGGGAGAAAGGGACACGCAGCAGACTCCTGCCCAAAGTGGGAGGAGGCGGGCGGCTGGAGGGGGGAGGTGGTTTCAACCGGTTTGAGTTACATAGAAAAGACCTCCAGATTTCTGAGAACAAGCCCTCGTTTCCATAGTGACCATATATATCAGAGGTATTCTAGGTAGTAGGACTAATGAGGCATGGCAGATTAACTGTTGCACCTTCGAAATCGGTAATGGAAGCAGGTGATAAAGCAAGGGAAGCTGCAGGCTTTCTTCGGGTTTCCCTGGGTTTCACTCCCCCGCCTATTCGCTGTATTCCTGTTTGGATGAGGTGCTTGGACTGGGTGCTTCAACCTCCCTAGTCGATGTGTGTGCTGATTGAGTTTAATCTTCTCTGATGTCATCTTCTGGAACTGGGTGGAGAAAGGTGCTTGTAGGTACTGTAAATGGATGCCTATTATGTATTAATACTCAAGTAGGAACGCAAACAAATGCGCAAATAAACAGACCAAACTGGGACATGAAAAAAGAATTTACTAAATACTGCAATTTATTCATTGCAATAATGAAGCTCCAGAACATCTCCCCACTTGGAAAGCCTTTCCCCAATGTGTTTGTATTCATAACTAAAATATGTTCCTAAACACTCCCAATGTTTAAAGCCTCAGAGTCACAAAATTTATATCTACTCTGGGCCCAAAACAACATATAAGCATGATTCCATTTTCAAAAATAGAAAAATAAATACACATTCCACACAAACAAGTCAGTGTGGATATTGGTTTAGGATGTAAAACCGTTTTTTTGTGAGTAGCTATTTCATTTTCTGATCTCAATTTTCTATTTTACTAAAAGAATCCATTTATGCCGTAAAGATGATATTCCCCCCTGGGTAAAGAAATATCCATCTGAAGTTACCTTTCCCAGTTTTTACTTCTGTTTCACCATTGACTTACCTATTTCTTCTCGTCTGTCACTAATTGTCGTCCTCCATCCACCTCCGGTAATTTTAACTCTTAACTTTGGGAAGATAAGAAGTGAGTGGAGCTGGTTCCCTCTAAGTGACAGTCTCTGTATTCCCTCAAGGATGTATGTACATCAGTATCCCTTCAGGTTGATAACACAGGCAGGAGAGTATCTGTTACCTATGTGCCTTGGTTCTATCTCTAAGTCCCATTCATGCTGTCTGCCCCCTCACCATGGCTGCCCTCTATCTTTAATTCTCCTACCCTTTACCATGCTGATTCCGGCCTCTCACTACCACCTTCAAGGAAGATGGAATCTGAAAACTTAGGTTGAAAAGACTATTGGTCTTTGGGGCTTTGTCCTCAAGCTCCAGGGCTAGATGTACTTGGACATTACCATGGCAGGGTGCCTCCTGTGTTCTATACTTCAACACACTCTTACATGCTTGGAATGGCCTTCACCAGCAAGAAAGGAAGACAAGTGGTGGGAAAACACTGGTCTTTCTCATCTACCATGGCCTCACTCTGGAGCCTGGACCTCTGCAACATCTACCTTTCTTGAGCGCATTCACCCATCCCATCACTGGGTAGAACACCAGCAACCAGCATGCTGAGGAAGTAGCTGCATTTAGGTTCATTTCTCTTAGCTTGCTGTGTCCTCTGTGATCTGCCATGAAGACCAGTCACAGCAGGAAAGGCCACACTGAGAGGGAGACTGTCATCTTAGTAGGTTTGACTATGTGGGGAAAAAAAAAAAAAAAAAAAGCAGAGGCCAGCATAAAGGGGTTGACTTGGGAAGGAGCATTCCTCCACAGACACTTCATTAATTCATGTATTCACTGAGTCACTTAATAAACTTGCATCGTGTTCTTCTATGTGCCAGGAAATTATTTCACATGCCCTGGATACGGCCAGAGGTAAACAAAAAAATGCTGCATTTACAAATTCACAATATGCTGAAGTCGTTTCCTAGTCATTGTTAGTATAGTTTTAATCTTCCTAATAATACACAGATACAGAAGCATACATCCAAAATAGAAAATAAGTCTTAGAGCTTTGTAATAAAGTTCAGTTACAATGAAGTGTATGCCTCAAGAATACTAGCACGGGCCAGAAGCTCTCTGCTCGAAATCTTAGATCTGTACTTGATGGCGATGGCCCTCTGTACTTGATGGCGATGGCCCT
>CAJQZJ010000067.1:200009-211358 GCA_907164525.1 Lophiomys imhausi
TCTGTACTTGATGGCGATGGCCCTCTGTACTTGATGGCGATGGCCCTGGCCTCTCATGGAAGATGAGCAAAGGCACAGGATCACTTTAGACCCTGGAATTTCTTCAGGCAAAGAATTAGAAAGAGCAAAAACTTGTGACAGTGACAGGCTCACAGCCAGAACTCTTATGTGTCAGCCATCATCATGCAATCCTCATCATCTTCATCACGACTTGAGACAAAAGCAAAGGGGAGCAACACGTGAAAAGGCTTGGAGAGCTTGGGATACTCCAGCTTCAAGAGGCTCGTGGGAGAAGAAGGCTTGAGACACTGGTTTAGAGATAGCAGAGGGACAGAGGGTAGAAGCCTCTTGAGTCGTGGTACTATGGTTTGAATGTGAAATGCCCCCCTCCCCAGTATCGTGTGCTTGAGCAGTTGGCCCCCGTGGGTGGAGGTGTTTGGGGAGGTTGTAGAACTTTTTTGGGATTGGGCCTGGTTGGCAGGGATAGGGCCAGCAGTGAGACTTGAGTGTTGTGAGTCGGCTGAGCGTCTTGTCCAGGCTCTCAGTTTCCTGCTCTTTCACAATGTGAAAAGTCCCATTGATGAAAAAATAACTGACACTCACGCTAATGAGGTTAGCCTTTGTCCTGAGGAGTTACTAACCAGCTGTCAATGTCTTTAAATCCTCGGTGTCGTCCTCCTGTGACTTCTGGTAAAATATTTGGTCTCTCTGCTTTTCCTTTCTGTCCTCCCCTGTATCCCAGTCAGAGCAGACACTTAGGACATGTCTGCCATGAAAAAAATTTCTTATTCAAAAACCTTCGTGGCTACCCATTGTCCACAGGATCTGGCAAGTTGTCTCGTGTGGCCTGCTAGCATCGTGGTGCTCTGACCTTCATTAGCCTACCTCCTTCGGGTCCTCCCTCACTCTCCCCCACAAGTTCCTGTATCCAGTGCCCTGGGACTGTCTGTTTTCAAGTTCTCAAATGTTTTCCATGCCCTCGTTGAGCTCCCCAGTTCAGGGCCTGTCAGTAATGCTTTTTCCAGAAGCCATTTTTAGACTCACAGTAGGTTGACCTTCTTGCTGTCTCTGAGCCTCCATCTTGTATTTCCTCCAAGCTGCTTTCACCACCCCGACACACAAGTCTGCTTCTTCATACAGGATCACAACCTCTATGAAGTCAGCGACATGTTTTTCTGTCTTTAAACTTCTATAGTAGTGCCACAGATCCGTGTGGTGGTGGTGCTCATATAATGATGGATTGCATTAAGTTGCGATAAAACAGAGCTACTTAAAAGGCATTCAAAAAAAAAAAAAAAAAAAAAAACTAGGACATCTGGGAATCCTCCTGCATTTCAGCTCCACTGAAGAAGAGACACCTCCCCCCACCTCCTCCCTGTGTTCTAAGAGATACGGTCAGTATCCTCCACACTCTGGACATTAATGATGGAAATCTTCCTTTTGTGAGGACCCTTTGGTGGTGGGTGCCCCCTACAATGCACTCCAACAAAGACAACAGGAAGGAGTTGGGACCAAGCTTCATGGTGGGTTTCCCCCATCCCCACATTCTCAGATTTGCTTTGCTTTCTGGTGGGAGGACCCTGGAGGGTCTTGGAGGAAAGAGAGGAAGGGCAGAATGGCCAGGGCAGCTCCTGTCCATCTAGCCTGTCCCTGAGCCCAGGAAACAGGCAGCTGAGATGTTTCAATGTAATCAAATAATCCCAGGAACTGAAGCAGTACGCTGCGATAAGAGGAGTGAGGACTGGATACACCAAGGCTGGAAGCAAATCAAATCATTCCCTTCCTGTTCTTGCTCCCCTTCCTCCTCTTCTCTCTTCCTCCCTCCTGTTACTTTTTTCTTTCTTTTCAAGAAAACCACAACTGCAAGGTGGTTAAAAGCCCTTGGCCCTCTGTCTGCAAGCTCACCAACATTCACAGGTTTGTGCATTCCCAAGCTTAATCACCGTTATCGGCTTTCTAGATTTTCACAAATTCAACACTGAGTAATGAGGTTAATAAAACCGGTGAACTCCTTTGCCATGTACACAGATGATATTTCTATAAAAATGCCAAACCTGTGATTAGCTCAGATTTAATCATCTTTTCTACCATCTTATAAATGTTTCTAATAAACCAATTGGCTTTCCAACAGGGGGGCTCTACTTAGCCTGTATGAGGTTTTTAGTCCTCTGGGTTTGATTAGTGTGTGTGTATTTATAGCTTCTAACATTTCTGCAGTGAATTATTTCCCCAGTGAGTATGTATCTGAAATTCTACAAATCAGAAGGGCTAAATGCCATGACAGCGGGAAGAATGAGCTCTAGTCAACCCTGAGCCTGGAAATCATCCCTCCTCTGGGCAGCAACTTTACCTCATCTAAAACTGTTTCTTGTCCACTCTTAGGTAACAGGGTCCCCAGAGCCCTAAATGATGCAACAGATCTGAGTTCGGGATTTTATTTTATTTGGTTTGGTTGGGTTGGGTTTTAATTTTTCAAGACAGGGTTTCTCTGTGTATCCCTGACTGTCCTGGAACTTACCCTGTAGACCAGGCTGGCCTCCAACTCAGAGATCCGCCTTTCTCTGCCTCACACTGGGATTAAAGGTGAGTGCCACCACCATCTGGCAGGGTTTTTTTTTTTTTTTTTTTTTTTTAAGTAAAGGACTAGTCTTTAAATTTTCACATAATCCTTCAACAAGCATCACGTGACCCAAACTGCACACAAACAGTAGAGACACAAAACCAATCAAACAGATACTGTTTTTGAACCCACTGGCCTCCTTAAACTTGTGTACTCACAGGACAGGCAGACATCAGAACTTTATTTTTTGTTTGTTTGCAGCAAAGTCTTGATAATTAGCACAAGCTAGCCTTGAACTCCTGGTCCTATCTGAGTCTCTGAAGTATTGGGTTCCAAGGCTAAATAACCTTTTGACTGGTTTGCAGTTACACACAATAATTAGCAATTGGTAAGCTTATTTTTGACAGAGAAAGTAAATAGTCTCTATCAGATCACACTTTAAAATCTGGCTTTATTTAGAATTCAAGTAAACTGTGGGCATGGCTGATACTTTTTGCTTTTAGGGGTGGAAACTGTCCTGAAAAATAGCAAATCCTTTGGATTAAGTTTCTTTCCTGTTGAAAAGCTTGCCCCCAAATCAAGAAAAACCACTGTTGGTTAAGAAAAAAAATGGGGTGTAGCAAAATTGAAGAGGGTTAAGTCAGGGATATTTCAAGGGGAAAATCACTGATTACTGGGAGCAGAGCGTTTAATGAAAGTTCCACATATGGAAGCCGTAAGAAAGCCGAGGTGGTTTCACACTGATCACGTAGGTCAGGCTGGGATGAACTGAGACGGCACAGGCGGGGTCTGGCTCTGCTGCAGAACTGGAAGGAAACAGTTCTTTGCGTACTTTTTCTACAGCCTCAACCTACCGCGAGCTTCTGAGGGTAGCAGGGCGCTGGAGAAATTCAGAGGAAGCCTAGGTGGACATTCTGAGGTGACCCCACCGTGAAGTTATGCTGGAGACTGGCCACGCTGGGTCCTGGACTCATCCAAAGGTTAGTAGGAGGCAACAACACAAGGAGAAGACACTCCCAGCGTCCCCAGACCCACTGTTCTAAGAACCTTAGCTGCTTTTTTAATGCCCTTAAATACTCATTTGAGTAAGTACTGCTTTCACTCCATTGTAGAGACCCAAAACTGACGGCAAGTTCAGCTCTTCAGCTCTGTTGTCTGTAAGAACCAACGTGCACCAGAAACTTTGTTCGTGTCCTTGGTTGCAGGGGTGACTGGTGCCTTCAGAAGATGACAGTTTCCACCCTGGGGCCAAGAGAAATTTCCTGCAACACTCTCACTCTCTTCTAAGTGACTTCCTCTCATCAGGTGGTCATATTGTTTGAAAGACAAAGTAAGGAGGTCCAGCTCATCCTCCCTCCAAAAGAGTCAACATTGGTGAGGCTGGGGTCAGAGAAAAGCTTTAAGGGCAATAAAATAATATAAGGATGAAAACACTCTCAGAAAAGGAATATTCAGGAGCCAGCGACAGGGTCCAAACAACAGCAAGACCCATTCCCAGGTCACTAGGGCCAAGGGGAGGCTCAATGGGGAAGTGATGTGTGACCGTAGAGGAATCACGGAACTACAAGGCAATGTTGAGTGCTCCTAGGGGACCGGAACAAGGAAAAAGAAGCCTGCAGGGGTTATCCCCTGGATGCAGGAGGCACCTGGAGAAAGGACTCAGCATGCCTAGTGCTGAAGAGAGAGAGAGCGATGGAAGCTTCAGCCAAGACTGGGGCTGGGTTTCTCAGAGTGTCTGTTAGTTTACAGGTGATCCTGCAGCAATGTCACCTCAGGTCAAATGGAGTCCAGATAAGTTACTGTCAATCAACAGCCTAAGTTTCCCGCCTAATGCTATTTCAGAGAGTGAGATTTCTCCCCTTTCCCTGTTTTTAAGACCCTTACCCATTCCCTCCTCCAACTACCAAGACCATGGGCCTAAGAAAATAATTTCTCCCTAACCTACTTAACCTTATCTCCTGCACCCTAATATATATGTATCTGTTCCAGTGTCCTGCCAAGTCCAGGTGCTTCCCCGAGAGCTTCATCCAGGACAACTTTGGAGCAGCTGTCCAGAGGTGCTCCAGTCTGACCTCGCAGACTGCTTCAGCTGGGCCAGCGCTTTCTCTCCTAGCGGAGTTGTTCTCACAGATCCTGGACAGCAGTGTAACAAGGCCTCCCAGGACTTGACCAATATCCCAATCTTCTTAGGGTCCCCACAGATGTCATCGCCCTCCAAGTCAGCAGGAAGTAGCCTAAAGAGAACACAATGCCCCTACTCCTGCCCCACCACCTTCCTAGTTCCTCATTTTTTAATTAAACAGCAGAGGGAGAAATGCTATAGTTTGCAGTCGATTCCATAGCAACGTCTTACATCATCACCTGCCACTGACAGGTGTGCACCAGATATAAGGACTTGGCCACTCCCAGCCTTTCTTTCTCTTTCTCTCTGCCCACCCATTTTCTCTCTCGGTCTGTCTGCCTCTACCCTCTTCCCTGTTCTTAACTCCTCTCTCCCTTCCCCCAAAACAAACCTCCTTATACCAGATCTGTTGAGTGGCGTGATTCCTTAGGGAGTTCACCTTGGCATGGGCCCACCATGGTACCACCCTGCTGCCTCATTATACAACAGCCTCTCTGATTGCCTTCTATGAGGCTGGCACCTCTGTCTAGTCCACCCTCCAATCCTGAGAGAACAAGAGCCTTACATAAAGTCGCGTCACTGGAAGGAGTTGAAATTTAGATAATAGCAACCCAAACTAGTGTTATAAGTTTGGGTTCCTATTGCTATGAAGAGACATAACAACTCTTATAAAGGAGAACATTTCATTAAGGCTGGATTACAGTCAGAGGTTTAGTCCATTGTCATCATGGCAGGAAACATGGCGGCATGCAGACAGGCATGATGTTGGAGAGGAGCTGAGAGTTCTACATCTGAATGGGCAGGCAGTAGGAAGAGAGAGTGAAACTCTGGGCCTGGCTTGAGCTTCTGAAACCTCAAAGCTTGCCCCTGGCATGACACACTTCTACTCCAACATGGCCACACCTCCTACTAGTGCCACTCCCTATGGGCCTATGGGGATCATTTTTATTCAAACCACCACCATAGAAGATAGAAATACTATTTTCTATTAAGACTAATTTCTGTAGTAGGTAATTCATCCCCCAAAGTATGCACTTGGGAACACCGAGCACTTCACGGTGCTGGAGGAAGGGAGATGGGAAGTGAGAAGAATTAGGAAACGTAAATCCCAACTATGAGAAAAAACAATTCTTTGAACTCCCCTCCCTGCAGTGTGACCTATGTAGTGAAACAATTGTCTCAAAAAAGCGGGTGGGGGGGGTGTGGGGGCTGTTCCTTGGAAAACTCCAAGAGTGGCATGTGAGAGATAGGGATACAAAATTCATATTCCAAAGGTGGCCCTCCTGTTCTGAAATTCATTGTCCTGCTGCTTGAGCAGCTTCACATGGGGAGGCAAGGTAAGAGAGCATGAGGGCTAATAGGTCTCCCATTGGCATGAACTGCTCATCTCAGCATCTGAACCCAACCGATGGAGAGAAGAGGACTATCAGCCATATTTTTAGCCATCTTTTCCCCCAGTCAGGGTTCCAGGTACCAGGTAGGTGGGGTAATCATGACAGGGCCTACTTCAGGTAAGGCGGTAACAGCCCAGGTTTCCCTGGCTTTTGCCCAGCTGAGCCTGCTTGGAAATCACTGACCTGGACATTTCTGTGTTCTGGCTTCTCCGTGGAGTGACTGAGAAGGTACGTAATGTATGCTCACCCATCTATATTCAACCGTTCACAGACTGTGTGCTACCAGGATAGGGCAACCACATGTAGTCACAGGCATGATCTCTGGAGCCAATGAAATCCCAAGCCAATGTGACTTTGATGGCACCTCACAAAGCCTGCTACTTCTGGGAGTGCAGCTAGAGATACCACGGACCCCCATGATTTCATGCCTGTCTACCCACCCCTTCAAGCTTCTATCCCTCTGTTCTGTGCTGTCCCTCTCTCAACATACCAAGCCTTATCTCATCTAGAAGACTCTCTGCAGGGTGGCTGTCTTCTATTCTTCATGTGGGTCATTCCAATGTCCACTTTCAAAAGTTCTTCCTTGGCCAAACAACCTCAAGAAACTTCTCCCAAAGACACAAGTAAACTTCCCTCTTTGTTCTATTATTTCACAAATGTACTGTCCTTTGAAATTATCTTGTATGTTTATGTTTATTTTCAGACACACGCTTACAAGCTTTCTAAGACTTTCCCCAGATATCCCTGTTCCCTTCCCTGCTTTTTCTCATCATTTATTATACATGCGTAATATTTCCTCAGCGTACTGTCTCTCTTCTCCCCCACTGCAATGCAGCTTGACAACGGCAGGTATTTGCATTCATTTAGGTCACAGCCAGGGCACAACACATGGCATAGAGTAGAAAATCCACACTCCCTGTTAGTTGAAAACGTCACATACTCATTGTTAGGGTTTCAATCTGAAAATTTCCCCACAGGTTCGTATTTTGAATACTTAGACCCAAGCTAGTAGGGTTATGTAGGAGACTTGGAAATCTTTAGGAGGTGGGGCTGAGCTGGTAAAGTAGTTCTCCCAGGCAGGACTCTGAAGGTTGAGGTCCAGCCCCTGGCTCTATTGTACTTCCTGTGTCCTGTTCAGCCATGATGTGAACAGCCCCTGCCTCACATTCCCACAGCTGTGGGCAGAACTACTGTGCCTTTCCTTCCCGTCTATGATGGACTCATATCCCCTGAAACCATGAGCCAAAATAAAGCTTTCCTCCCTGAAGTTATTTGTTAGGTGCTGTTGTCACGGCAACATAAAAGTCACCAGAACACTTGCTGAATGGCTCCATCCACTGGAAGGTAAGTGGGGATTGTGAGGCTAGCATCCCATAGTGAGGATTCAGCTGTGCTAAGAGGGATGGTGTCTTAGTTAGGGCTTCTATTTCTGTGACAAAACACATGGCCAAAATAACAAGTTGAGGAGGAAAGGGCTAATTTGGCTTACACTTCCACAGCACTGTTCATCATTAAAGGAAGTCAGGGCAGGAACTCAAACAGGGCAGGATCCTGGAGGCAGGAGCTGATGCAGACGCCTTGGAAGGGTGCTGCTTACTTATCCTTTGGAGTTTTTCTCATTGTGTGCCAAGTTGACCTAAGACTAGCCAGCACAGATAGGATGTTGATGGGAATAGTTAGAGCATCTAGGGTCCAGAGGAAAGATTTAATCATGAACACTGGCTATTTGCAGGGGAAGAGTTAGTGATGAATTAGGTTGTGCTGATTGTATAAACATTGCAATGAAATATGTATAACAAAGGGTTGAAAGTTGACCTTGGTCTTAAGTATGAATAGTATTAATAAGGGAGGAAAGAGTTGGAATGGTTTCTGTTTCACTTACAGAAGGTTTTTTGTAAGGCTCTACAACGAACACTCTTTGGGTTCATTATCTGCTAAGTTGTAAGTCTATATAGGGACTGCTTGGCGAGTCTGTCTTCCACATCACCTGTTTGTGTCTTTAATGGCTCCTGAGAACTATGAAGGACAAAAGCAACAGGTGCCTAGAATGTGAAATCTATCATATCGTATTTTAAGGCATTTGCAAAGAACAAAAAGAAAAAATAAGGTAGCAAATGTCAGAGCAAGTAAAACTACCTTTAAACCAAGATGGGCTCTGGAGCTGTGGACATCATCCCCTGTTTCTGTCAGTAGATGTGAAAAATAAACAACCGAAAACCCATTGCGTAGTTAAAGACGCTGTGCCCTCATGTCTGACACCCCAAGGGTATACAGTCAGTGCCTAATGAGTAAGTATACCAATGAATGCATAGAGATGATGTCATTTCTTTGTTTTTCAGCTGACACAGAGGGAGTTGAAGGAGACTGTCCAGTCACTATTATGGGATGGGACTGGATTAGGGAATGAGAAGCCTGCTTGATAACCTCATCCTGCAACTGGTGAGCTATTTATTGCACCATGCTGTATATGCTGGTGATATCTCTGGAGACTATTCAGATGTAGGTAAGGTGATATTTTTCTACCAAAATACCGATTGAATATCTTAACCTTATCCTGCGGGGTGGTAAAGAGTCAGATACATAAATATCGGTCTAATCTCATCACTGTCATTTATTCCTTACTGGCATGCTCTCTTGAGTGGTAGTGGAGAAGGTATGGACAAACACTCAGAGGAGAGCATGTATGAACACACACATACACACACACACACACACACACACACACACACACACACACACACACTCCACCTGGGAAGTAACTAATCCACCAATAACTACAGGATCCTAAGCAGAACCAAGTCTTACAGAACAGCAACATAACATCGAATGGGAAACCAGATACTTAGTGACCATGGATTTGAGCAATCCCACCCAGTTTTCAATGGAACAATGCTGACTGTATCCCTGTTCATGGATTTTTCAGGTACTTTCACCAGACTTCATACTATGCAGAGGTTGGATGCATGGTTCCCTGGGTGCTCGTGCAAGGAGCTCAAGGATGAGAAGGGGCAAGCCAGGGGTCTTGCAGGAAGCTCCAACTCTGTGCTATCCATGACCCAGCCTGTAGAGTGGGCAGGGTTTAGCAGAGCTAGCCAGAATCCCAGAGTACATGAGGGCATTCCAGAGACAATCATGCTAAGAATGATCTCTCTAAATGTCTAACTCATTGCATTAGTGTCCTGCTGCTGTGTAACAAATTACAGCAAACTCGGTGACTTAAAATGCATATTATTATACAGTTCTGGAGATCTGAAGTCCTGTATCTGGGTGTCAACGGGGTTTTGTTCCTTCCGGGGATCACTGGGGAAGAATCCATTTCCCTAGCTTTCCCAGTGTCCAGAGGTCACCTACATTCTCAGCTTATTACTACTGTCCTCCCCCACCTTCAAGTCTCACTCTTGTCTCTCCCTCCTCTGCTTCCATATCCTCCCCGATCCTCTGTCCCCTCATCCATGGTCCCATCTTCTTCTCTGACCCTGACACTTAGTTTCTCTTATAAGAATCCTTGCGACCACATCACCGCACCTCAGAACCCCTCATCCAATCACATCTGCAGAGGTCCTTGCCATTAAATCAGCAGTTCTCAACCTGTGGGTCGTGACCCCTCTGAGAAACCTCTGTCTCCAAAAATATTTACATTAGGATTCATAACAGTAGCGAAATCACAGTTATGAAGTAGCAATGAAGATGATTTTATGGTTGGGGTTCACCACAACGTGAGGAACTGTATTAGAGGGTCACCGCATCGGGAAGGTTGAGAAGTAATGCATTAAAATGGCATGTACGGGCACAGAGATTAGGGAGGGGGCATTATTCCATCTACATTCACTCCCAGACTCCATCTGCATTGTTCCAAGCGGCTTCTGAAAGGGACCTTCTGACCCTCTGCTCTGACGGCAGCTGTGTCCCTTCTGAACTTTCCTGGTCTCCTCAGCTAGGCTCAACTGCCTCTGGATCTGACTCCTTTTCAGGGCCTGACACCATGTTTCTGACTGTTACTTTCTTGGGAAAGTCAGATCCAACTGTGTCCCACCCTCTTACGGGACTGATGACAGGTGCTGTTGCTGTGTTAGTGCTCTATAGGTGACATTTGCATTTCTCTCTGGCCTAGTGCCACTTAGATGTTGCCTCTAGAGTGTCAAGGCACACTTCTAACCTCATAGAAGAAAGTCTCTGTGAACCAGAGATACCCACCCCGATTGTGAGCTGGGAGGACCATCCCCAGGGGTCACTGGTACCCAGGGGAGGGAGCCTGCATTTGTACCTGGAGCTTTGCTCTACACTCAAGCTGTAAATCAGCTAGCTATTGCTCTGCTGTAGACTCAGTGGCTACTTGTCTGCATTGCCAGCTGAGAAAGCCATCTTCAAGCATGCTTGGCTATTTCCAACATAAATCTCTTTCTTTTAGCATGTTGTCTTTTGGTGTGTCAAAATGACTCACTTGGCATTTGTACTTGGTAAGAGCTAGAGTTTAATAATGAAAAGGCACTAGACCGGAACTTCCCAATCTCATTTCAATCTCCCCTCCCAAGCCTCATCCCATCTCAGGTAGAATCTTACCTCCCCCAGCAGTGGACAGTAGGAAGTCTGAGCTGCCCAATTCCTGATGCCAGGAGAAGCTTTGGCTGGAGTTGAAGTGGACAAAAGGCAAGGTGAGTGAGGGCATAATGGCATAAAACCAAAGCACCTGCCCTCATACATCCCAAAACTAATCAAGGAGAAAGCCAAGACAACAAATGATTACATCACGTTGTAAAATCTTACATCAGCAAAGTGCTAAGGAGCTTAGGAACTAAGAAGTAATAGATCTCAGTCTACATCTGGATAAATCCAAAATATTAAATATTTAAGTCTTCAAAGCACTGGACAAAACCCAGGGAAATTCTTCTTGTACAATCTAATAATTGCAAGGCAATTTTAAGGCCCTACTACAATAGGGGACCCAGAAGCCATAAATGAAAACAGCTGCATAAAGTTATTCCCTGTGACAATGCCTGCAAAATGGTCAAAACAATAGATGCCAATCTGAGGAAAAAATATCTGTAAGTCATACCACAGAAAGGCAAAACCCCTAATATAGAAAGAGTACACACAAATCAATAAAACAGAAATCAGTCATCAATATGAAGGTAAAGGACAAAGTATACAGCTCGCTAAAACACACACACACACACATGCACACACACACAACCACACACACACATACATACACACACACATACACACACAGACACACACAACCACACATACACACACACAACCACACACACACA
>CAJQZJ010000067.1:211758-224535 GCA_907164525.1 Lophiomys imhausi
ACACATATCACGCACACATACATACACATCACACCACCTACATACAACCACACACACACAGAGACAATGCAACTGAAATCATAGAGTTACTATTTACTATCTATAGCATGGAAACAATAAATAAAGTTTAAAGATCCTTGCATGTTGAGAAGCAGCCCAGCTGTCTGTCACTGGTGGAGCACATACTGACACAAAATGTGAAGGAGGCACATTTTCAACATCTTTCAGTATTACAAATGTGCTTCTCTTGACTCAGCAATTTCTGAGGCATTTTCCCAGTGGCGAGTTTCTAACTGAAGAGAAACGACACAGACCGCAGTGTTCTTTGCATCATCTGACTTGTTTTGAACTCCAGTACTGCTGTTTTAGATTGGGAGTCAGCAAGGCAGCCATGATGCAGAAAGATTTACACACATTGGTCAAAAGCAACAGGGATGCCTGCCCTTTGTGATGAGAATGAGGGTGTGTGGAGAAGTGCCCTCAGCAAGGGGCAGGACGGTTTGGTTTGTTCAGCTCAGCACCATTTCTTCATGCATAAGTAAAAGGAGGGAACTACCAGCTATTTTCAGGAGTGAGCAGAGTGTGTTCCTGCAGGCTGGTTTTGCACATGCTATCCTTTGCATGGAGGTTGCCCTCTCTCTATGCCTCATATGGGAAAAAAAAGTTCTTCTAGAGCAATTTTAAATACTTCTTCCTGATACTCTCTTAAGTGAACATGTCTGTAAAATTATTAGAATGCTAAGGTTTGGGGGCAGACATATCCAAATAACTCATAATAAAGAAGAATTTTCTTCCTTATAAGGATGATTGGACTGGGAAAGTCAAAACAAGTCAGAAATGGACCAAAACACAAAACCCGACAGAGAAGAAACACTTGCAACACATGTTATGATAGAGCTTATATACCCAGTTATATTGCAATCCCCACAATAACGCCAATAGTTTGGCATGGCAGCACAAGCCAGTGACCTCAGCGCTTGAAAGGCTGAGACAGCAGAGCCAGGAGTTCAAGGTCCATCTTCTGCCACACAGTGAGCTCTAGGCAAGCCTAGGTTGCATTGAACCCTATCTCAAAAACAAAAATAAAACAGGCCAGCAAGGTGGCTCAGCACCAAGGGGCACATGCTGCCAAGTCTGATGACCTGAGTTCAGTCCCCAGGACCCACATGCTGGGAGGAGAGAACCAACTCTCACCCACCTCCTCCTGCTCACACACATACACACATGTAAAATTTAAGAAATGAACAAACACAAGACAACAATAACAATACGAAAAGCTAACAATCCA
Organism: Lophiomys imhausi; assembly: GCA_907164525.1. Taxonomy (NCBI): domain Eukaryota; kingdom Metazoa; phylum Chordata; class Mammalia; order Rodentia; family Muridae; genus Lophiomys; species Lophiomys imhausi. The sequence goes on from CAJQZJ010000067.1 coordinate 213,047, forward strand.
AAACAAAACAAAAAACATATTTAAGAACACACGTGCTTAGTTGATAGAAGAGGAGAAATGTGAGCTACAAGATTCTTGGGTGAGGCAAATAAAAATTGTCATTTTTTTAATAAGTATATTTATCTGTTGTAAGGAAAATCCACCGAGATTCATACTGTGATGTGGGAAAGAGGTAGTGACATAGTGGGGACATCAGAAGCTTACTTCCCTCGAGAGTCACTTGGCAAGAGGGAGCTCATGTTAAAACGAGGTACCATGTTCAGCCCATCTCTTCTACTCCAGACATATACGTGTATATGTGTGTGTGTATATATATTATGTGTGTATATATATATGTGTGTGTATGTGTGGTGTACATGTGCTTACTGTTATTCAGCAACTGCTTTCATGTGTGTGTTTTACACACACACACACACACACACACACACACACACACACACACACAAGCTGCTGAATAACAGTGGGGGAAATTACGCTTTGTGCTCCGTGCAGTTGTAGGGCTTTAAGCTGTTCGTTCATTTGTTGCTGAAGAAGAGTGATGAGAGGGACCATCTCCTGCAACTAGAAGGGGTTTTACCACAGTTTCCTCCTGAAGTGATAGCCCTCCTCTCCCCCAGCATTTTACCAAAAGAAGGGGCAATTTCCCAGGCAAGCATAATCAAGTAAAAGTGAGTGTAAGATGCTTCTTTATAGCTGAGGTTATGAGTACTGAATTTACAGAAATGCCTGCAGAAATAATCTAAATGGCCCGGAGAGAACAGTAGCCCTGCCAGTGACACAGCACACAGTACTATTAGAACTGTCTCTAAGAGCTCATACATTATACATCATTTCCATGATTTCTCATTTCTTCCAAACTTGGCTGTTTTCTATAGCTAGCTTAGAATTCGGAAAGGCAAGGCAAATTAATGCTGAGTAAACACAGGCTACATCCTCACTGTTAAAATGGTCTCAAATTACATTCTAGAATCATTTTAATTTTTAAAGAAGTTTTTACATATTCTTTGAGAATTCCATACAACATATTTTGATAACATTCTTTTCTTTCTCCCAACTTTTCCCAGCTCCACCCAACTTTTCATTCTTTCTTTCTTAAAACAAAACAAAACAATGACAACAAATCCCATGTTACCAAGTGCTTGGGATATTGGTGGAAATTAACTCAAGGCCACACAAAGGGCTTCCTCCAATGACTCAATTCACAGACGGCAGCATTTTTTGTCATCAGAAAGGCTTTTCAGCTACTAAATGTACACAGACCCCATGTGGGGCACTGGAAACACTGAGGTGAGCTGGTGTGTGTGTGTGTTTGCTCACGGGAACACTCTGGGAGTGAAGACATAGTCTTCACCCTATAGAGCACAGAGTCTAACGGAGGAGACGTAAGGATTTCAGAAATCACTTACACAGATAATAATGATTAGTACTGCAGATAACTTAGGCCTGCAGATCCAAATGCATAAAAGAAGGTTAGTTAGAGAGGCCTCCCCACAGAATGATAACCAAGGTGCCGTCTGTAGGATTAAATCATAGTAACTAGGGAAAGTGAACTAATCAGTGCCAGGGAAAGAAGGGAAGAGGTCTACATAGGGAGGAAGGAAAGGCTAACCCTGTGCCAGGGTGGCTGAGGCTAAAAGATAAGAGCAAGCTAGATTAGGGGTTGTCCAGGGGAAGTAAGAAAGGGCTAGACTTTTTTCTGGGGGTCCATGTAGGCCATGTTAAGAAGTTTGGTCTTGGGCTGGGAATAGCAGCACAGGCCTTTAATCCCAGCACTTGGGAGGCAGAGGCAGGCAGATCTCTGAGTTTTAGGTCAGCCTGGTCTACAGCGAGAGTTCTAGGATGACAGCCAGGCTCACACAGTGAGACTCTGTCTAAAAAAAAAAAAAAAAAAAAACCAAACAGACAAACAAACAACCCAGAAAAAAACCAGAAGAAGAGGAGGAAGAGGAAGAAAAAGAAGACAGTAGTAGTTTGGTCTTTATTCTAAAGACAATATGAAACTCTAAGAGGAGTGGAGTGAAACCACCAATCAGGTAAGATCATTTGCCTTGTGCTGTGAATCACAGACTGGCTGAAGATCAGTAAACATGTGGGAGCCAATCATCTGGCTAAGAACTACCAAACTACTGTGGTGACTAATCTTCATTGTTAGCTTGACAGGACTTAGGATCCTTTTGAAGACATTTTTGGTGTGTCCTTCCAGGGAATTTTCATGGAGTTTTCATTGAACAGAAAAGACCCATCTCGAATGTGGACAGCACCATCTCACTGGCGGGTCAGAGAGTGAAGAAAAAAGAAAATGGAAGAAGCTGAATGGAGTTTGAGCAATCCCTTCTCTCTCCTTCCTCTCTGTGGACACACAAGGCCAGCTGTCTCAGGCTCTTGCCACCACTGCTGGGGCTGCTCTTGTCACCATGACTGCCCCAGCACAAGGCACTGTACCCTCAAACAGTGAGCCAAAATGAACCCTTCCTTCTTTTGTCACAGCAAGGAGAAAAGTAACTAATCTAACTATTGCTTGTAATATAAATCAAGTTAGAGATAGCTCAAATGTCCACCAGCAATGGATGCACCAATAAATTATAAATAAACATAATGGGTTACTATGTGGCAATAGAAAAGAATGAGGAATCTATCCATGTCTCTATCTACCTACCCATCTATCTCTATCTAGATAAATAAATAGAGATAGATAGATAGAGATAGATAGACATATAGATAGATATTATTATAGCATTCTTACCAGGATATATTATTAAGTAGTATGCATTTACTGGGTTTTGTTGTTGTTGTTTGGTGCTAGAAACTGAGCTCAGGGCCTAGTGAAAGCTAAGAATGTGCTCTGCAAAGGAGTTGCACCCTTGTATTTGTATTTGCATTTTTAAAAGGAAAGACTAAATAAGCCCAGGCAACTGGGTGGGAGGTGAGGGTAGGTGGGGTGCTTCTAGGGAAAGTCAGGGAGCATGGTAGAGGGAGTATATGTAGAGATTGAAGTCATCTGGATACAAATTGCCTTATAAATTTGACCTTGAAAGCATACATTCATAATTATTATAAGGCAAAATTAAATCTAAAAAATCAGCTCAGAAATACTGCAAATGAAACCAATGAATCTATGCATTGAGTTAATGGCATCATTCTATAAAAAGGAATTAATTAATTAGACTGCATAAAACTGTATGCCTTGGGGAGACAGCTATTGAAAAAAGAAATTCCAAGTTGCTTTCGGTAATCCTGTTGATGCTGGTATCTTGATACTATCCTTAAAAGCGCTGTGCTCATAATGACCGAAAGCACAAAGGAATGGCCATTCCAGTGTCTGATAACTGAGAGTTTTGATTTTCTAGTGGGATTGACACATGCTAAGAACAAAAACAGCTACAAAGTATTTAAATTTAAATGGTCTTTTAGTAACCGGACAGTTGGCAAAAGTGTTGCATTGTTCAAATCTATAGCCTACTGTGAGTTCAAGGCAGAGAAAAGGAGGGGCTCTGACCTTGTCCTTGTTGTCCCTGAGAACTGGAGTTCCTGGTAAGGGACAAAGATGAAGAACAACCAAAGCCTGATACTAGTGTTATTGTCAACCTATAGTGTCTTTCAACTAAAAACAAAAAACAAAAAAACAACCCTTATTTGTGTTTACTGAAAATACCTAGAAACAGTGACCAAGATGGTAGCAACCTTCAGTCAAGATTATGGTCGCTAAGTCCTATTTCAAATTAAGTAGTGTGGGTTCCAAAGGGCTGAATCCTGATTTTGAGGATAAATACAAGGTAAGTGTGGAGTATTCTGTATACTCCTGCCCAAGATGGGGTTGTGAAAATAGCAATAAGAGTAACAACTCTACTGTAGTTCTTAATGATAGAAAAATAAATATCAGTCACTTTGGGAGAAATGGTATGGAATGAATGAGGTTAAAATATGTAAATAAAGAGCCATGTGTTTGTCCTTTTTCCCTGTACAAACTTTATCTTAGGCTAACTAATTGACATGGTAAAGATTCTCCTAATTAATGCCTTCTTGCTATCAAATAAATAATAAACTATTATAATACGAGAATTTTCATGTTTTTTTTAATTTTGTTTTGTTTTCTGAGACTGGCTGTCCTGGAATTCACTTTGTAACCCAGGCTGGCCTTGAGCTCACAGAGCTCTACCTGCCTCTGCCCCCTGAGTGCTGGGACTTAAGGTATGTACTACCACCACCTAGCAGAATCTTCAAATTCTTAATAAATAATAGGTTAGGTAATGATCTAATGAAAATCACAAAATGAAACCACTATCATCTATGAAGTATAGTTGCAAAAACCCCAAATCCGGCTAATCTTTTTTTTTTTTTTTTTGGTTTTTCGAGACAGGGTTTCTCTGAATATCTCTGGTTGTCCTGGACTTGCTTTGTAGACCAGGCTGGCCTCGAACTCACAAAGATCTGCCTGCCTCTGCCTCCCAAGTGCTGGGATTAAAGGTGTGCGCCACCACCGCCCGGCTCATGGCTAATCTTTTAATTAACTGAGTTAGAGACAAGGTCTTCTATAGCTCAGACTGGCCTCCAACTTGCTGCATAGTTGGCGACATTAGACTTCTGCTTCTCTTCCTTCCATCTTCCAAGAGCTAGGATCAAACCCAGAGCCTCACTCAGGGTAGGGAAGCACTCTACCAGCTACGAGACCCCAACCCTCTGATCCACCTCTCAGATCTCCCTATTAAGAAACAAAAATCTCAGGAGACAGAGGCATTCAGTAATAAAACATTCATACACCAGCAAAATTCAGATTTTGTGAAATTCTTGAAGACAAATGTCTCAACAAAAACATTATAAGGAAAGCAAGAAGAGTCAGGGAACAGAGTAAAGATTAACAATTGGAACAGGTTGTGGATGCACCACGGAGACAGAGGCAAGGAGATTTCTGTGAGTTCAAGGCCAGCCTGGTCTATAGAGTAAGTTTCAGGACAGTCAGGGCTATGTAGAGAGACCCTGTCTCAAAACAAACAAACAAACAATTGATTAATTTAAATATATAGTACTTATTTTGACCTTGACAAGCAAACTATTAAAAACATCATTCCCAATAATTATAATCTTACTAAACTTGTCTACTTTGTACATGTTTGAAATTATTTATACTGAATGGTAACAACAAAACATTAATTAACCTATATTGAGTGCTTACCACATACATACAAGATATTTTTAAGTACTTATTTAAACCTTGGGTGGGGTGGAACCTTAACTAGAGTGCATGCCTACTATGTGCACAGCCCTGGGGTTCATCCCCAGCAAGGCAACAAATGAACAGAACGCCTATGTAGCACCCTGTCCAGGAGGCTGGGTAGCCATTGCCACAATATACAAGAAGAGCCCAGGACAGAGTCCTCAAGCACCTTTCTCTAAGTCACACAGAGAATAAATGACAACCTCAGGGAATAAGTGGCAGAGCATACTACAGGCCCTGGGTTTATCGCCAACATGTCTGGATGAAGGGGACTTTTACTCCAACTAAATATAGCATCTCTCATAATGGTGAGGACTAGGGTGGTGATAATGGAGGAAGTGGATGGTTGAGGAGGCATCCAGAAGGTGAAGCTGACCAGACTCCATGCAGGGCTGGCTACACATGCAGCAAAGTAAGGGTCAGGGACAGGTCCCAGATGTCTGTGAGGTTTCCGGCTTGCAGAATGGGATAGATGGCGCTACTGTCCAGTGGAAAAGGAGAAGTGAGAGATCAGGTCTAGAGGGCAAAGATGATTCCAGTCTGGAGCGTATCCAGTTTGCAGTGCTGTTGGGACACTTAGGTGGTGATACAAGTGGGCTTCCTTATAGGTGAGTTTTCTTTTTCTTTAGAACTGTCTTCTTTTTCTTGGGGGTGGAGACTTTACTAGTTCAGAAGAGTGGCTGATATGTTGGGTTTTTGGTTTTTTTTTTTTTCCTCACAGAGGGGTTGGGTTGGTGGAGGCCTCACCTGTACATTTTGCAAAGCTACTTTTACTCCATTGTCTAAGGAAAGCAGGGTAGGGATGGCATCTAATAAGCCATGCCTTGATTGCGTACGTTTTTTCATGTGCTGGATTAAGTGCTTCTGAAGTCTCTATCATTCACCTCACACAGTCACAAAGACCTGATTCTTCCTACTTTTGCAACAAAGGGACTGAACATTAAAAAAAAAAAAAAAAAGTCATTTACTCGCCCGAAGCCACAGAGGTGTAAAGGAGCAATCCCCATTGGCTAGTCTGTGTTCTGCCATTATGTCTCTCTGGTTTGCCAAGTGTGAGTGAAGAATGGGGTGGTTTGTGGTCCCCGCTTCATTGTACAGAGCACCACAGTGTAGAAAGCTCTTCTATTACATTTTTCTCTTTTAATTAATTAACTAATGTGTGTGGAGGTCAGAGGACACCTTATGTAGTCTGTTCTCTCCATTCATTGTGTGGGTTCTGGGGATTGAACTCAGTAGGTTCCCAGGCTTGCCTGCAAGTGCCTTTCCACATTGAGCCACCTCACTGGGCTCCTGCTGTACCTTTTATCCAACATTCTATTGCAACACGTGGAACAATTCAGTCAGGTGCAACTTAAGTAAAATAAATAAGCCCAAAGAGCACTCATATCAATTTGATTGGGATGAGACACCTAGGTTATTAGTAAAGGCACCTCTGGGTGTGTCTGTTTGGGCGTTTCCACAGAGGATTAGCTGATGGAATAAGAACTACCCCGGATGTGGGCAGCAGCCCACCATAGGCTGGGCCCAGGTGGAATGAAGGCAGAGAAGTATCTCTGCTTCCTGCCTGTGAGGAGGTGAGCAGCCCTTCCACTGCACACTCCCTGCACCACAGCGTTCTGCCCTACCTCAGACCCAAAGAAATGGAGGCAACAGACCATGGTCTGAAACTCAGGAAACTGTGAGCAGAAATAATTCTCTCCACCCCCAAACAATCTCTCAGAGGAATTTGTGACACAAAGCAACATGAACACTCTTATACCCACAGGAGTAAGAGTGTTTGGGAAACTGGAGGAAACTCACTAAATGAAGCCATTTTGACAGCTGACCCTCCAGGAAGGTGTTCTTTGCCTCCTCACTCCCACCATGGATCATCTTGCTGCCCTTACCTATGAGTAACTGGATGTCCCACTTAAGCACACATTTTCTGGTCCCTTGTGACCAAGTCTCTGCAGCAAGCTTGATGCAGACTCCTAATGTCATAGGTCAGATATTACCCTTAGTCAACATTGATTAGACTAGTAGAGTCCTAGGCTGCCCACCGACTATCCTATCCAGGCTTCAAGAAAGAAATGGGGCAGAAAGCATTTGATGAGAAAATTATGACAGTCAACACCCATGACACTGAATTATTTGAAAAATCTTACAATAGCTGGGTTTCTGTTTGTTTGTTTTTTGTTTTGTTCTTTTAGACATATGTATCCCAGGCTGCCCTTGAACTCCTCAGTAGCTGAGGATGACCTTAAACTTCTGATCCTCCTCACCTGTATTGCCTGAGTGCTGTAGCTACACTGTCCGGTGCTTATAATGCTGGCATGGGCATGCAGTCTACCTGCTGAGCTACAGCCCCTCCACTGGTATATACTCCAATATTAAAGGTATACTGATTAGTATATACTCCAATATTAAAGGTATATTGATTAGTATATACTCCATTATTAAAGGCATATTAGATGGTAATAGGGTTCTATTTTTCCTATTCCATCTAATTTTCTTCCCTAAAACTTCGACCCCCAGTTCTTATGATGATGCAGTATTTGCTTTCCTCTATTCCTGTATTCATTAGATTTGTGAGAAATGTATGTACACGGTGGCCTTTGGAAACATTATTATGAATTCTTCTAAATATAGGCAAAGGCAATAAAAAACTCCCAAAGCTACATGTATCTTAAAAGACATCATTGTCACACAAAATAATTTTGCCTGTGCATCCCCCAAGGAACTGAAAAGCACATTATAGTCACTGTGATCCTGCTGGGCAGAGACAGTATCTTCTCTATTCTTTGTTATGCCTGATGCTATCTGTTCAGCGTATTAAAAAAAGAAATCTGTATCTAACATAATATGTCTGCCTCTTCTCATTCATTTCCCATGAGCACCAAAGGCCAGTTCTTTTTCAGCATTAGTCCTTCCAGACTAGACTCCAAAGTCTGAACAAATTAGGCTTATGTCTTGCAAAGTTATCTTTTAACTGAAGGTCATAAATATTCCTGATGTAAAAAAAAAAGACAAATATGCCTTTCTAAATCTACAAGGCAGGTTCATGTTCTTGGGTGAGAGGTACCCTCACCCAGTGCCCACTGTGACTGCGGCAGCCACTCAAATCCTGATTTCACGTGGATGGGACCTGATGATGGGCACTGGGACTCAGGACACACTCCCACTCTGAAATAGGAAGTCATCCCGACTCTCCGGTATAGCAGGGCTGAGATTTGGGGAAAGGGAGGTGTGTGTATGTAAGGGTGGTGGTGCGAACCCCCTGGGGGCTGCAGTGGAGTTCTTTGGGTTGCCCAGAGCCTCGCTCCTGGCCCTGCCCAGACCATTGTCCACACACCTCGTCCATCCAGCTTCCGGGCCGCCTGCGAAATGATTTGCTGCAGATGACATCAGCCCTGGGCCAAGGGCTGGAGGAGTGGAGGCAACCACCACGAGGATGTGCCGGGTGGTCCTTTCCTCCTCCTCTTCCTCCCAGGCTCCTAGCCTAGTCTCCATATAAACGGCACCGCCTCCCAGGCCTCTCACTCCCTCTCTTCCGCGCTGGGAGAGGGCGGAGTGGGAGGCGACGCGCGCCCGGCGGAGGGGGGGGAGCACGCAGGGGGCGGAGCGGAGACAGCACCTTCGGAGATAATCCTTTCTCCTGCCGCAGAGCAGAGGAGCGGCTTCGGCAGAGCCGGCAGGATGGCGACCGTGGTGGTGGAAGCCACCGAGCCGGAGCCATCGGGCAGCATCGGCAACCCGGCGGCGTCCACATCGCCCAGCCTGTCGCACCGCTTCCTAGACAGCAAGTTCTACTTGCTGGTGGTGGTCGGCGAGACGGTGACCGAAGAGCACCTGAGGCGTGCCATCGGCAACATCGAGCTCGGTAAGCGATCCCCAAGGTCCCCCAGGGACGTGCATGGGGAGACGCGCCAGCACGACCCCACCCAGGGCACGACGGCCACCTTGTTCCCCCACACGCCCCGCACCCACGCCTCTCCAGGCCACCTCCCACACTCAATCTGGATTCGTTTTTTTTTTTTTTGAGCTAATTTCCAAATTATTCTATTTGAGACCCAGAGAGAAAAATCTTTAATAGCCCCGAGGGATGGGTCACCTGGCTGGGTCCGTGGCCACCGCCGACTTGGCCACCTCCTCTGGTGCTCAGTGAAATGCAGGTGTCAGAGGAGCGGAGGCCATAATAAAACCGCAACCGCAGGCGGAGAAAGGGTGGGGCTGGACCTAGCAGAACCTCTCTTAAGCTCCGCTCTTGCCCTAGCCACCCCTTACCCGAAAACCTGGGGTCGACACGCCATGTGCCAAAGCCCGCATGGGAATCGTCCTTATCATAGCCACCTGGTGCCCCCTGCCCCCGACACGTACACGCACGCACACGTATACACAACCAGGAGAATGGAGAATGGCTTTTTTGATTTAAAACCTCCCGATCCTTTCTTTCCTGGGAATGACTAGGCTAGTCCTAGGGCCACGCCCGGTTCCCCCGCCCCCGAGGATACAGGCATGGAACTCGTCCGCGCTCTGTTCGCAGACGAAGCCCGGCCTCGCTCTTGCCCCTGAGGTCCTGGCTGCAGCTTTCAGAAAGGACAATGGGACCTCCAGGTTGCCGGGGGTGTAGTCTTTGAAAAGTCTCGGCTTCAGGAACCATAGCTTGAATGGGAGGAGGGGGTGGCAGGGTCGGGCCGGCTCCTGGGCTGCTGCGCGCACCAGGAACCGGCTCTGCAGAGGCGGAATAGCGGTTCCCAGGGAACCCTGGGCGGGGCTGGAAGGGTCTGGGAGGGCTCAGCCTCGGGCGGGCAGCGATCGGCCTGCCCTTCAGCCCCACCCGGCCTGCCGCAGTGCCCGCGCTGGGCAGTCGCACCTGCCCCCGCACTGCGGCGCCCCCAGCTGGCACCGTGCTAGCTCTGCCGGAGCCTGGCGCTGGGGGGGTCCTGCGCCCACCTTGGGCTGTGAGCGCCTTTGTTGCGCTCCCAACCCCCGGGTGGGCAGCTCTGGCCTCTGCCTTATCCCGCCCCACCCCAGCATCCCTTCCTTCACTTAATCCCTGGCAGAGGTGCCCGGGTCCGGGTACAGCATCAGCTTGAGCGCTCTTTTCTCCCAGGGTGGTGCTGAAACGTTTCTGCCGGGAGACACCGGCTGGTGGGCGTGGTGCAGTCCGCACTGCGGTCTCTACGGCAGCCCGAGGCGGACAAAGGGCGTTCACGCATCCCTCCTATCCCTCGCCCTCTCACGCCAATAAAAGATGGATGAAATGGATTTGGTTTAGATGAATAAATAAATAAACAAAAGCTTGTCACCTGTCTCCGCATTTGGAAATGGCCACTTGTCCCCAGAACAAAAGGCTGCAGGGTGGGGACTGGAGTTGCAGACCCGGTTCTTTTGTTTAACTTTAAAGCACGGATTTTCCCTTTCAGCTAAAAAGGAAAAACAAAAACAAAGTAAAACCCAAAAAAGTGAGCAGAAAGCCAATCGTGATTTTTCATTCGGAAAAAAAAGAAAAAAATATTAAGAATAAGAGATTTCAGAAGTGGAATGCTTTTTGTGAACGTCCCGATAATCCTTCATTTTCAGACTACGGGCCTTTGATCAAATGCTTCTCAAACTTAGTTTATTTGCACATTTTTTTCTCCGTGGAAAAACTCACACGTACTGGGTGTGGCTATTGGGGGAATTAATGACTGGATGTTTTAAAGTCATTTTTTTTAAACGTAAAATACGTTAAGAAGTGATTTTTCATCTCCAGAATTTTCAGAATCACCCATTGTGGTTCCAGGAGAAAAATCATAATGCCCATTTTTAGAGGTTGAGTACTCAGAAAAGGAGGAAGGGTGAGTAAGGGACAAACTCAAGGTCACGTTGCAAAGCGGTGACTGGAGGACCGGTACCGGCACCGCAGTGTCGCTCTCGCTTGACCCGGTCAAGATTTGGTAGTGCGGGCAGGCTAACCTCAGAGAGAGATTCAGCCGGCAGTTTTCAGACCTTGTCTATGTAGACTCGTCCACTTGTGGGCATCCCTCGGTGCAGGGAGGCTGCTCAGCCAGCACCTTGCGACCACAGTTGTCTTCCTGCTTTGTTACTGGGTTTGATTATCCCTTAGTTGTTCTGCTCTAGGCTTTATTCAAGCCTCTTACGGTCAGAGAAAAAAAATATTTGCAGCCAAGGAATTCTGTGATGTGCGTCCTGGCTTTACTCCTCTTTACACTGCTAACATTTAGTGCTAAAATCCAGATTTGTCTTCCTAACACACACACACACACACACACACACACACACACACACACACACA
>CAJQZJ010000067.1:224545-374223 GCA_907164525.1 Lophiomys imhausi
TATTCTCCAGAGAGGAAAAAGCATAAACCACAGGCAAACAGTTCACTGAGTTTTCACAAAGTGATCACACCTGTGTTGTCCAGCTAAGAAACAGCCATTACCATAATCCAACCCCACCCACCAACTCCACCGTGATCACTTTGCAACCACCGTGTTTTTCTGATTTTTTAAATTCCCTAATTTGGTCAAGTTTTCGCATGGATCTCCCAAATGGCTTTATCGATCTCATTAAGAACCAACCAAGTGTGGAAGCGGAGCCATTTCCTCCAGGGTAGTAACAGATGTTGCCGATCCTCGGGAGAGTGCTCTCCTGGGTCCTGGGGTCTCCGACGCAGCTCAAACTGCCTGGCTTTCAAGGATAAGTGAAAATTCTGCCTCCCCAGCTTTTCAGACCGTCTGAGATGGCTTAGCAACAGGGCGAGCAGGCTGTTTCCTTGGCTCAACCCACCGCTGCTTCAGCTGGCAGATCCCGGCTGGGCCCCCTCCAGCGGTCACACCTTTGCCACTGCTATTGTTGCTGGTGCCTGCGGGCTCTGTTGGGTGAAGCAAGACGAAGGTGCTTCAGGGGGCTCAACCCCGATTGGGAGTTGCCTGCAGGCTGGGAAAACAGCTTTTCTCATCTGTTAGCCGTTCTTATTTCCTCTTCCTTTCTCACCCAAGCTCAGGCACTGTGTAGTTGGAGGCCCTGGAGATCCGGCATATTTGCCACCTGAGTAAGCAAGCCCGCCCCACCAAAAAAAAAAAAAAAAAATCCAGACCCCCCCTCCTGCAGAGCGATGGTAGATACTGCAGTAAATCAACAGGCCTAAAACAACCCAGTGTGGATGCTAAGTGCTTCTTGAGACCAAGGAAGAGAGATGGTCACTCCTCTTGCTCAGCTGTGTTCAAACTCAGAGTTTTAGGGTTGACCATTTCTTCCCCAGAGCCTCAAACAATAGTGCTTCCTTGCACTGGTCCAGCTACAGTGGTGTAGTTAATATAGGACTTGGTTCTAGTGGCCACCAACAGCTGATTCATTTGCCTCTCCCTAAATGGCCCCAATGGGGAGTTAGACTCATATTCTTATTTTTAGCAGAATTCTGGCATTTCGGTATGTTTTAATATCTAGGCTCTATGCAACAATACCCGTCAAACTGAATTTTAAGGCATGGTGCAATGAGTAGTTTTCATACTTTTGTGCCATCTTTTTAAAGAAACCAAACCCCTCCAATGAATGCTAAGTGCCAATTTGATGCTTTCAATTACGATTAGAAGGCAACTGTCCCTCTAGGTGTCACAGGAAATAAACAAGGTGTGCTTACAAGATAGATCAGCGTGGTACCCACTGCGTGGTAAGTGTGGGTCTTTAGATGTGATTTGAGCTGGCTACAATGTAATAGCCTGATGCCACTTTACTGGATAGGTTCTGACAAGGATTGTAGGAAAGAAAATGAAGAACCCAGAAAAGCTTTGGGATTCAGTTTTCATTTTCCTCTAGCAAGGAAAAAAAAAGTGAAAACCATATATGGTAGGAGTTAAAGAGATGCTGGAATGTGTTACATTTATTAAATTCATCTTCACACTTTCGGAGTCAGAAGGCAGATGGATTTTTTTCTTGGGCTGCCTAATTAGTGTTACCCATTAAGAGCTCTGTGATTGGTACAAGCTGAAACCCAAGCTGGTCAGCCCTCAAATGGAAGGTCATTAAATGGATGATTTATTGTAAATCTTTCCTAAAAGCTTGCTGTTCAAAGTAATTTCTAATTTTTAGATTAAGAAATGAATTCTTATAAAACCACTATTTGCTTCAATTCTTAGATGTTATCTAAGACTAGAGGTTTTTTTTTGTTGTTGTCAGTGCTTTGAAATGATGTGCGTCCGTGTAAGATATCTTTTGCACTGCACACAAATATGTGACGAACATGGAATTACTGGCTTTGTAAAGAGAAGAGCAAACCAAAGGTTAAGACAAAAGAAAACTGGGAAATCTTTTCTCTAAAAAGCCCCTTAGCATTTTCTTTTTAGTTGTTTCTTTGGTTTATGTTTCTGCCCTAGGTTCCGGTTACCTTTTAGTGCCATTTTCCAAACAGAATCATAGGATTACAGGCTGACCGTTCAGATACTTACAGGAAAAACTCAAAAAGCCTGTTTCTCAAAGGGAACAACAATTAAATTAGGCCCATTGAGGAAAGTAACTTGTAAAGGCCCTAGTAACTGTCACATAGAACCTCGGAGCACCTGCATGCACAGTATAGTCCGTTTGTTTTCCTTTGGTCTGGTGCTTCTATTAGAAGTATGCAGTTTTATCCATTAAGGGAGAGGCACTTTTTGGTTTTACTAAACCAAAAATTCCTACACAATCAGGGTAAACTCTGCATAATCCAGCCTGCATACCCAGAATATGAGGCTCCATTTCCTTCTTCACCCCCTTGCTCTAAAATGCCAGTCTCCTTCTTCTTCCATCTGTTAAAAACCATGTGCCTGCTGACTTCTTTGTGTACCGCTACCACATGGGGTGAGAGAAGTGAAAAGAAAATATGGCCTGATGCTTCCTGTTCTCCTGGGATGGACACAGTGATTGTACTTGCCTCCCAGGGCTGAACCAGAGTCCTGGAGCAGCCTGGAGCATTCTGCACTGCCAGGTGCCCCTTGAGCCCAGCCAAGGCATTTGAAACAGAGGTTTACTACCTCCAGCTGCTCCAGTTGTTAGCACCCCCCCCCCCCCCGTAACCCAGTAAGGAGAAGGGAGGAAGTCCTCTTCAATGGCTAAAAAAAAAAAACCAAAAACAAAAACTTGTGTCCGTAGAAACAGGATGGTCAAAAAAAAAAAAAAAAAAAAAAGGTCAGGAGTATAGCATGTTTTCTCTGCTTCAGGATCTCTTAAGAACCTCTTAACACCACGCAGTCATCCCCTGAGGGAGAATGTGGGAAGGGTTTATCAACATCAGGGGCTCCAACTTTGGCTCCCAGTTATGCATGAGATGGAAATTTAATAAAAAGCCATCAGTCTTCATTGAGACTGCCTCCCTTTCCTAATATAGCCAGCATAAGAGACCAAGTCATTGCTAAGTGTTTTATTTCTAACACCGATAAGGCCCCAAACTGTTCATTCCCAGCTAAAGTAACCAGGAGGTCCATACAATCTTTATTTTATAAATGACTTCGTATCATTAAGAAGTACTTAGGCTGGAAATTGCTATCTTGGAGAGAACCCCGAATTTTTACTTTCATTGGAAGTTCACACACGGGAAATTATTTTTATCGGCCTTCTACTGGTTTAATCTAAAAACTAACTCAATGGATTCCTTGAAGTTTAGCATTTTTTTCTATTGTCAAATTAAATGTAAAATATGTAAGTGATTATATAAAACGAACATTTCAGCACTTGCGTTGTGATGGGGGAAAATGACAAACAACAGTACAAGAGCAAGTGGGTGCCTAACCCCAAATGAAGTCATCCAAATAATGTAGCCATTTAGATGCTACTTAGAACAAAGATGGAAAAATAGTATGAATTTAATTTAAATACATATGTTTCATTATTAACTTATTGACCCAGCTTGACAAGCCAGAAGTCAAAGTGGAATTCCGTCAGCAGCTCCAATTAAGCCACTCAGATGGGAAGTCAGTGGCTTTCTTCATGAGGGTAGTATGGAGTGTATATGTTGAGGTAAAATATTCTAATGAATTCAGACCTCTCAACCTGTCAAGCCTGCGGGGAACAAAAAGAAGCCATTTATCATTTCTCCACTAAAAAGACCCACAAACTCTCAACATGCCTTTCTTGTTAAAATTTAAATATTCCATTAGCACAAATGCAAACTGAAGCCATTTAATGTTTCCAGGGAGACTCATAAAATTCTCCCTTATAATTTAGCCTCTCCTTAGGAAAGTTAACTCTTTCTTATCTGAATCCTTCCTGCTATTCCTATAAGAAATTCTGCCTCTGTAAAAGTGGCACACAGTTGTTTTCAAATGTTCCTCTGATGGAAAAAGTCTTTGTTCAACAACCTAGAATCTTACTCATCAGAATTACAATTTCAAGGCCATCCTGAACTAGTTAGAGTAAATTCTAGGTTGGTTTGGCTATATAGTAAGCACCTGCCCCCCCCAAAAAAAAATGAGGAAGAGAGACAGAGAATGAATTTGAAGATATCTTTACATGTACAGTGAACTGAGCTTCACAATCTCTTAAAAGATATATATCCAATGTATCTTTAGTCAAGATATTACATATAATTAAGATATGTGTTATGTATTTTTATTATATGTATAATGTATGTGACTATTCCTAAGATAAGAACATTTAATCAGTCATAAATGGTGGTAAATATAAGCATACATTAAGGATTTAGAGGTGGGGTTTTTTGTTTTTTTTCCATGCACTACCATTTAAACTCGCTAGGCTGATGGCACAAATACTAATCAATCAATCTTTGGCCTTTTGGTTAGAGATTGTTCACTTGCAGAGTTACACCTAAGGGCTCAAGCTCCTCTCTTAGGAGCAGTATAATAAATATTTGTTGTTTCAAAAATTGGTGCCTGACAGTTGATGTTCACACCAGTGTACAGTCAAGGTGCTACGCACTGGTTTCATCATGAACAATCTGTTGGGGAAAGTCTAAGCCCATGCATGTGAACATACCTGCACGTACACATACACTGTCTAGAGTCTTGTGGCTCACAGCTTTTCCTGGTGTCTGTCCAGGGTTCTCCTAATTTGATGCTCTCTATGTTCCCTCTGAGGCATCACCTTTGCATTGAGGACGGAGAAAGGGGAGTAAAGACTGAGAGGTATGATCAGTGCTGGAAACCACTGTCATTCTGATTCTTGGTTGTGGGTTACTCTGGCCCCTCATTGCTCCTTCCAGGCAAGGAAGTTCATGCCCACTCCCAAATCCATCAGTTTTATGAAGTATAAAAAGTTGCAGGGGCTGGGCGTGGTGGCGCATGCCTTTAATCCCAGCACTTGGGAGGCCGAGGCAGGCGGATCTCTGTGAGTTCAAAGCTACCCTGGTCTACAAAGTGAGTCCAGGACAGCCAGGTATACTCAGAGAAACCTCTTAAAAAAGCAAAAACAAAAACAAGAAAAGTTGACATTTTACTTCTGGAAAAAAAATTCTGTACAACTCACAATTGAACAAAAGTTCCCCCTGATAAGCTGATTAAATAAAGTAAATGACTGATAAGACTCCTAGGCCAAACCTTGAGTTCCAACTGCTTATCAAAGATAACACAAGTTTGGATTGATAGCCAGAGGATTGAGAAACCAAAGTCAAAAATGAGTAAAAGGCAGAAATCACACAAGCACACTGCAAGAGCCTCCTTTAGAAAACAGGGACCTCTGTAACAAAGAAATTGCTGCCCATCCCACCTGCACCTGACACTGGCCACCTAGTAGTGGAGCCTGAAGAAGCTGGTGCTAGCCTGGGGACTCTTAGCTTAGAAATGTCATCTTCTGCCCTAGTCTCCTTCCTTGAGTCTGCCATTTCCCTAATAACAGTTTTCTTTCCAGCCCCCGGCTGTGCTGCATTTCGGTTTATGAAGAGCTGAACTTTTAGCCCCACTGTGTTCTCCCTCCCTTGTGTCCCAGTGGAGGGGCCTCCCTTTTTCCATTTGTGGGCATCCACTGCTAGCCAAGGAACACTCCAGAGAAAGGCCTTCGAAATGCTTGTAAGGGATGTTTTCCAAACCACCCTGAGATGACTCACTGGAAGCCTGCCAATTGTCTTCCTTTTTCCCCCCCGCAGGGATCCGATCATGGGACACAAACCTGATTGAATGCAACTTGGACCAAGAACTCAAACTTTTTGTATCTCGACACTCTGCAAGATTCTCTCCTGAAGTTCCAGGTGAGGCCCTGTTCAGTGTTAGCCTAGAACTTGAAAGGATAAGGGAAGTGACCACTGGCTGGGGAAGCTTTGTCTGCAATGTGTAAAACAAAGACAAAACAAGTTCCTCTCATTGCTAGAAGGCTCTTTGGATTTGTTTGTGTCAGTGACTTTACCCAGTAGTCACAGCCTGCGAAAGTAGAATTTAAGTGATTGCCACGTGGGTTATTTATGGTGTGGGTTCTTAGTTTTTAGGTTTTAAAGTCAAGGTTATTTTTCCTTTTGGTTTTAATGTATTCTGACCTCAAGGGATTACAGACTACTTCAATGTTAATTTTACTTAAAGCTATGAGTACAGATTGTGTGCTCCTATGATCATCCAACTCCTTTTCTCTAGAAAGAGAAAGGACACATGGCATTTCAAACACAAAAGGTGTTCTTTAGCTCAAAAAGTCTGGTCTTCCTTAGTGTGGGAAGAGTCTGATATTCCAAACTGCTGTGCAAGCAGCCTTTCTTTCAGAATAAAAAAAGAACACAATAAGAGAATCAAAGGTAAGGACACAGACATTGGTCATTTATGAAGTTGTTCCCTGATGGCCCCCTCTGTGAGGATGTGCCCCACTCACATCTCTGGGCTTTGGTGATAGTTTATGCAGATTCATCTCTTCTTCCTTTGTGAGCTATGGATTGCTCTCATCTGGTCCCATTTGACCAATAAAGAACAACTTCTGGCTAGTGAACTCTCTAAACTCAGGTGTGTCTCTCAAAAGGGGTAGCATTGGACTGGAGAGATGGCTCAGTGGTTAAAAGCACTGGCTCCTGTCCCAAAGGACCTGGGTTCAAATCCCAGCACCCACATGGCAGTTCACAGCTATCTGTAATTGCTGAGTTTGGTGGCACACGCCTTTAATCCCAGCACTCGGGAGGCAGAGGCAGGCCGATCTCTGAGTTCAAGGCCAGCCTGGTCTACAAAGTGAGGCCAGTACAGCCAAGGATACACAGAGAAATCCTGTCTCAAAAAAAAAAAATGGTTAGCATTGAAATGGTACTGTTTTTAAAAATTACTACACTGTGTGAAATGATCCAATCCAGGCCAAATTAAGTTATATAAAGGCAGGTTTATTGGATAGCCAAGAGAACAATAAACAGTATTAGCATGAGGAGAGAGAGAGAGAGAGAGAGAGAGAGAGAGAGAGAGACAGTGCACACGAGAGCTCGGAGATGGGGGGAAGGAGGTAGAGAGGGGAGAGGAGGACAGCAAGAAGAAGAGGAAGAGGCAGAGGGGGAGAGGAAGTAAGAGGATGAAAGCCAAGATGTCCGGGTTATATAGGTAGAGACTTGTAGGTGCAGGGCACGCCCTGTAACAGGTAGAAGCTGGGACATTCTGGGAGAAACTGGAATACAGGCAGAACTAACATCCCAGACTTTTGTTGATAATAAATGAATAAGGGGAGAAACATCGTCTGGCTATTTCCTGCTGACACTGTGGGCGTTGGAATTGGGGGTGAGAGGGGGCAAAAGCTGGAATGTTGGTCAGGTCCAGGAAGCGCAGGCTGGTTTACTTGCTGGTTTACCAGGTTCTACATGACCATCTTGAGACGTGAAGGGCGCAGTTGGAGCAGCTTGCAGTCTTTAATTAGTTGGAAATCTGCTGGAACAGATATATATTAGGGGCAGGAGATAAAATTAAGTAGCTAGGGTGAAATTTTTTTAGGCCCATGGTCTTGGCAGTTGGGGTAGCCCCAAAACCAGGGAGAAGGAGGGGCCCCAACCCCTAGCGATAGTCATATAGGGAAACAGTCTGTTAATTGACAGTACTTATCTGAGTCCATTTGACCTGTGGATTTGAGTGGATTCCCTAAGGCTTACAAGAATTAAGGTTTACAAAAAGATAAATTTTAGGAAGAAATAATCTGAAGCATCTCTCATTCCTTTCAGATACTGCATTTTATTTCCTGACAATCATTAGAATCTTATGTGAAATCAAGAGTTTCTTGTCCATATGCTCTGTTTCTGAGTTCTTACTGGCATTGACAGAACATCAGGAATGAAGGCTGGCCTCTTTTAGATGGTTAGATCATATTCCATTATCCCATGTGTATTGAGATTCGAAACCACTTGTGTGGAATGCATGAGTCACTCTAAACTCATTATGGCCATGGGACCTTCCCCCTGCTTCTCTTTTTAAATTTGAGATTAGAATAAAATCCTGTACACTTCAATGACCTTCAACTGTAACCTCCAAGCACAGAACTCAGTGTGTGAACAAAAATGTAAAAAAGATGGTGGTTGGAGGTGGGTGGTGTCAGGGGAGAGGTCATCTAGGGACTATCCATCATGTAATTTGCTGAAGGCCCGGTACAGCTTAAGGTATTTTCTCTGGTCGTTATTGTGTTTTAGTTTTATGTCTTGCAAATCTCTGTAACGGGCTCACAAGAGATAAATGCTCTTCACCAACAAGTATGTTTGTTTCAGCAAGTAAACACCAAGGTTCTGTCACTACTCGGTAGGTTGTTCTGGCTTTCTGTTTTCTCTTTCCTTTGTAAACATGTGGCTTTCATTGTATACATTCATATTTGGATTGCCTTTCTGTGATGACAAATGTGTATTGCAAAATGAAAGGTTGCAAAAAAAAAAAACTGCTGAAGAATTAACTCTTTCCAGGCTAAAGGCCTAGCTTGGACTACTCATGGAGACTAGAAAGAGAAGTCTCTCCAGATTGCCATGTTGGCCTGACATACCCTGGGACCTCCTTCCTCCTGCTGTCACCTGCTTTAAGAATGGGTGTCAGTGCAGTGCTCAACGCTGGCTTCTGTATACACAGCATCCTTAGCATTCTAGCCAGCGAGAAATGGGTTAATGTTAGGACTGTCCTTCTCCAGGCTGTGCAGGACCCAGCTTCCCTCTGAGCAGAGCCAACACAGAGGAGCCCCTGTGGAGGCATAGAGTTTTCTAAGACTGTGCTACAGACAGGTTGAGTATTCCACCAGAAAAGCCTTCGATTTTGGAGACTTTTGGCTTGGGACATTTGCATCTTCAACCCCGAAATCTAAAATCTTTAGTACAAAATCTAAAACCTGTCGATGACAAAAGCATAGTTCAGGCTGAGCCTCAGGTGTGTTGTGGAAATGGTTAAAGGCCAAGAACACAGATTGGGGTGGGCAGAGACTGCAGCATGATCTTTACTTTAAACTCAAGGAGACCTTCAGCAGAGTTTCTTGAACAAGCCGGAGAAAGTCCGACTCTAAGGCTGTTCAAGTCTAGTGGACTCCTCCCTACTCACTTGAAACTCACTAAAGGCCAAGTTCTGTCTCTCAGGCCACTTACGGTGGAATCAGCTGAGCATCCTGGTTTACAGTTTCAAGAATCTCAGTCTGCTTAGAGACAAGGCATGAGTGATGGAGTCCTAAAACAAAAAAAAAAAAGCCGTTCAGTCACTTTAAAACTATTTAAATGGAATCTAGCATGTGCCATACACTCTGAAGGTTGAGATGAGTAATAGAAGACTAATGGTCTCTGTCTCACTCCTCTTCTTAGGAGAGGAGGAGGTATTCAGCAGCCACATACACAACGGCACAGAGTCCTGTACCCTAGGCATCAAACAAGGCTTTTTGGTTTTGTTTTTGTTGTTGTTGCTCGTTGGTTGATTGGTTTGGCTTGGTGAGTTTCTAGCATCACAGAATATTTGTTATCATCTGTGACTCAGTAGACATGGGCTCAGGTGGTTATCAGATCCGTTGTACATTCATGTTGGTTGCTATT
Source organism: Lophiomys imhausi (assembly GCA_907164525.1). Classification (NCBI taxonomy): domain Eukaryota; kingdom Metazoa; phylum Chordata; class Mammalia; order Rodentia; family Muridae; genus Lophiomys; species Lophiomys imhausi. The sequence goes on from CAJQZJ010000067.1 coordinate 234,118, forward strand.
TCTTTTGTTATTTTTAGGAACCAGAAGTCATATATGAAGAATGGGTGGTTGCCTCAGATTGCAAAGGGTAGACCGTGTGGATGGAGCTAGGGTCTCATGCTCATACTAGTTTAGAATTTGTACTGTGGCTTGGGGTTCAGTGGCATGGAATTAGGTTTCACTCAAGACCACTCTGAATTGTCATTCAGGACCTGGAATGTAGGTGGCCTTCTGTACAGTGAATGGGTTGCCGCAGTGTGAATTCTTCAGAACACTGGTCCAGAGTTCTTGAAGTCCTGTAGAGCGTTGGTAGGCTATATAATTTTAGGACTGGTCAGTCACTGAAGTCGTTGCGGGTTTCTCAAATCAGCCGAGCATGGGTGGACTGGCTTCACATGATCACTCAGCACACTCCTGCTGTGCACCCAGGCCATTCCCTGTGGATATTCCCTGATTGAAGCTTTCTGGCCACATGAGACCTGGACTGGTAGGCACAGTGGTCCTGAAAGAACAACCTAACTCTTTCACTGAAGAGAAAGCTCAGCAGCTGAGTCTTTGCAACACAGAACAACTTGTTTTATGCCCTTCTGTTTCTGAATCCACAGGGCATCATAAGGCTTTTGTTTGTGTCTATGATTTTTGTGCCTTAATGATGTTGGATTCGCGTCATCATGGCAGGTCTCCAGGAGTAAAAATCTACAAGACTTTCTACGGAAGCTCAGGCTTGCCATGATGCATAGAATCTAACTCATTTCCATTTCTGTTGTTTCTTTCCCAGGTGTAACTGTAGACCTCGTTGCATATAGTTACAGGGGAATTTATCTTCCAAGGGCATAGGAAGTATCCCGTGATTGGCTGTGAAGGGGAAACATAGGAAGTACACCCACTCATACAAAAAGAAAGAAAGCCATTCCCCAAACAAAGGAAAAGGACTACCAGTTTCAATCTTCTCTTTTCTCTCACTTTGTAATTTTTATTTGTTCTTTAAAATAGTTAAAATTTTTGATAACCTAGTTCCTTATCATCAACCTAATGAAACAGTTACAGACTCTGGAGCCAGCTCCCCACATTTGTTCTTAACGCTGTCATGGGTTTTCCTGAAGGACCTCGGACACTTAAACTTTTCATGTCTCACTTTCCTTGTTTGTAAATCAGAATGCTTTCTTTTACTTCATGGAGTTTTCATGAAGACCAGTTGAATTAACATGCGTAAACACACTGAAACCTATCTTCTGGGGGAACTTCATATAATAAATGGGTAGCCGTCCGCCGTCTTCACAAGGAAAATCTGACTTGTGTGTGTGGTGGTTATTCTTGTCTGTGGGAAATAATGAGTTCAAATATGTGACTGGCTTCCTTCTTGAAATAGTTTTTAATTTATATTTAAGAAAATCATTGGAAGTGGTTGCCTTTGGCATTCTCAGAAGGCATGTAGCTGCACATTTTTTTTTTTTTTTTTTTGGTTTTTCGAGACAGGGTTTCTCTGAATATCTCTGGCTGTCCTGGACTCGCTTTGTAGACCAGGCTGGCCTCGAACTCACAAAGATCCGCCTGCCTCTGCCTCCCAAGTGCTGGGATTAAAGGTGTGCGCCACCACCGCCTGGCTAGTAGCTGCACATTTTGAGTGCATCAAGGCAGCAAGATTCTTTGAGAATAGTCGTAGATAGATTCTCAGCACTGCTCTCAGTTCTTTGGGCAGCAGAACAAAATAAAGGGAGTGTGTTAGACCACTGAAGAGTAGAGCCAGAGCCGAGGTTAGACCATTGGCAACATGGCCTACCATGTTGAAAACAAGGATGGTGGTGTAGGGTGAGAACCCTACCTGTGTCCCTGACTGTGATGTCCCAGTCCCTCCAAACCTCATCCTCTCCACCCCACCACTGCTTCCTCTTCTCTCTCCAACCCACCAGTGACTACAGTCTCTGCCAATTTGAAGAAACTCACATTTCCTGTGGTTTATTTTCTTAGTCAGCTGAATAAATAGTACAACTTTGGTGTATTTACACTCTGTGACAGGTTTTATCGCTAGTAGCTACTACATCACATTCACAAAAGTCTTCGTATGATGGAGATTGGTTTTGAAATGTGTACACCCTTTCCTGTAGAGGATGAAAGATAAACAAACCCAGGTGAGCGTTTTTAGTTCTGTGCTGAGCGACTGCTAAAAATATTCTTTCCGGAGATTGGTTTAGGTAGAGAATTAAAACCAATCCTTTCCATTTCAGTCGGGCGAGTCCTTTCCTTCCTTTTACATTGAAGAGTCCAGGTCTCGTGACTAACGTTTATCTGCAGAGTTGTAAGAAAAATGTGACCATGCTCTTAGGATATGTTTGTCATATTTTTGTGTCTAGTCCCATATGTTTGGCCAATTACATAGTTGGGTGCGCTTAGAACATATCCTCTGCTTCTTTGTGAGTTCAAGGCCAACCTGGTCTACAAAGTGAGTCCAGGACAGCCAGGGCTACACAGAGAAACCCTGTCTCAAAAAACCAAAAAAAAAAAAAAAAAAAGAAGAAGAAGAGTATATCCACTGCTTTACAATGGTAGAGACATGCTCTGAGTCTTTAAGCAATAAAGTATACAAATCCATGTTGCAGTAAAGGGACTGACTTAGCACTCAGGGAACCTGTGACCTCAAGGCTTTGTCCTACTGCTCCCTCTGTCTGAGGTACATAGGGTAGGGCCCCTGTCCCCATGCTCACATGACTCCCTCATCTTTTTTTATTATGTTATTGTCCCTGATGACAGGAGGAACTCTGATGTTAAAATGACAAGTCTTTATTTTTTTCATGAAATAGCCAGACCTCTGTTTAATACTCTTGGAGGTAAATGGTGCCTGCCTGGCAGAGAGTTATTTTAATGCAAATCCCTAGCCTCCCGCCTGCCTGCCCTCCTTCTCAAGTCTCCTAGCCTGCTTGCAGAGAGGGCAAGCCTGCTTAGTATCCCTTCCTGCCCCTGTCCCATTGTTCCCCTGCAGACTGCAGCATATAGCCTGAGAAAGCCAAACCATTCAGAGTCTTGTGCTGTAGGTAGCACAAACCTTGATTCCTGTGTGATCTGCGCGCCTCTCAGCTTTGAAATTTCAGGGGTTCTTTGTAGTCATATCGTAACACACTAGGTGATTCCCCTCCTTTGGTACAGGTGTAGCCAACATAAAGGAAAAAATATCGTGTCATTGCTATGTTCAGGCGCCATCATTCCTCAGGGAGTTAATGACAGCTCATTCAGACCACATAGAAATAACTAGTCATCTCACTTTTATTTCATTTTATTTTTTTTTTAACCTGAGGAGAAAGGACATTTTAGTCTGCAGACAGTAATGGCTTTCAAGCAGTTCCTAATGGGCACTGTGGAACTACCCGATACAGACCGGCACAGGCAGGGAAGTGGCAGGAAGTGGGCTGCCTGGGCTCAGGGGCCATGTTAGGGAATGCCAATAACTGTCCATTAAGCCCAGCTAAGTGTAGTTCAGAGCAACTGCTGTCACTGCTCACCACGGGCGACATCACATTTTTTTTTCTTTCTTCCTTTTCAGGGACTGAAGTGGCTGTGATTTAACTCAGGTTTTAAAAACACAACCGTAGTGAACCACCAAGCACTTGCTTACTGCCACCTTTTGGGTCTTTGTGGGCCCTCTCCTACCTTTGTGGTAATGTGCTGGGGGAAAATGGCAGACGGGGATAAAAATGAAAGATTGCCTCTTGAATTTCAGGCATATGGTATTGCATACTTATCAATGAGCAGAGAAGTGTGAAGGAGAATGTAGGAGAAGACTTCCCAACTGTTCATAATTAAGATGGGAAAAAGCATTGCCATTCATTCCTTTAAAACTCGCTGTTATTTTACAAAGAAAACACTTCTTTAATTTACAGATTGTGTGTGCATGCGTGTGTGTGAGAGAGAGAGAGAGAGAGAGAGAGAGAGAGAGAGAGAGAGATTTAATCTCTCTTTAGGATTCCTAAAGACCAGGAGTGAGCCTAACAAGCTCCATGTTTTGATTGTTCCAACCTTGGTCTAGTCATGATAACAAAGGTTGTCCAGGTACCAGGACTCCACCCCCAGCGGCAACCCAAGACTAATTAAACGCTACCTCGGCAACGGTCAAGTATCTGCAAACATCATACTCCAACGCTCAGCGCTTTTGTTTTCTCACTGTGGTTAAGGGTAATCACTATTGTGTGTAAAGTCATGTTTCCTTGGTCCGGAGACATGGGAAAGTAAGACCTACCCCTGGGGACGCACCTTAGGGGTGAGCTGCAGGGCTGGGCAGCTACCACAAATAAGACCAAAATAATGTGACTTTAAGAACCTCTTCTGGGGCTTAAAGGACTGGAGAGGCGAATGCTCACAGAAAATAAAACAAGAAGGTCCATGTGGGATTTGAGAGGGAAAAGTATGTGTTTAAAAGCAAGCACTCAAAGCCCAGAGTGTATGTACCTCACCTCAGTTTGAAAGACCCACATGGAGTTTGACTCAACTGTTGGAGGGTCTGAGATAAAAGCCAGCATCCTAAAGACTGCCTTTGTTGTCATGGAGAAGTCCCTAAGTCTTCCCTTTGCTTTTAAGCTAGTCTTTCCTTAATAAAGTGGGATTTCTGTAGTTGTGACTCATAGCTTCCTGTAGGAGCCTCGAAAGGCTAGTGTGGGATGGAGTGGCCACTTCTTACTGAGTGTTCAGCACACTGCACACCTGGCCCTGAGGCCCCGCCTCACAGTGTTGCCTTTGGGTTCCTGAAATTCAGCAAAAATATCACCTTTAGCAAAAAATAAAGCAAATACAAACTGGTAGCAAAAGAGCAAAGATGGAATATACCCTGCTGCCTAGGTGAACAGTACTGCCATAGGGAACAGCTCTGTAGCCATCTTGTGGAGGAGTCCTTACAGCATTTTCAAGCTTTCACCCGGAAGACTGTGCTTGCGAAAGGCCAGTGCAAACCGCTAGTTAGCTGCACTGGGTGCACTGGGTGCCTGTTTAGATAAGCAGTGACCGTTCTCTCAACTAGAATTTCAGGTAGTTCCTCATGGCAAAATTCAGAGTTTTGGTGGTACAGTTCAGTGGGGAAAGGTGTGTGTGTGTGTGTGTTGTGTGTGCACGCATGAGAGAGAGAGAGAGAGTTTTATCCTGACCCACTGGAAAGAAGACAGTCTCCTTACGTTTCATGGCATGTTTTCTGAAATGGTGCCATTGTCAGGCAGTCTGTCATTAAAAACATATGTAGCAAACACAGTTAAGTTTGGAACTCTGCAGGCATAAGATGACTTGCTAGTAAATCCTACCCTGAGAGTTGGCTATAATTATTTTCATAAACAAGACAACTAAGCTTACAGTGTGGGCAAATGGGAAATTTGTAAGAGACCCTGGAAATTCTTTCCAAGATATCCTAAAAAACAAACAAACAAACAGCGATGTGCATAGAATATGCTCCAAAATATGTGATCTATGCAATTTGGGACATAGATGTTGACATCTCTTTGTGGCCTGGAAAATTTTGAAACTCCAAGTTTGAAACTTTGCTGTGGAGTTAAGTCCTTCTGTTCACTGATGGAAATAGCTATTTTAAGGATTCATGAACTCTGGCTGCATGTAGATGCCTAATTTCCAGTCAGTCTTCATCTGTGAGTGCTGAGGACGAGACAGAATCGGGAGACACTAAGGGTGATCCAGAGAGAGCTGAGTTCCATGGAAATAAATGTGAAATAACCGGTTCATTGCCCCGAGGCTCTGTTGTCAAGGGAGGCAGGGCAGGCCTGCTCCCTTCCTCACAGGGTCCTGAATGCCTACCGTCAGCCCTGGAGCTTTCTAGAAAGTTGCTGCGTCCTTTCCTTTTCTGAAAATAAAGGGATTAAACTGTATTAGGGCCTTGTCCTGCAAAACACTCAGAGGTGGTCAAAAAACGGACAAGAATTCTGTGATAAAACCTGTGGAGGCACTGTGGCGTGTTTACCCATCTTACTTTTGTAACGCCATAAGCCACTCTGCACAAACTGCCTCAGTTTTATTGGCTGATTATGAATTTTGACCAGTCACTTCCACTGTGAGCCAGGCTTCTGCAGAACACAGTGTGCAAAAGGGTGGAGGTGACAGCTGAGCCCACATCCCGGTTCTGTAACCCAGAACGCCATGAATGCTACTACAATGCCCCAGCACTGAACGCAGACAGGCTTGGCCTCCATTCAAACTTAATATGGTTTTGTCGTCGTCATTGTTGTTGTTTGTTTGTTTGTGTTTTGGTTTTTCTACACAAGATTTCTCTGCATAGCCTACCCTTGGCTATCCTGGAACTAGCTCTGTAGACCAGGCTGGCCTTGAACTCACAGAGATCCACTTACCTCTGCCTCCTGAGTGCTGGGATTAAAGGCGTGCGCCACCACGCCTGGCCCAGTTTAACACGTTTTAAAAACCAGGTTTAAAATGTCTCTGAAAGAAAATTTGTTTAGAAAATCCATCCTGTCTACTAGGACTGTCAATCAGGAAAGAGCCACAGCTTTAGGATGCTTAGAGCGCATATCCCCAGGATAGGGATGCTTTTTCTACCTCTCTCTGTAGAAAGTGTGAACCAGACAAATCATAATTGTGTTTTCACAACGGTGGACACCTGTGTGGGAAGTATTTCAAAAGTCCAGTTTGTGGGTGTTTTATCTACAGAGTGCCAAATAGGAAACAACGTCATTGTCTTTTCCCATTTAAACAAGAACTTGCACATTGGTGCTGCTTTCTGCCACCATCAGCTGTTTGTTCACAAGTGTTTGGAAGGAGGCCAAAGGACTGCAACCTGTAAATTCAGGGGCTGACTGTAGTTTAGCGTGTTAAAAGTCCCAGGCACACTGTTTGTGGTACATAGTTGAGAATGGCCTGCATTTTGATGAGCATGGTCAGCTATGCGTATCTTGTCATGTGAGCCTTCAATTAGCATGGTATAACTTAACAAGCCAGTACACGCAGACATGAATACACTTGGGGAGCTATGATCAAATCAGATTATTACCAACAATGTGCATGCAGGTGATCATCACCAGAAAGCGGTGATTATTCGGATGGAAAAGTGATATTTATGGTAATATGGCTTGTGATTGGCTATTGGCATCTGAGACCTCATTCATTCACTCACTCATTCATTCATTTATTTACTTAGATTTTTTGAGACAGAGTTTCCCTGTGTAGCCCTGGCTGTCCTGGAGCTCACTCTGTAGACCAGGCTGGCCTCGAACTCTGAGATTCACTTGCCTCTGCCTCTTTGTGTGCCAACACTGCCTGGGTTGCATATGAGACCTTTAGGGTAAAATGGCCCAATTTGTCCCATCTCTAATTTGATCATGTTTTTTTTTTTCTAAAAGCTTATTTTAATTTACTTATTAAATCCTATATGACATTATCGTGTGTTCACAGCAAACCATACAGAGCATGCTAAAACTTGAAAGAAACAATTTATATATAAAAGCACCATTGTTGGTAATGTGTATAGATGACAGTATAGTGAGTGGTCAATCACTCAATGGTTCTGTTGATAATTCCCTGTGGGATTATTCTTCTCCAAGCTTTACAATTCAATGATACAGTCATTTTTGTTTTTTGTTTGTTTGTTTGGGTTTTTTTTTTAAGGCAAACTTCTCAGAATTCACTTGGAACCCCTAACCAGTTTTAAACAACAACCTGAGATATATTTAAACTATTTGTAGTAAATTTGGATTTGGAAATTTGTCATTCCTTCTCCTTTCTAGAGTGATGTTTTTAGAAAACATCTGAAAAAACATTATGGTTGATAATGATAATCATCTATCACTAATTAATGTGTTTGCTAAAATATACTTTTTAGTGTGATTTAGAATATACTCCTACTTATGAGAAAAATGTTTTCTGCTGGAGTGTGCCATGTGCAAACAATAACACCCCACCTATCAATCTAATTATCTCTTCGTCTTCTTTTGTGCTTTCACAAATGCCATCTGTTTCTCTCTCGTTTTTCATCTCCCCATTTCATTTTTTTGTAGCATGTCTCTCTGCTCTCCAATCACAGCCATGTTTTGTACAAATAACATCGGTTTGGAGTATTTTTAGACGCCTAGCATGAGGTCAGTGTTTGTTTTTAAAATAAGTCTTACATCATGGTTAGTTAGATACGCTGTTATGTCCAGTCTGCTTTTTGTTTTATTGTTTTATATATAGAGCAGATTATTTAGAGCTTCTGGAATATCATTCCATCATATAAATACAAATGAAACAATGGGTCAGGTTAACTCACCCCATGGGGTCATCTAGAAATAGGATTCCATCCTTAGATGCTTTGCTGCTGGCAATCTGGCAAACTTTACCCAACAAATGGATTTTCTGTGCCTGTTAAGCAGATTCCTCACAAAATTGAAACTAGTTAGCATCAAAAACAACAGAAGTTCCAATTTACAATTCAAAAAGAAAAAAATAAAAGGAATAAACAAAAACATACTTTGAGTGAGTAAAAGACAGACCTTAAATTAATCACAGAGTGGATTTTAGAACAAAACGTTTCAGAATTCTAACTTCAGATGCGGCTGTTCCCCCGCATCTTACTTGCAGCAAACTTGTAAGAAAGAAGGAGCATGGTCATCTTTTAACCACAGAGACAAAGAGCCTGAGAGGGTAATGCTAGGAAGTAGGCCTCCAAGGTGATGAGTCATGAAGCATCATCCGCTCAAGCAAGGAGAGTCACTTTATAGAGTGGAAAATAAGCTATAGTAGAAAAATGAAAATGAGAACCCGTTACATTATAAGCAATTTCTTTGTTATAGATTTCCTTTAAGCATTAAGGTGTGGGATACTTATTTACAAACTATCAGCTTTCAGAGACATGACAAGTGGCAAAGAGCCAGGTTCTGAGTGAGGGCAATGGCAGAGCCTTTCACAGGAGGGCCTGGGGCAGAGAGAGACTCTGAGCTTCAATACCTCTGCTAAACTTTATCTCTATGGTCCCTTTTGTATTTAATGTTCTGTGACTTTTAAAAAAAAATAACATCAACCCTATAGTGAAAAAATAAGTCACTCATATATTTGGTAAAGTGCTTAATATGCAAAGGTACCAGTAATGTTAACTATGATGGGTCAAGCCAGGATGTGTTTGTATGAAGTTCTTTGGCATTCAGGATAGAACAGAGAATTTGCCTGGATGAATCAAAAATGCAACTACACGTGTTCACCTCTTTTCTCTCCCTCTTGCGTATTGCTTGTTTGAGGAGTCTGGGACTGTGTCAAATCCGAGGGTTAATAGCAATGCAGTAAATCGTAAAATGAGCTGGTCCCCACACAGTCTCCTGTGGAATGGAACTAACTTTCGGTCAAGATGAGGAGGCACTTATCAGCCACACAAATATGTATCTCAAGCTGCTAAGTAGGAGGAGAGAGGGTAGCCCTGTCTAGCATATGACAGCGGAACAGATCTGCTAAGGAAACCAAATGAAGGAATGTCACAGGTGAAACCCACAAAGTCTTTTTCTTTTATGTCTAAGAAGAATGATGGGCGCTATTTATATTTCCTTCTTAAATATAAAGCTAGCAGTTAAATATAAATTGTTGCAAGTTGTAGAATATGCAGAGTTTTTTCCTTAGACTTCGTGTGGATCACTTCGAGCTTACAATCCTCTATTGCTTAGGAAATCGGAATAAGGAAATAGAATTTATTTAAGATATTCTCGTGAGGCTTGCACTATTCTGCTGAGATATAAAAACCAAAGTTAGAGGCCGACATGAGTCTTTACTGATCACTTAGACACATGAGGTTGGTTACAAATGGTGGGTAGGCAGCAGAAACTCCAATGACCAGAGAAAGAAAGCAGCGCAAACACATGGGGATCAGAATGCAAAGGTTTTGGTTGCAACCATTGGTTGTTCCAGAGTCTCTGTAATAGAACTGCTGCACTCTGAGTGGTCTTCAGAGGTTCATTCTTCCCGGCATCTTCTTGCCTGCCTTTGCTTGCAGGATGCTTACGAGGTGATGCTCCAGTCTCTGCCAGGCCAGTTTTCTCCACTATTTACTTTTCATAGGTCAGTGTGGTGCCATTTCCTTGCAGGATGGCTCACCCTATTTTGGATGGCTCTCTATCATTTCATAGAGAAGATATATGCCATCTTTTCAGGGATACTAATTATTTTCCAGAACCTTACCTTATTCCTTTAAAAAAGGCTTTCTTTCTTTCTTTTTTATATATATATAATTTTCCACCAACTCTCAGGCCAGAGAACTCATTTTGTCTTGTACTGTAGACTTTTCTTTTTTTTTTGTTTTGTTTTTTTGTTTTTTTGTTTTTCGAGTCAGGGTTTCTCTGTAACCCTGGCTGTCCTGGACTCACTTTGTAGACCAGGCTGGCCTTGAACTCACAGAGATCCGCCTGCCTCTGCCTCCCAAGTGCTGGGATTAAAGGCGTGCACCACCACCGCCCGGCTGTAGACTTTTCTTTTTTTTTTTTTTTTTTTTTTTTTTAAAGGACCCATTTTGAGTTCTGTTTGTTTTCTCCCTGAATATGGAAATATCCATCCAGGCTCAGTGTGTGTCCATAGACAAGGTTGCATAGCTTCCTTAGGGAACCTCACTAACCCACTTGAGTCCTGGCGTTTTCACCCAAATGCTGCCTCCCTTACATGGAATTTTCCTGAAATAGCATCCAATTCAGGCTGTCACGACCACAGCAACCTCCTCTACACCCAACTCTGTTTGGTTCTTAAGAGGAGGAAGCCTCAAGAAATGAGTATCAGTTTCCCCTGAGGTATGTCTTGCAGCCTCGGAGTGTGGACAGGTGTGAAGGACTGAGTTGTAGCCTTTCCAGTCTTCTTGAGTCTGGCAGAACTGGTGCTGGAGGACACAGGTTCAAATGCAAGCTCCATGTCATACTTTAGTTCTCTGTGCCTCAGTTTCCTTACTGATGACTCTATCCTACATACAGTCAATTTATGAGTATTCAGAGGCTACAGGCCATGTGAAGGATGGAAATAGTGAGATCATATTAAATGATCCCTGAATGCTACCTGTTATGAATATGTTGCTTTTTTTTTTTCTTGGGTGAAACATGCTAGAAGGTATATACCTCAATTGCTTTCTTCTCCTGTGAGGCCTCGACTTTGTCCTACCTTTAAGCACCATTTTACTTTAGATCACCATGAACATGTTTGTTGTTGTTAGTAAAGACTCATAAGTTTGGAAAAGAGCGTATTTTTTGTTTTGTTTTTTCGAGACAGGGTTTCTCTGTGTAGCCTTGGCTGACCTGGACTCACTCTGTAGACAGGCTGTCCTTGAACTCACAGAGATCCACCTGCCTCTGCCTCCCGAGTGCTGGGATTAAAGGCATGCGCTACCACGCCCTGCCTTAAGAGCATATTCTTGTCTGTCTCCATGTCAACCCATTTTTTTTTTTAACTTCAACCCAAATTGAAGCAGTCATTGCATGATAGAATCTCTGTTTGTGGAAATCTGCCATTCAAAGCTGTCACCACGTTAACAATCTTTGAGATAATTTAGAAGCCATATTTTCAAGAGGGAGTTGCATACTTAATTCATTTTCATTCACTTCGTCTATTTTCATTTATTGAAAAGTACTCTGACAAGGTTGACTGGCTCCCTGGTAATTAGCAGAGCATCCTGTGACCCCTCTCCCTGTTGCCCCTCCAGTGCTGGACTCACAGGCCTGCACACTGCATGGAACTTTGGCATAGTGTTCTTTTTCTAAGTCGTACACAGATATTTTGAACTATAAACCCAATATTTCATCAAGTTCGTTTTCTTCTGCTTTTCAGGTCTTCAGATCCACGTTCTTAAAAAGGAAAATATCTGTAGTGATTAGTACTTTTAACTTATGGGGGAAATGCTAAGAAATGTTTGGAAAGCTGCTTCACCTTGGCTGTGTTCTAATTGATTGTACCGTTGGGCACTCTGTAAAGTGGTTTTTACCATCACTCATGTAAGTAGCTGCTTTGAGCTTCTAATTTCCTTACAAGATTAGCTCCAAGTTCCCTGGAGCCAAGTGTTTTCACTTCCCTTTGTCTAATCAGGGCCCTTCACATTTTGAAACTGAAATCTCTGTCTTCCTTACAGTACGGTTCAAAAAAAATGGCCCCTTCCTGTAGCCTCGCGACACCTATACCAAAAGAAGTGTCATATTCATTCTTAGTGTCACTCTAGATGTTGCTGTTTATGAATTGCCTGAAAAATGAAAAAATCTGGACAAGGCACATTAGACTGTTCGAGTCTGCCGCCCTGTTAGCCCACTAGCATCTTTAATCCTGTCTGACTGGAGGCATTCTGTAAAATAGAGACTTCATTCGTGGAAATTTGTCATGGTTAGAGAACGTGTTAGCTACTGTCTTATCATTTTTGATACACCTCAAAAGCTGTGTTTTTAAAAGGGACTTATGAATGCTATTTTACAAAAGAAAAAAAAAGGCCGCTGGTAAGGTTAATTACCTTCATGTAAATCAACACATCATCCTTATCTCAGGCATTATGTGGATATTTTGTGTTGTGAGTGTACGGTGTAGCAATACTTTTAAAAGTGCTCTTTTCTGTTTGTCCTTGTTTGTGAGGTTTTTTTTTTTTTATACACTCCTATTGTCCTTTGAGACACTGCAGTTCAGTATGGCACAACAGGGGGCAAATGTAGTTTTACTTCACTGGTCTCTTGGAGATGTTTTTGCATCAGAAAATGAAGGCCGGCCAGGGTAGTCCTTTGATTTCTGCTCCTTTTACTATTGCCACAGCAAGAGCCCACACCGCACTACTGTGTCCCATTGTGTCCCCAGGAAGGCCCGGTGAGAAGGGCTGGCCTTCAGTCACAGAGGCACCTCCCTGATCCTGCATATTAAGCCCCGTAATTATAGCAGACATTACATTGTCTTCTGTCCACACCCACCCTCCCCGGAGGATGATGTCATTGCATGTCAAACAGTGGATTAGCATCAAGAGAGAAATTCTACTGGCTTCTTTTCTTTTGTTTTCTTCCATTTCTACTAAAAAGAATTTGGTTCTGATAAATGTTACTACCAATGACTGTTGTCTTACTTCATAGGAGAAGCGCCCCCCACCCCACCACCCACAGTAGGAAAAGTTTTTAAAAGGAGAGGAAAAAAAAATTAAGCAAAACTTGAAACACAGAAATAGAAGCACACACACACACACACACACACACACACACACACACACACACACACTAGCGGCATTAACAGGGATGGACGCTGCAGCCTGTCTATCAGTTAGTGAAAGCACTGGGACACACAGCATGCCTGGGAAATCGCCTCCTTGCCTTACAAAAGCAAAGCATCCTTCTTCTCAAAGCACACAATGGCCCCGGGGCCTGCTGCAGAAAAAAGCGAAGGCTCTGAAAAAAACTGAAGGCACAGCTAGGGCAGCCGCTGGGTGGAAAGGGGATGCAGGCAGCTGGCCCCGTCCGTCTCTGAAATGTTTGTTTTTTCATGATGGCATCGATGGAGGATGTCTTCAAGTCCTATTATGTTTCAGAGTAGAGCTCCTCGTTGTCTTCCCATACAGAAAAATAAGTCAGGGGCCATGGTGGAATCCAGGTGTCCCACAGAGTTTCTGAACCCGAATTGGAGTTTATCAACTGTTTTTTGTTTGTTTGTCTTTTTTCCACATCTTCCAACAAATGTAGACCTGGAAAAAAATAAATAAAATCAACAATTAACAAAATAAGAAGCAGCCAGGTGGTAGTAGCTCATGCCTTTACTCCCAGCACTCGGGAGGCAGAGGCAGGCGGAGCTCTGAGAGTTTGAGGCTAACCTGGTCTACAGAGCAAGTTCCAGGACAGCCAGGGATATACAGAGAAACCCTGTCTCAAATACATACATACATATACACATACGTACATACATTAATTTGGGGGCTGGAGAGATGGCTCAGCTGTTAAGAGCACTGGCTGCTCTTGCAGAGGACCTGGGTTCATTTCCCAGCACCTACATGGCAGATCAGAGCTGTTTGCTAACTCCAGTTCTAGGGGATCTGACACCCTCACACAGACATACATGCAGACAAAACACCGATGCATGTGAAAAAAAAAAAGAAAAAGAAGAATATCCTTTTGTGATGTGGGGAGGGGGATTTGTTTCTTGGAGCAGTCTGATAGCTCTGAGTTGGAAAAGTTAAGCTCATGTACATCCTGGCTTTGGCTTAGCTGTGTAACCCCTGAGCCTCGACCTTCTCACCTGCGCAATGGTGTTGACTAGCCTCAGTAACTACACCCACAGGCTAAGTCTCGGAGCTATCGGGGTTGTTTTTCATTTCCTAAGCTTATTTCCTTTCAGATACCAGGCCAGTGTTCTGAGAGTACGACACTACTCTAAAAGGCTAAGCCCTTCTTTTCCCTATTCTCCCCCATTTCTGTAAGGCAGAATCTGGCAAGGAACCTAACTCCAGCCTGCCTAGCCCCTCTTCTTGTGGAGAAAACACAGGGACTATGAGATGCAGGGTCATCCGCATTAGAGAGCCTTTGAAATGGCAGAGATTTTGTTGGTCTGTTTGAAAATTGAAGTTTAAAAAAAATTTTTTTCCAAGGCATTGAAAGGAAAAACTCCACAGGGGCTAACCCTGATGGTTTCATTCAGGTCTCTGTGTTTTTAAACCCAAACCCTCCTTATGCGTTAGCATTTAGTTTCTTTGGGTCCAGACCTGATTTCCTTGTCAGGGATGACCCTGTATACACATTGCCCACCTTTTCTTTCCTATTCTTGTTCTGCCTGGGAGGATGGCTGGCGAGCTACTTTTCTTTCCTCCCTGGTTTTTCATTTCTTTTTGTTTTGTTTGTTTGTTGTTTTGCTTTAGCTTGGTTTGCTTTTTGGATTTTCATGACACAGTTTCTCTTTGTAGCCCTGGCCATCCTGGAACTCGCTTTGTAGACCAGGCTGGCCTCGAACTCACAGAGATCCACCTGCCTCTGCCTCCTGAGTACTGGGACTAAAGGCGCGTCACCACGCCCGGGCTCGTTGTTTTTCAGGTCTGTCTCTAGCTGGGCTTTGATTATATGACTGACACTTTATAATTTGACCAAAAGTCTGCAACTGCAGTTCTGTAAGGTTTGGTTGGCTGTTTTGTTGGAAGGACCCTGGGATGTGTTTGGGATTTTAGGAACACTACTGTCAAGGTCACCTGTCATGTTGCCCCTGTGTAGAGTGGGAAGACAGGAGATGGGGCAGCCATGTACTAGCTCTGTAACTGCTCCACGCAGACTTGGGGGGCTCACCAAATCTGACTTCAGACATGCACTTTCATCTCAGTTTCTCCAGAACTTTCTTCTGGATTGATGGGATGTTGCCTCCACTCCAAATGCCAGTACTCCTTGGGTCACTTGGAGTACGGGATAGCTCTCCTAACTTGTCATCATGGTAAGGCTGTTGTTACAGACACGTTGTTATTAACTTGCTCTAGAGAGCTGAAATTACCGTCTGGAGATGCCACATCCTCCTCTCCCAGGTTGCTGAAGGGACATTAGGGTCATCTTCCCCATGCTCACCCGTGGTTTGGGTTTCTGGGATAAGGTTGGACCTACCTCCTAGGACCTCCTTGCCTGGATGGTGGGAAGAGAGAAGCAGCCATGGTTGCTTTTCACGTTCATTTCCCCCTTACCTTCTGCCAGATCCTGCTCTAAGCCAACCTGGCCTGAAGTTCTGTTCCATTTACTCAGTTGCTGGCCAGTTGCTCGTCTGGGTCAGGGTGTGTCCAGGCTTGGTTTTCAACCTCTTTTTGTTTTTTGCCTTTGAGACTAAGTCTTGCTATGTTGCCCAGCCTGGCCTTGCTCTCCCTATGTCTACCTCCACCTCCAGGGTACTGGGATTATAGATATGTATCACTACATACAATTCTTCACTTCCCCTCAGACCTCCACTCAGTTTTAAAAAGTAAACTATGATCTTAAATGTTTTTTCTCACTTAGTCCGAGTGAACAACCCCAACAGGGAAAGTCTTAGCTGCAAGTTGTTTTTTTTTTCTCCCCCCACCAAACAAAATCAGTTGTTGTCAGTGTTGAGGCTTCCAGCACACATGTGCCACTGGGCTACTCTCTCAAGCACCTGCATTAATTTCACTGTTAAAAATCTATGTACCTGGTTCAGAGTATTTGCATTTGCTCATTTCTACCTGGAGAGAGGTTCAGATTTGTACATCTTCTGCTACCTGGGAGTCAAGCTGCCCTCCCTGCTACTGAGGGCTGTGTTCACAGAACTAAATTAGATCGGCTTCTTGCGGTAGTTTGAGTTTTGGTCTACTTCAGAACTCCCAGGTGCTGAGTAATAATTCACAGTCCCAAAAGATCAGCTCAGTGCCCCTCTCAGCACAGCTTCCTGTGAAGAGAGGGGCTACTGTCTGTCTAGAAGATCAATGATGGGTCTGGTACTTGGCTACGGACCTGCGTGTGTCGGAGTACAATCAGTGACCCATTGGTCCTGTTTGTGTACTCAGCTGATGTTTCTGAAGCACCTTTGAAAACACCGTTTTTCCTAGATCTGCTCCCAAGGGAGCTCGTAGCCAGTAAACGTGACCCATGGCTACTTTTTTTTTTTTAATGTGAGCCCTGCATTAAGTTGAATTCTATGGAAGCCTTATGATCTTTAGCTGGTAAGACCCATCTACATTCAGGATCTGCCACAGCATCTCATTAACTGCCTGCAAGCCTAGGCTTCAAACAAACAAACAAAAATCTTCTCGTTTGGTGATGTTTCTATTAAAAGTAAATACTAAAGACAACTTTATGCATTTATCTCGTTACAAAATTCAGAATTGAATTATCATGATTTGTTTAAACAGGGGTCACATACCTATGTCCAAAACTCTGCAGAAGTAGCTATGATAGGAATTAGAACTCAACTTTCCCCATTCGTGCCTGGCATGCCGAAGCCTCTCCCCTCTCCTGCCCAACTTAAATAGCCCTAATATTTGGATGTGATCAAAGATCTGTAGTCCTAGGTAGGATTCATGCATATTTCCAGAATGTCATAAAAACCTCTAATCAGCTGTTCCTCTTTAGTATCTAATATTAAAGTAATTGGCATGGGAAAGGCACCAATGCACATGGTACCTTAGACTTATGTGTGGTTACCAACTATTCTGCTGATTACCAGAAGATTGCCTGACTTAAATCTTCTTGCCATACAATTAAAAGTGATTCTGAAAGCATTTGCCCTGAAGCTCATAGTCAAAAATTTAATACCCCTGTTTTATAAAGAGCTCTATAACTAAATAAAATCTTTAAAATGGGCATATGGTATGTGCATTCAATTTACATGTACACATGCAGTTGGTAGAGAGAGAGAGAGAGAGAGAGAGAGAGAGAGACATACACACCAAATGGCCAGAACACCTCTGAAAAACACACAACCTCTATAGATGGAGAAAGATGAGTGAATATAAGAATATATAGTTTTCCCTGCAAACCACACAGTTTTGAATGGTGCTGCACAGTGTTGGCAAAGGGAACGAGCCAAGGTCTTCCTGGTCTGCTACTGGCTACAAATGATCTTTCTGAAATGGAAATTTCAGTAAAAATCAGGTCATAAAAGTGCACAACCATTTTGACTTAATAGTTCTCTACCAGACATTTATTCCATTAAAATAAGCAGAGATGTACATAAAATTAGGTAAAAATGGCTTGCCATCTTATTTACATATGTGGAAAAACTCAGGAAAAAAAAAACAAAACAAAACAACCCATGAAATCCTCCACAGTAGTGAATGGTATAATTAATTAATGGTGGTTAGTCAAGAGGATGCGGTGTTCAATTCATATTACAAATCATGTGTCACTGGACATATGGGGGTTGTGAGTTGATGATGATCATTTAAAACTTGATCTTAATTTAGTACCAAAACAATGCTTGTCTTTGCAAAATGCACCCAGATTTTAACTTGGGTTATCGTCAGGGTATTCACTATACTTCTCTGTGTTTTTATATTTTGTGCTGTAGTCACGTGTTACTTTGCAATCAGGAAAAGGCATAGGCATTTTTAAAAATGATAAGCCTAGCATTTGGGGCATGAATCACTCCCTACTTTGTTTTTCTCATGGAAATGAGATTCTGTAGTAAGTTCTGTGTGTGTTTGGGGGGGTGGAGATCGGGAGCATTTGAGTCAGGTTGAAAAGCTCTTCAGACACTAACCTCAGAAACCTCAAACCCTTGTAATGACACAGCATGAAAAGCCACGACATCAGTCTGAGTTAAGGAGGTTGGAGTCGATCTGTGGAGCAGCCGTGAGAGAAAAACCAACTAGTACCCTTGGGGTTGTGCAATCTCTTTACTGACTCTGTATCAAGCTGGAGGGTGCTGGGTCTGGCAGCGAGGAGCCCAGGTTCCTGCTCTAGCTACTCTTAGGTACATCTTGTGCTTGACATTGGGCTCGTCACCAAACTCTACAGACTCTCGAGTTTTCTCCCAGGGTTGGATGATTATTCTTGTTTGGAATTCGGCATTCTGGTACCTTTTCTAGGCCTACCTAGTGAACTGTGATTCTGAAGATGACTGGCCAATGCCAAGGCACACAGAGCCTCCTTCCCCATCACACTCATGGATCCAGTGTGTCTGAGGTCATATCATATGGTCCTCTGTCTGTCTGTCTGTCTTTTTTAACTGGACATGTAGACCAGGGGTGCTGCCTCCAGAGTGCTGGGATTAAAGGAACATTGAGATTGAAGGTGAGTGCCTCCACACCCAATGGCCCGGTCATTTTTGATTAATAAAAACCAGGACATAAGTCCTTGGGAAGGACTGTAGTTGACAATAAGAAAGGCAGTTTGATTCTCTCTTGGGGATCACAAGAATGTGGGCAAGCCTGATGTGTTGCATGCTTTAACAATTTTTATTTCTTTGTAGAGATCAGGCTAATTTGCGTCTCATCTCCTGTGGATGCTTTTAAAATTGAGATTTCATAGGTAACAGATCTTCATCCATTGTAGCTGGTCCACAAGAAGGGCTCTGTTCAGGGAATCTCTTTTTTTTTTTTTTTTTTTTTTAACCTTAAAGACAAACATTTAGGGGCGAGGTAGTGGTAGCCCACACTTTTAATCTCAGCACTCAGGAGACAGAAGCAAGCTGGCCTCTGATTTTGAGGTCAGTCTGGTCTACAGAGCAAGTTCCAGGACAATCAGGGCTACATGGAGAAATCCTCCTGACTCAAAACAAACAAAACAAAACAAAAAGATAAGCATTCAGAAATACAGTGTATAGGAATGTCTTATAAACTTCTTTTTACCTTAACATATACAAGACATATGATGACCCATACTTACATAAATTGAGTCAGAGGCTTAACTAAATGTTAGGAGTATCTATTCCTGACATCTGCAGTGCGTTATGTTATTTGCATTGGATTTTATTTCAGCTTGTTAGGATGACTGTAATTTTGACCCACTGGTTCTGTTCATGGTATGCTCAGGTATTCCAGTACTCATTTTGAAGGACACTGGCATTGAGCTTTTGGAAAAGAAGTCCAGGATGGAGAGAGAGAGGAGAAAAAAAGCCTATATATTAGGACAACCTTTAAATAAATAGTACTTACACATTTCTTTGCAGAGAATCAGAAAAGGAGTAGGAAGAGATGGCTTTGGCAGATGAGAGTGTGAGACAATCTCATGAGCAGGTAGAACAGGCCATAGGAGGAGTAAAGCTTGGGGTACAAGATCCTGCACCCTGTGTTCCCTGTCCCTATGCTCTGGAAGTCACGGACAGACATCAGACAAGGTGAGCCAATTCCTTTGAACATGGTAGGCTGCTGGGCACCTGCAGTCACTCAGTGGCTTCTTGAGAGCCATGAAGGTAGCTGACAGTGAACGTAGCCCGACTTCTACCCAGGGCTTCCTGCCGAAGCGGAGCTAATTTACTTACTGGTCATCCTTTGTTCAAAGTGACTCAGATGTGACTGAGATTGATCTGGAAAATGAAAGTCCAAGATGGACACCCAAAACAAAAGCACAGCCTCCTAGATCTTAGCTTTTATTTATTTTTTTCCACTTGGCCAATGTTGATGGTGATTTGTCTCTTCTGCACGGGGTGGGGCAGAGTGGGGCGGGGTGGGGTGGGGGTGTTTGATTGCTTCCAGAAGCACAATTTCACCTTCTTTCAGAGGCATCGGTGATATTTTTTATTTGAAAATATTGAATACATCCTTTTTTGGTGCTAGGCATTGATCATAAGGATTTATGAATGCTAAGCAAGTGCTTTACCTCCAGTCTACCCCTAACCCTCATATTTGCTCTCTTGACACATTCCTCCTATATTATTTTTGCTTTCCTTTCTGCTTTTGGTTGTTTGTAATACACACACACACACACACACACACACACACACGTTGTCTTTTGTGACCCTGCATTTTAATGTGGTTCAGTGGGGAAAAAAGTGCAGTTTTATTTCCGTGATCTCCTTTACCTTTGTCTGTTGACTGTACCTCTGAACATGGCTGGGGAAGCCGAGGCCAGTGGTCACGGGGGCTCCAGAAGGAAGGTGGCTGTTGGTCCTTGAACAGGACTTGGTAACTCTGTCACCTCTTCGGCAGGATTGTAAGGTCTCTGTTGCTCCATTAGACATGGACAAGAAGAATAACTTTCAGAGCCACCATTCAGGGTCTTTTCCAACATTGCACCCAGCCTCTGGGCTCAGGGGTTCTTTGGAAATCACGAACATCACCCAGGGACAAGTAAGCAGAGAGTGACCTTTCCTACTACTGATCTGCTGTGACTCTGAGAGACCAGACCCGGCCCTACGTGAGCCACTGGGTCTGTCCCCATGACACACTCAGAAAGTCCGACCAGGCCCCAGAATGACTTCTTTCACTGAAGCCAAGAAGTACTCAGAATCCATCTGTTTGGGAATGCCTTATATGGAGAGGTTTGGAGACTATTTTTGTGTTTGGTTTGTAAGAAGATTACGTTTTTTAAAAAGAGAGAAAAGAAGGAAAAGCCTAAGGCAGTGGGTATCGTGTTACTAAGAGGCTTAGATAAAGAAGAAAACACTCTGTCCAGTCCTTCCCACCCTAATTCTGCATTAAGGTGGCAGCTTTCCATCCATCTGCTGCCTTGGGCTGACCTTCCTGTGGGCCTGTGTCTTTGGATCAAGAACCCTCAGTGAGAGAACCGTCTGCCTGCATCTCCAAGCACAGCCCTGCAGAAATCCTGCAAAACTGGGGTGCCTTGCCGCGTGCTTCTGTAGTGGCTGCTTTTTGTTATTTCTGGAGCTCAGCTCCCAGTCTTAAATACTAAAATGCTGACAAGGCACAGCAAGGGAGACCCAACCCAGCGACAGACTGGTTGGAGGTCCTCCCCATCTTGGCTCTGTGCCCAGCTCAAGTGTCTGGAACAGCCATGTGGCAGGAGCAGTGACAGGCTTATCAAGTGGGCTGCTCTGCCTGCATGACCCTGTGACCCTTCCACCTCCCCTAAGAGATAACAAACATAAGTTTGAATTAAAAAAAAAAAAAGATACACTGGGACCATTGAGATGTTGTCCTCTGACCTCCGCACATGTACGGTGACATACTCCCTCAAGGCAAATATGTGTGTGTGTCCATGTGTGTTATTTTAGAGGGCTGGAGTGAAGGTTCAGAGATTAGGAGCATTGTCTGACCTCCCAAAGGACCTGCGTTTGACTCCCAGCATCTATATGGTGGCTCATAATTGTCTGTAACTCCAGTTCCAAGGGATCTGATGCCCACTTATGGCCTCTGTGGACACCTGTCACCCATGTGGTACACAGAGATTAGATACATGTAGGCAAAACACATTTTTTTTTAAACCTAAAACTTTAAATGAAATTTTAAAACAGAGGTAAACTGAGCTTGGTACAGGCTGTGGAGGGAAAGAATCAGAGAGTGATGCAGAGCTGTATGGACCATCTTACACAGAACACAAATTACACTGAAACATTTTTCTGCTGTGATTTTGTTTTGTTTTGAGACAAGGTCTAGATGCATAGCCCAGGTTGTCCATAGTCTCCTTGGATAGCCCAGGCTGGCCTCAAACTCATGGCATTGCTCTGACCTCAGCCTCCTGAAGTGCTGGGATTACAAGTATGCACCATTGTAGTCAGCCACCTGTTTTCGTTCTTACTAGATGGGAGATTAGCTGAAATAGATAGTTTGTAACTGATTTGAGAACAGCTTGTAATCATTCTAACCCTGACTTCCTAGCTCACCCACCAGAAATCAGGTTTTTCTAAGATGAAATCCACAGTAGCACATGGATTGCTGTGGTACTGGCCGATTCAAATACTAATAGATATGGATCTTGGTCATGTTCTTAGGGGTGTGTGTAGAGTGGCTATAAGAAGATACCGATATTGATAAAGTGTAGAGCGATCTTTAATCAGTATGACTTGATTGAGATTCCTCTCCCCCCCCCCCCCCGGAAAAAGAGAAAATGAGAAAGTTCATTCTCAAGAACTTAGTAACAAAGGATCACACTGGCCTGTTGAGATGCCGGCTCTAAGAAAGGGTTTAGTGTAGTGTGAGACAAAACCAAGTACACTTCCTTTGTATGAGAGTGGGTGAGGCAGCCCAGTGATGCCCCTACTCCAGCACTCTGCCCCGAAGCCAGCCTTTCAATGACCAACTCAGAGTCGTCTTTACGAACACTATAGCCACCAGATGATGTCATTATACCACTAGGGGACCTGCTGACTTGCCACCAGATGGAATGATCCCAGCTCTGGTTCTTCAATTTGTCCGTCTCCTGAAAGCATCTCCTGCTTGGGTTCCCCTGGGAACTATGATGCAGAAGTTTCTCTCTGCACTTCCTCCCTGTGTCTTCAGGCTGCCGTAACCAGACGTCACAAACCAGGTGGCTTACAAGAACAGGAAGTTCTTGTCTCCGGTTCTGGAGGCTGAAAGTCCAAGAAGCAACCAGCGAGGCTGGTTCCTTCCAGGGCTCTGAGGGCGACTGCTTCTGTCCTCTTCTTATGGGTGATCTCATTGTCTCTTTGGTTGTACAACAGTCCTTCTAGTACAAATGGCTCTCAACCTTCCTAATGCTGCGACCCTTTGAAACAGTTCCTCATGTTGTGGTGACCCCCAGCCATCACATTATTTTCATTGCTACCTCATAACTGTAATTTTGCTACTGCTATGAATCATAATGTAAATATCTGTGTTTTCCAATGGTCTTTCGGGGTTGCGACCCACAGGCTGAGAACCACTGCTCTAGTGTCTGTGATGTCATATGCCATCTTCTTTCTCCCTGTGTCTGCCTGTTCACCCTTATTTTTTAAAGACTTATTTTTATTTATATGTGTGTCTGCAAGTGTATATCTTGGGGTGGGAGGGGTGCCTGTGGTGTCCGGAAGAGGATGTCAGACCTCCTGGAGCTGGAGTTGACAGGTGTAAGCTACCCTT
Organism: Lophiomys imhausi; assembly: GCA_907164525.1. Lineage (NCBI taxonomy): Eukaryota > Metazoa > Chordata > Mammalia > Rodentia > Muridae > Lophiomys > Lophiomys imhausi. The sequence continues at coordinate 257,429 of CAJQZJ010000067.1, forward strand.
ATGTGGATTCTGGGAACTGAACTCGGATCGTCTGGAAGGGCAAGAAGCTCTCAATCACTGAGCCATCTCAGGTCCCCTATTTTCTCTTCATATAAGCACACTGGCCATTGGAGTATATGGTCCCTAGTCTTGTATGATCTACTTTCAGCAGAGGTCTTATGTTGAGGGGTAGATGTGACTTTGGGGACAGGCCAGTCAATTCAGCACACTTTCCTTCTGTGATCCGCTCTTGAGTCTACTGTGGGTCACAAAACCCAGGAGCTGACTCAGCTCCTTAGGACCCCTGACTAAAGGAGCAGAAAAGAGAGCTCGACTTGAGCTCAATGTCGAGCTTCGAGGAGGTCTCCGTGGCGTGAAGTCCTTGAATGTCACATACTTTGGCCAAATGGGTTCTACCCTGGCCTGCTCCAAGCCTTTACTCTGGCATGCCATTTTGTAACTCAAAATTCTAAACCAAGTTTCTTGCATCTGAGGCAGCTAGATGAAGAGTTTCTGCCATCCTGAGGGTTAGGCTTGGTTCTTTCACATCCAGGGTTTGTGGGTGTTAGGAAGAGCTTGAGCCATGTGATGCTCAGGGAGGTGGTCTGGGCCCTAACAAGGCTGCGTGGGAGAGGTGCTAGAATGGACCCCTTCTTCTGGGTAGGACACAGATCCCTCTCTTCTCTAGCTATTATGGGAGCTTCTGGAGACTGTTGATGCTTGTGTACGGTGCTGAAGGGCCCGTCCCTGCCTATCTCTGGCGATTCCTGTGAATTACATTCTGTTTGGGTGAAAGTCATTCTCAGTACAGCTGTGGGGGGCACTGTTTGGCACAAACTCCCTTCTCAGTTCTATTTATTAGTGGTTTTTGAGAACTACTTTTGTGCGGACTACTCTGTCTGTTGCAGGGGTGACATTGCCTCTAAAAAAAAAAAAAAAGCCATGGAAACCCCAGTGGGAAGTGTTTACAACCCTGTATGAAATTATAGAAAGGTCTCAGGGAGTTGTGGTGTCTAGCACCAACTTTTGTATTTCTTTGCTGAAAGAGAATACTAAGCATTGGAGGAGCTCAAAGAGGATGATATTAAACATGGAATGATTTTAATCTTTGGCATCCCCCCCACATACTTTAAAAAAAAAAAGCCCTGTTTCCATTGTCATGCACCTGTCATGACTCTGAATAAGGTCTTTTTCTCTATTGATGAATGGTGGTCTTAAGAGCTTGCTGGCTTTCATTAGCGGCATGACAGTGCTAATGTGCTGTCCTTCTGATAGAGCATAATACACGAAGCAGTGTAATTATTCAGTGTTTGCACAGTCAGCAAGGTTTTGAAGGGAAATGTTGCACAACTCAGAAGTGGCCTCATGTTACCTGACAATGTTCCATCCAGACTCCAGACATCTCCTCTCTGAGGAGCAGGGGAGTACCAGTGATGGCTGCAGGCGGTGATGGTGGGAAATCGCATGATCCTGAATCATTCCCTAATTAGGGGATGCCCGGTGGTCCCCAAAGGGTCCCGTTCTAGACCTTGGATTACATCCATTCCTATTGCTTCAGAAATATCATCTATTTGTTATGCATGAAGTATACTATTCCTCCTGGGTCCAGTGCTGACCCACAAAACACATCCATTAAGCTATATTCAGGAGTCTGTGGAGACCTTGCAGTGGGAATATAGGAGAGGAGTCCCCAGAAGCCTTAAAACTGGATAGAGATGTATCCAACCAGGAACTCACTGGGAGCGACTTGGGAAGAGCTACCTGCCAATTCTCTTCTGCCTCAGAGTGTCTCTCACAAGAATGTAATTTGTCCATTTGAGGCATTGGAGCTTTGGGGTGACAATTGTGAGGAGGGAAACTGAATTTTTTATTAGCTCATTTAAATCAGTTTCTTTAGCCCAGCATGATAACCAAGTTAGAAATCCATCTGAATTGTGCCCCAGGGCTGGAGCGCACAGCCACCGGCTCACCTAATTTGAAGTAGGTTGCCTTTTTCATTAAATCTAAAAATAATTTCAGGCGGGCCATCTTTCTAGGGATTTCTGGGAGGGGATCACATTCTGGGGAAGAGGCTTTGTCTTTTCTCAGATAGGGCTGGTGTTGTGTGATTTTGGTTGTCCCTCCGATCTCTGAGGCTGCCAGCCTTTCTAAGGGCTTTGAGGACCTTTGTGTTGTTTTGGACTTGTCTCCACCCAGCGTGGCCTGTAGCTCTGAGTCCTCCTATCTGCCTCAGTCCCCCTGGTGCTGGGATTAGAAACCTATGCCACCACCTTCAGCTTTTTGAGCCATGTTTGCTTTAGAGAGGCTGGCCGGGAGCTTCCTATGTGGCCAAGGATGACCTTGAACTCTCCACAACCCCACCACCTCTATTTCTTGATTACAGATGTGAGCCACTACACCAAGTTGATTGGTGCTGAGTGTCAAAGCCAGGCCATGTTAATCATGTCCTTTAGCTGAATTGCGTTCCCAGCCTTGATTGCAGACTGCTGGAGGAAAACTCACGTGACTTTCACCGAGTGCTCACAAGGTGTACGTGTTCTTTAGTGAGGACACTAAATGGCAGAGTGTTTAAGTAGCAGGTCAAGGTCACACAGTCAAGCAGTAGAGAGATGAGGTTTAGACCTCTCTGGGGGTCTCAATTCCAAAACCCCTCAGCTAGCTCTGGGGAGGTCTTTAATATGCCTGATACTGCTATGTGTGGTGGTTCACAGCTGTGATCCCAGTCCCAACATCGGGAAGCCAAGGCAGGAGGATTGAGGATTGCTGCGAATTCAAGGCCAGTCTAGGCTATGTATAGTTTGAGCCCCTGTCTCAACATCCTCCACTTCAAGCTTATAACCGTGCTGCCAGTATTACTTTTGGTGAGAAGGCTGCATTGGAAGGCCTGGCTTTGTCAGTGGGCTAACATTCCCAAGCTCATCTGTGTCTCACCCTCTGTGCCCTGGCAACCTGTTTTCAGGAAATAGAACTTCCAGAGTGAGTCATTTTCATCAGCTACCCAAAGAGAGGAGGCAAGTGGCTGGGAATGGCCGGCAAGCTCTTGGCAAGACTCTGAAGGCCCAAGGGCAAGGCTGGCAGAGGACACTGCTGGCTGTGCCCAGTCGATCCTCTAGATGACTGTCTGTCCCTGACCACTCTTTCCTCCTACCACAGATGGAGGACTAGTGGTGTGGTCTGGTGGCAAGGCAGGAAGGGAGGGCTCAGAAGTCGTATCAGAGGAGAAAGCTGAGGACTACTCCATGGAGCTGGTACCGCTGCCTGGGAAGCCTGCTGAGGACAGGGAGGGATGGACCAGAAGAGGCGCCTGCTCTCCTTCCTCATAGCAGGGTTATGTGCTGAGACAAAGCCTCCAGCCAGCTTAAGTAAAAAGTTAGCTTGAGATGCCTCTGGTGTATGCTGAGCAGAGTTCACTTTTGGTCTCCAGAACTCTCTTTGGGAAGACCACCCAAATTAGAGGACCCCCAAGTTTCCTAAATGAAATGCTAGTTGGCTATAAAGGTGTTAACACCATTTGTAGCAAATACTCCACATTAACTCACTATAAACTATAGAAAGTGATTATTTTAAAATGGGACTCTTATTCAAATATGTATTTTGTGAAACTACCTAGTTCGTTGAAGACTCTTCAGAACTTTATCCCATGAAATTTCCCATTCCTCTCTGAGGCTACATGGCACCCTAAGATTCTGATTCCTGAGGGTTTAGGAGATGGTCACCCAAGCTTTGAGGACTGCTGGGACCCATAGTAGGGCACACACAGGGAGGGAGGTCTTTGTTAATCATGTCTAAGGTGTTACCCCCTGCTGGTTTTGAATTTTTCTTTTAACATCAACAGCAGACCATCTGGCTTGATAGGATATCAAGGATAGCTTGAGTTTTCCTGTATGGAGTTTCTGCGTCTCAGCATGGGAGCCAGGACTCTGCATTTGTAACAGAGTATTCTCACCGCCAGCCAACTTTTCTGGTTTAAGTCTGAAGCAACATTGTTGCTTCGAGCTACTTTGGACATGGGGGACACACCTATGAGTTGCTGAGACAGGAATAAAAACATAAGGCAAATAGGAGGATGTGTGGTGATGGAGAGAAAAAAAAAAAAGTTCTGAGGAGCAGCACATATAGGGGGTGTGCCTAGGTAGAGTCAGGAGGGTAGAGGACTCCTGGTCCACCCATTTGCCAGTCTCCAGATTGGAAGGTTTAGACCTGGTACCTGGAGGTGTTTCTCTTGTTCTAACTTATAACTTAGCTAAGAACTCTATCTTCAGGAGCCCACCTTTCCTGATACTCTCGTCAGACATTCTCAAGGCTCCCACACTTGGTCTGTGATTTTCCGACTGCATTCTCACAGGCTTCCACACTCGGCGTATGTGATTATCTGATTTTTGCATCAGCCCTTACTGGGACGGAAGAGGCTGTGTCTGTCTCACCACCAGCATTCACCACAGCACCGGGCACTTAGTAGATGTTCATTACACTTTGTCTTTTGGTTGAATGCTCTGGAACTCCCAGCATTGTTTTTTGTTCTCTCTAAACTTCACAAAGCTACAAGGTTGGGAGTGTAGTGGGCTACTGAAATTCTGAGAACCACTGTTTATTCAAAAACAACTCAGAAAAAAATGTTCTGTTTTTAACCAACCGATTTATCCTCTCTTGGAAAAAAAAATAATATTAGTTAAGCCTGTTAAGAGCTTTAAGGATGGTAGGTGAAAATCTCAGATTTTTCAAAATAGTCATTTGTTTCTGTGGCATATTCTTGGTGTCTGTTTGGAGAGCCCTGAATTTTACAGGAAGTGGTTGATGATCAGTTGGCAAGATTGTTATCACATTAGTGAGACTCTGGTCTTAAGATTGGAGAACTTGGCTTTCCAGACAGTCTTCCGCCTGGTTCAGTGGGGCTGCATGGGTCCTCCTAAAGACTTTGTTCAGAATCATGGAGACAGTGGGATGTTCAATTGGACTAGAAAACAGAGTAGGGGAGGGACAAGAGATGGACACAACGGGGAATATTTATTTTCCTGCACATTGTAGACCAAGCAGGAAGTGAGACTGTGAGATTCAAGTACAAATTGACATTTATCCCTCTAAGCTTACCTCTGAGTTTAGCTTTTTTCCTAAATATTGATGTAAACACTTAATCCTCCTAAGTATTAAGTTCATAAAGTTGGTTTCAGGGTTTGACTCTGTGTGTGTGTGTGTGTGTGTGTAGGTGTCTTATTTTTCACTTTCCAAGATAAGAACTGGGTCTAGGCCATTTGCGTCTTTTACATATCTAACTTTTCAACTCCTCTCTTGAAACTGATCTGAAATCTATTCCCACTTAGTTTTGACCAAAATGAACGATGGCTTGTGTCAATGTAAACAGAGTGTCTTGTGTAGGACAATATCATGGTTCCCGAAGACTCCAGGCCTCTTTTTGTTGTTGTTATATATTGGCTACTGATGCAATATTCATTCAATATTTTCACACCGTTATTACTTAAAACAACTTTCAGATTGTTCTCTTACGGCTTACCCTTTACTCTGGTGATGATGTGGATTTTATTTTAAGCGTCACCAACCGGCTACAAGCCGACATGGCCACAACCTTGAGGAATGGCATGAACTGCGTGTTGACCAGGGAGAGGTAGCTTAAGGCCAGAGGGAAACAGACCCAGGGTGGCTTTTAGCCCTTCAGCTATGCCTGTGGTAACGATGTGGCATCATCGGCACTGGGTTGGGTCCAGCGTGGAGCGGAGCTTGGTAGAGCAGATAGGCTACTGGGAAGCCGTTTATCAGAGGAATTAAGTGAAGAAGTAAGGCCCAGAAGATGTGGATCTCCGTGGGTGAAAACTGCCCTTGTGTGGTAAAGTGGCAGACGTGATCAAAGATGGGTAATGACTGCTCCTGGGTAAGTGACCACAGCCCCCTACAGCTGTCCCTTCACTGTGACATCTCTCTTGTTCACGGTGGGCACACAAGAACCTGAGAAGAGTTTAAAGGGAACGTCTTAGCTGTGAGGCTGTAATAAACATGACCTCAAACTTGCAGTGCCGAATGGGTGAAACCCAGGATCCAACCTCTGTCACTCTGCTTTTTATAAGTCCCTCCCTGCTTTGTGATTATTATTATTATTTAGATAATAAGTAACTACAAGTATATGATTGTATAACTGATCACTTTTGACTCTTCAGGTGCACTGGTTTTTTTTTGGGGGGGGATTGTTTTTTTGTTTGTTTTTGTTTTTTCAAGACAGGGTTTCTCTGTATATCTCTGGCAGTCCTGGACTCGCTTTGTAGACCAGGCTGGCCTTGAACTCACAGAGATCCACCTGCCTCTGCCTCCCGAGTGCTGGGATTAGAGACGTGCGCCACAATGCCCGTCCGGTGGACTCTTTTTTTTTAAGTCTTGTTTTTGAGTAACTTTAAGCTTATGAGAGAGTTGCAATGATATTGCAGATTTTGTATCCTCAACTATCTCCTTTGACCTCTGTGGTAATTGCCCCTGCCATGCTGCTTTTTGTTAAAACAAAGAAATCAACATTCACAGAATGTTATTAAAGTACAGATTTCTCCAGCTCTGCCCATGAAATTTTCTTAGGCCATTGCAGGGTTCCACATGGATGATGGCTCCTAAAGGTACAAATGAAGACATGGGGTTGGTGTGTGTGTGTGTGTGTGTGTGTGTGTGTGTGTGTGTGTGTGTGTGTTACTCTAGGCCCAGCTCTTGTGTCTACATAACGACCACTTGGTTTTCCTCAAGAAGTGAATGAGGCAATTGTTCTCTTGAATCTGGAAACCGTATTCCTTCTTCTGCAAACTCAAGACTTTGTATAACTGATTCTTTCCTTCCTTACCCCTCCCCCGCCCAAGCCTTATGTTGGCCAGTGGCAGGTCTGTAAAAGAAAAGTTTCTAACTTTAGTGTAGAAATAGCATTTTCAGTGAAGACAGCATCCACCATACAGCTATGCCCTTGGTAAGGTGGGCTCGGTGCCCCTTTGCCTCCCGCTTACCACACTTGCTGATCTTGCTGAAACATAAAGTGGAGGTAACATGGGTCCCTCAGGGGAACCACAAGGAAACCAAGGCCATCCAAAGTCTGAGAAGAAAGCTTGTCTAAGGCCCCAGGAGTGAATGTAAGAAAGCAAAAACATAGTCAGGAAATTGCATTGTGGATAGGTCTGGTGTCCGGTTCTGTGAATTCTGACCAGACTCTAGGCAGAGATCTGCTGAGCTGCCTCCTGTTTGTCCTCCATCTGTGTGTTTGCTGAGTCTTTTTGCACAGATTTGTCTTTCTTTCCTTGCCATTTACAAACATGAGGCAACATGTTAGCTGTGCTCTGTTACCTAGCAACAGGCCTTGCTGCTTGCTGACCAGAGTTCTCACAGGAGAGCCTTGGGAGGGAGGGTGTGGATTTTTCAAGCCCATGTCACCCTGCCTGCAGGAAACTGTTTCACAGATATTCATGGGCCACATTGAACTTGATTAGAATCATTTACTGATTTTGTACCGGTGTGAGGTCTTCTCATTGGCTAAAGTTTACAGCTAGTTTGTTAGAGACAGTTGTATTTATTCAGTACATGTGCATACAACTAGACCTGAGGCCTAGAGTCATGTGGGGTTATTTAAAATGACACAATGGAAAAGAGTTCTTCTGGTAGGACCACACAAGCAGCGTGTCCCCAGCTGATGGCTGCAGATAAGACAGAGGAATCTCCTTCCCTCTCTGTTCCCTGGGTCATTTCTGTTGGCCATTGGTCAAGGAGATAAAGGGAATGACTCCCCCTTTGCTTGGGGACCGCTGGACTTTGAATAACAACAAAGAATGGAAATGACAAAACAATTCCACTCTGAGCTGGGGTCCTTGTGCCTAGTACTTTCCAGAGACACTACGCCCTCCTAAAGCCTCACACTATTAGTTTTTATAATGCCCAATAAAACAACAGGAAAAAAATAACAATACCTTTCCCACATGGGCTGACAAGATGACCTTCAATACATGCTTTTTCAACAGTAATAAATAACCCAGCCTGATGGCTCACTCTTGTGGTCTCATCCTGGGCTACAGAGTGAGAATCTGCCTCAAAAACTAACAAATACCCTATAATGTCTCGGTTTAAAAAAAAAAAAACTTGACAAATAAAAACATTTTTAACCACATTCTACAGGTTAGAACTTGTATATGGTTCATCAATGTGCTTAAAAGCCACTAATATGTTGAACAGCAGCAAAAGCAAAATTCTGTTTGGTGTAGAATTTTTGTTACTTTTTTATTTTGCTTCTAACTGGGGAATTCATTGACTGCTTTTCTGCCTCCTGTTCCCAGCCCATCTCACCCCTCTGTCACATTCAGGTGCAGTACACACCATCAAATTTCTAGAACTGTGTTTGCGAGGTGTTTTCATGATCAAAGAGAACACAATTTAGGTCTAAGGGATTGGGATAGTCCCTGGGCCCAAGCACACCACCACCCTTGTTCAGGGGCTTTCCTCCAATGGGATGTAAGGCTGACATATTTTTGGACCAATTGAGTGTTTTGGCTTTGGTCCTTTTCCAGTGTTCTGTTAACAACTTCATCTATGTATAAACAGACACAGAGGTGGGGTCTCCACAACAAGAAGGGGCATTTCACAAGTTGTAGTTAATTTGGTCAATACAGATGGCACGAGCAGGAGAGAGTTGGAGCAAAATGTTGGAAGAGTGAAGTTCATCCTTTGGTTTGGCTGCACCCAGCCCCCTGCACAGCTGAGCTCATGAACTCTGTCAACAAGGGCTTTCCTGGGTAAACAAGCAGTTCTCCTGCCAGATGGTGAAGAGCTAGTGGGATCAGATCCCGCGCTTGGTAATCAGAGCCACTCTACCAGGCCAGGTTGTCCTGTGTGTTCACCAGGGCATCTCCTCCCCCAGCTCTGCCAGCTCTGGGGACTCCACTAATACTGTGCCTCTGTTGGGCGACCTTCCCTGTGTTTTAACGAGCTGCCTACCAGTTCTCTCCAATCGCTGCACTTCTGACAGGTGTCCTTTATTTAGGAAACTTTTGTCTGAGAAACCCATCAGGGATCCGCAGAGAGACAGAACCAATCAGGGACGTGAAGAATCCTGTCTCTACACTTGTGGACACAGTTGCATGGTATGAGAGGGGATCTACGTAGGGAAATTGGCTTGCATGGTGGTGGAGGCTAAGTAGCTCCACAACAAGGTGGAGATGCTGAGATGGTTATGGGTTAGTCCAGCTCCAAAGACCTTGGAACTACAGAATCTGACAGTACAGCTCTCCCTACAAGGCAGAACCTAGGAGCCATCGGTGCTGTCCTAGAGTTCAAGAGGTCAGAAAAAGTCTGGAGAAATGGCTCCGTGGTTAAGATTTCTGGAAGCTATTCTAGAGGATCTGAGTTCAATTCCTAGCATCTATATAGCGGCTCACAACCCTCTATAATTTCAGTGCTAGGGACTCTGACACCCTCAACAGCAGCGATTCTCACCCTTCCCAATGCTGCGACCCTTTAATGCAGTTCCTCACGTTGTGGTGACCCCCATCCATAAAATTATTTCACTGCTACTTCATAACTGTCATTTTGCCACTGTTATGAATTGTAATGTAAAAATCTGTGTTTTCTGAACATATTAATTAGTTGATCCCTGTGAAAGGGTTGTCTGATCTCCCTCAGAGGGGTATCAACTCACAGGTTGAAAGCCATCTGCCTTCTGTGCGTGGGTTCATGTGGTGCATGTGGATGTGGTTTAAAGATATGTGCAGGCAAAACACGAATGCATATAAAATAAAATAGTTAAAAAGGGGAGGAGTCAGAAAACCAGGGCAGGAGAAGAAGAATGTCCCAATCCAGGAGTCAAAGAAAAGTTCACCTTCTCTTTGGCTTGTTCTATGGAGGCCCCCAGCTAACAGGATGGTACCGCCCACACTGGCAGGTCTTTCCCCATTCAGCCTGCTGACACACATTCATGCCAGCCTCTTTAGGAAGCCCTCAGACCCAGCCGTTCTTCCCGAGGGTTCTTAACCCAGTCAAGTTTACACTTCAGGTTAACTGTCACACGGTGGCACAGTACAGTTTGGGGGTGTGAGCATTGCACCACAAAGCGCGGATTGTTCCATAGTGTAGGTAGAACAGGTGGGCTGGATATTGTCATGGAGACAATGCTAGCTACCTACTCAAGGAAGCCTGAACATCCTGGAGCCTGGAGGTATATCCTCACTATGTATCCCTTTTAGTGCAGCCCTGCACTGGCTCAGTGCTTGACTATGTAGTGACATATGCTATTTTCCAAATAGTTTATACACATCATCTGACCTCCTAGGCTTCCTCTGAAAACTCCTCAAGACTCATAACCTCATGAGTTTTTGTTTGTTTGCTCTCACGTTTTGCTTTAGGAGCTTCCAAGATGGGAAAAGAGCTTATATTTTAGGCTGAGAAGCTTGGATTGAGTCCCCAGAACAAGAGCGCCCATTGGAGGCGCTTGAACTGTGAAATGACTTAATGGCAGTGATTGACAACGTGACTTGGTGAGAATGTGGTGGCATGAGGAATGTGACATGGTGAGGCCATGGTTCAGTGTTTCTGTCCTCTGAAAGTATCTGCCAGTTATACAAAACCCAACATGCGTGATGAAATAGGTGAAAATCTCTCTGTAAATAGGGCAGAGTATCCAACTCTACAAAGGTTTGTGTGTGTGTGTGTGTGTGTGTGTGTGAAACCCTGCAGCCAACATGTGAAGCACATGTAGCCTCATTCTGGCCTCTCCGAATCATGTTCCCAACAGCAGCATTTGGAATGACTGTGACATATGATGTACCGACTTTGGTGGCTTTTCGAAAGCAGTTCATTTGCTTTCCCTATAGCCTTTGAGTAGCCTTCAGTAGCAAAGTGGATGAGCAGTGTTCCAGAAACTGTTAAAGGATTTTTCACCTTAAACACATCTCTGGACCTATGAGGGAGGTTTCTGTCCCAGCATCTTTCCCCCTTGATTTTTCCTCCCCCCATTTCTGAAACACTGATTTTTCTTCATCCCTTGCACAACACTAAAGGCAGCAGGGGAGTCCATGAAGCAGGGCAGAGTTGGCCTGTGACACACACTGACCTGCTCTTCAGCCTCAGCTCCTTACAAAGCAGAATTTTTCTGATTCAATGATACATTGTTTGTGGTCCAAAAGTCAAAGATGAAGGAGGTAAAAAAAATTCTACATCTTATCCTCTCAAAAAAAAAAAAAAGGCAAACAGAAGTTGTCTAAAATGATAACTTGTGAATGGAATGGACTGGCCCACAGTAGAGCCATTGGACTCAAATTGGCACAAAAGGCGTAAACCTGGGAACTGGAATGGTTCAAGAAAGAGGACTTGTTGTTCTTATAGAGGACTTGGTTCAGTTCCCAGCACCCACATGGTGACTCCCAGCCATCTGTAACTCCATTCAAACTCAATTTGAGACCTTTTCTGACTTCCAGGAGTACCAGGCACACATGTACACATGCAGGAAAAACACCCATACTCATAAGATACATACATCTTTTTTCTTTCTTTCAAACAAAGCATAAGTCTAGTAGAGATAGATGCTTAGGGACAGCAGAAAGATGCGCTGTTGACCTTTGACCCTAAGGAGGCTGTTGACTATCAGGGCGTTAGTGGTAACTCACATCTGCAGGGTGCAGTGTGGTTTTTGGAGGTTATCTCATTTATGTCTCACATCTGCAGGGTGCAGTGTGGTTTTCGGAGGTTATCTCATTTATGTCTCATCTGCCTAGACAAGAATTGGCAGTATTCCCATTTGAATACAAAGAAACCAAGACCTGGAGGAATGCAGGGACTGGAGTATGGTCCATGAATTCATTGCATAGTATGGGTACAGCACTTTCTCTGATATACACAGGGACACAGAACAGGGCCAGAGCAAACCCCCCCCCCCTCCGGCTCCAGTTGAGTGTCAACACATCAAGGGGACTCTCAGAGCAGCCTGTCCAAACTTCTGTCCCGTATTCCTTACTCCCTTTTCAGAGAAGAACACAGACCTATGGGGCTCCCTAAGTCACAAGGCAGAGGCAGCATGTTGTGGGTCAGACCTTAGGCTTTTTTTCTACCATAACATTGCTGGTTTATTTGTTGAAGGGAATGGGTTTTGAATCAACTCCCCCAAAAGAACCCAATGGGCTGGGACCAGCACTTAGCCGGTTCTTAGTAAATGTGTGTTGAAGAGATGGGTGGATGGTTGCTCGACTTTAATAGAAACTGTGGGCAAATCAACACATTTCCTTTTCTTTGTCTTGCCCCACTTTCCTACCCAAAGATGTTGTTTTCATTCCGTTTGGAAATCCCAGATTAGACAGTCACTGACAGGTTCTCCGAGTCTGTCAGGGGTCAGCAGCGGTGCATTCAGCTGCTTTCCTATCGTATTGTGGATTAATCAGAGGCTTTGCTGTTGCCGTTAAACACGAATCTCCAACTTATTATTGTGCCTGTTGTTGTTTTTATGCGGTTATTTGGAATGCAAATAGCAGCCAGACACAGGTCAGCAGCTGTCGGTCTGTCTGTCGGTCAGTCGGTCAGGCGTCGGGAGTGCAGTGTGGGAGCCAAGAGACAGGATGGAAATGGAATGCTGAGGACAGCCAGCTGGGCTCTGAGGAGGATGGTCTCCACTACCGCAGAGGGAGTGGCTCTCACTGGGCACGCAGGCAGCGGAACCAAGAGAAATTATTGATCCTGTCCCTGAGAGTGCAGGATGATGACTAGTCATTCAGTCCCACCTTCCCAATAAGATTCATAGCCATGAACTAATGAGTGCCATAAAAGCAATTCCCAGCCTTCCTGTAATTGCTTTTAGGTGAATGGGCAATTGCTTTTAGGTGGTGGTGATGGAGATAAAGTGAGCAGAGCACCTTTTAACAGAAGCGGTTAGTAGATGCCTGCTCTTCCTTACCTCTCCGCCTACAGTGGCTATATTCCTAGTAATTGGATGGATGATTAAGAGGTGGTGGGACTCTCCCAACAATGCAAACCGAAATTAGCCTTCCATCTTATCTTCCCTTCACTCAGCTATTGAGACAGTTAAAACGGTTGGAGAATGAGAGGAGTGTTTGAAAATTGTGACTAGATCCCCTCACAAACAGCAAGCAGGAGGTACACATAGGAGCTGTCACGTGGCTGAGTGAGCAAGGTTCTCTCTCAGTGGTGTTGGACTTAGGTGATTTTGACAGTGATGAGCTCAGACAGGCCTGCTAACGTGTGGACTGGAAAAAATAAGGGCAGTTTGGAATTTTTGTGATTGCCAAGTGAGATGTAAAACTGGTGCTCTTTAGACATGAGTACATATCCAGGCAAGAAGAAGCTACTGCTGGTTTTGGTCCATCATTCTGGCTGGTGCAACAGTCAAGTAAATGCTCATGGGTGGGAGATGAGTGTGTAGAGTGTGGTAGTGATGATGGAGCCTTGCTGAGGGAGAAGAAAGGAACGGGGTCCAAGGAAGTTCTTCTTAAACATCTGTCTATCTATCTATCTATCTATCTATCTATCTATCTATCTATCTATCATTCATCTGTCATCTATCTATCCATCCATCCATCTATCTATCTACCTATCTTCCATCCATCTATCCATCGATCCATCCGTCATCTATTCATTGTGTGGACATAAACATACATTTGCACAAGAGGCCAGTGGATGACTTTTGGGTTTCAGCTCTCTCTTTTTAACATGTGGGCCTTGGGAGACAAACTCAGATCACCAGACTTGGTGGGAGGTGCCTTTACCTGCTGGGTCATCTTGCCAGCCCTAGCCAATGAAGTCGTATAAAAATATATATTCAACTCAGAAGGATTCACATGACATCTATTCACTTATAGTCGGATTTTAGCCATATCATACAGGATAACTATACTACAGCCAATGCACCAAAGGGAACAGGAACATAGACTTTGTTTCCTGTCAATGAGACACTTTTCCCTGGTGGTACTGCCTTGTAGGCCCCAGTGTAGGCCTCCCACCCTCTACCCCCTATCCTTTCCATCCCACTCCTCTGGAGTGGAGTGTCCCTACATATCAGTCCCCCACCCCAGTTCACCAGTCACGTGAAGGCCAAAAGCCTCCTCATATACTGGGGGCCTACAAGGCAGTACCACCAGGGAAAAGTGTCTCATTGACAGGAAACAAAGTCTATGTTCCTGTTCCCTTTGGTGCATTGGCTGTAGTATAGTTATCCTGTACTATATGGCTAAAATCCGACTATAAGTGAATAGATGCCATGTGCATCCTTCTGAGTTGAATATATATGTTCAGGACTTGAAGGACTCATTTCTGCAGAAAGGTAGAGCGTACAGGTCTAGTTACCATAGCCATTGGAATGAATCCATTGTACTGAGCCATATGCCAGACTCCTTATGAAATAGATCTAGTCCCCTCAGCAGCCCTATAAAACGACACCATTACCATTGACCAGTGAGGAACCTGAGGCCCAGAAAGATGGAATAATCTACCCGAGGTCATTATAGCACTGGGATATGAGCTGAGAGCAGCCAGTGTCCAAAGATGATTTCACTCCTGTTAGGAACCTCCTACACTAGGAACTGAAAAGAACAAAAAAATCAGTTCTTGATAAAAGACCACAGAGAGCTGAACTTTCTTTCAAGGGGGTTTAGGAGTTAGTCAGAAAGGAATGTTGCTGGTCAGTTATGCTTGCTTTCTTCTTAGGAATCCTTTGGAGCCTCTTTGGATTCTTTAGAAAGAATAGAACCATCCATGGTCCAGCAGCCTCTGAGAAGGCATATTGTACAAGCTCCTACCTTGCCATTGGCCACTGACTTGTGTGGGCTGGCAGGCACATCATTAGCTCAGGCCACCTTTTTCCGGTTGTGTGTGTGTTGGCACTGGCCATATGATGTTATATTGCTGGTAAACACCATTACACCCCAGAGATTTAACTTGTGCCTGGAGAAAAGTGCCTTCCCTTGTCTCTTAATGGCCAGGAAAAGTTGGCATTGATGGATTTTAGAGGAAGCTTTCATCAGATGATGAAAATAAAAAAGAAAACCTTTGTAAAGATTCAACAGGAACCTTGGGGGCCCCAGGAATTAAAGTGTTTCATATTAAATTCCCATTGGAGTCGAATTACAAGGGGATCACTTTCCTGGGACTAAATAAGGTGAGGTCCGTGACTTACTTACTTGTGATTTTAACTTGAAATGTGGTAAGGGGTCAGTGTCACACAGAGCCTCTGTCCACAAGAAACTGTTCTCAGCTGGAAGAGGTTAGGGCTCCATCATGGTTAAACCCAGCTGGCACTTCATCTGTTACCTGTCTTTATCTAGTGTCTTTTCTACCACAACAATATGACTTTTGGGGTTTTTATGGGTGGTAGCAAAATATGTCTTTAAATTGAACAAGGGAAGCATTTTAGCTATTTGTTCATTTTCCCTTCTCTGCATTTCCATTTTGAGTTTCAGCATAAATGGGAATCTGGAAACAGCTGGAAAGATTTTCTTATTGTGGATTAGGGACAGAGCACAAAGGGAGTGCTTTCAGCATATCTTAGGAACTAAACAAATCCTCCCCAACCCAAACACTTCCTGTAGCTACTTCCTAGCTATTTTTGAAAAGACATAAAAGTGAATAACATCTTTAATCAAGAGCAGTGGTAGCATTGGGTCTTTTACTACACGTTATATTTTTCTTCAAGCCTATACTTATTCCCAGCTAGAAGTAGCTGAAGTTATTTAAACAATCATGACTATTATCTAAACAACAGTGTAGGCTGGGAATAGACTCGCTGATTACACTGTTTAGAAATAAACCTTTTTTGGGGGGGGGTACTCTTTTGAGGTAGGAAGGGTTCATAAACGTCCCTGTGATTTCTCCATTGTATCAATGTAGTAGTCTAAAGTTGTAATCATTTTATTCTATATCATTTTAAGCCCTTAGTGGGGTGAATATGGCCAGTCCTATTCTTTAAGAAAAATAGAGAGAGAGCATCAAGGACTCGGGATGCTGGGCATGGAGATGATGCTGTAATCCCAGCACTCAGAAGGCTAAGGGAGGAGGTTTGCTGTGAGTTCAAGGCCTCCTTAGGGCTACAGGGCAGGTCCCTGTGTCTACTCCTCACCCCTAAAATGACTTGTGAAAACTCTTAACCCTCTGGAAACACAGAATAGGGAAAACAGTAGAACCCCCACTGGCTCTACCACAAGGTCAGGGGTCCTGGGTGTTACTTATGAGAGCCTTTGTTTCTGATCTTAAAGAGAAATCCAGACTGACCATGAAAATCAACGATGGTTCACTTGTCCTGGGCCTCACAGTGTCACCTAAATGGGGGTATGGCTCTAGCCTTGGCCAAGAGAGAGATGGGGGATTTTTTTCAGGTCAGAAAAACTGAGAGCACACTTCCCATTGGTTTAACCACTGAATACAATTTATATTATACAACCATTAAGAGATGCCCTTAGGCCTGGGCAACACAGTGGCCCTATGGGGGAACCTGTAGCTTTTCCCTAAGGTAAAAGAGACTCCACATTTAAGAACTCCAGTTCAGGAGACAGAGAAGAGCCAGCCCTGAGTGAGCCAAAGCGATGAGGAAAGGCACACTTTGATGGGACATTTACCAGTCACTCATTTTCCCTGCACCTCACTTTCTCCATCAATACAATGAAGTGGATCACACGGCCCCAGTGGAAGGCTAGAACTGATGTTCTAATACACAGAGAATGCGTAATGAGCTGTGAGGACATGACAGCTATCATGGCCCTTAGAAACAAGCAGATGGAACAGGGAAGGGAACAGGGAAGAGGCATTTGATGTCCTACCGCCAAGCCTTTTCCTTTCTACCTCTCAGCTCACATTGGTCCTGTTAATGGTGTAAGAGGAGATGGGGGAGGTGGGGGGTGTTGGAAAAAAATCAGAACTGAGATGGAGTTCAGAGCCTCAACACAAGCTGGTGCCCCCAAGCAGAGGGCCTCTGGACTGAGGCAGATGTGCAGGCTTGCCACACCCTATGAGGCACCAAGTCTGTCACTGGAGAGCTGATAGCCTGTGATCAGGAATGCTGAAAGCCACCTAGCCAAGCTGTGTGGAGAAAGAAAACAACCAAGTTAGTGGCAGCAGTTTTTCCATGTGAAAAGCATTGCTAATGTGACCTTTTTATTTTTACCCCTTTGGAGTTAGTTTCAAAGGAACTAACTTGAGTTAGTAAGGGCTTTCAAGTAAGGGCTCCTAGAGCTTTGGATAGCCTTTTCCTTTTCTCTCCATTTTTCTCTGACTCCTCAGAGGACAGATGAGAATAAGATGTCTTTCTCTTTTAAGAGAAAGACAATGCTGGAAAACAAAGTTAAACCCAAATCAAAACAAACAAACTCTTTATAAATACCTCGCTCTCTGCTCCTACACACGTCACTGCGTCACTTTATGGTGTAATTTTGAAGAATTTCTAAGGGAATATCATTATGTTTGTAGGATTTCTGCTTCATTGCATCAATTCTCGAACCTCTGCAAGCCTCAGGTGTTAGCTGTTTGCATTCAGAATGAATGATCTGACTTGAGTAAAAATATGAATTCATCACCATTAAAAATCCTGTCCCTTGCCTCTTAAATTTTATGAATGCACATAGGATATTACCTGTCCTAGGCATTGCCAAAGGGAGAGACCGTCGCCAAGCCCTCTTGTGTGTTATGTGGGGCTTTTCCATCCATTGAGTGCAGATTGCCACAAGGGGTCTCTGAAGACTAGAACGAAAGCATGGAGAGTCACACAAAGATACTTTTTAAAGATTTATTTTTATTTTATATGTAAAAAGCTAGCATTGTGTGTGTGTGTGTGTGTGTGTGTGTGTGTGTGTGTGTGTGTGCTAAGTTCATGTGTGGGGCCCTCAGAGGCCAGGAGAGGGTGTTAGATCTTCTGGAACTGGAATTACAGACTGTTGTGAGCTGCCTAACATGAATGCTCTTGCTACTGAGGCACTTCTTCAGCCCCTTGAAATAGTTTATAAAGCAGGCAATTATGTTTTCTATCTGTTCCTTTTCCAGAAGGAGGGCAGGATAGGTGGCCAGCCAACCCTAAGCCAACAGTTGTAGCCAAGTGGATGAGAGTCCATGTTTTTGCCATCCAAACCAGCAACCTGAAAGTTGAATTTGAACTTCCCTTGCAGCCTAGCTGTGGCTTCCAGGGAAGAATTTGAGAAATATCTAGATTAAGAATCAAAGGCATCTTTCATGCTGCTTGAGACCCTGTCCCTAATTGAGTGCTCCCATTACCATGTGATAGAAGGCAAGGATAGGAGGCAGGTGTCCCATCACAGAAGGAGAAAGTATCCAGGTCTTGCAGAAGTGGCCTTCGCTTCTGCAGTGGCCATGCTGGGCACCATGGCATCTGGATACACACCCCTGGCTTCAGTCTGCCATTTCCTTACAGTATACCTCCTGACAGTCAGCCTTTCTGACCCTTAGTGTCTTTGCCAGTAAAACATTGAATCTGTCCATCCAGATCCCCATTTGTTGAGGCTGCAGAAATTCTGTTTGAACTGCCTAATCCATAATTCTGGATCTGCTGGTTGGCAGATTAGTAGGTCTTTCAGGGCTTCATATTCATCTTGACAAGGGAACTTCACTCCCTCAGTAGATGTCTAACCCATTTCATCTGTCTGGCAGTGCATCTGAACTATAAAACACATGTAGTCAGTCAGATTTAAAAAACATGGGGTTTCTGGGTGTGCTATCATATGCCTTTAATCCCAGCAGTTGGGAGGCAGTGGTAGGCATATCTCTATGAGTTTGAGTCCAGCTTTGTCTACATAGCAAATTCCAGGACAGCCAGAACTACTTTAGAAAGACCTTGTCTCAAAACAACAACAACAAAAATAAGGTAAAACCTTGTAATTTATTTGATGTCCAAATTAAACCAAATATCTATGCTTAAAAACATCCTCAGATATTTATAAATAGGACATTTATATAAATCATAGTTTGTATGGATGTATTTATGTGGTTATTTAAAAATACTGACTATCGGGGCTAGAAGGATGACTCACTGGTTAAGAGTATTTAATCCTTTTGCAAAGGACCAGGGTTCAGAACCTAGCATCTGCGTTAGGTAACTCACAGTTCCTTAGATGCTTATAATTCAGGCTGCAGGAGATCCAGTCAGGCTTCTACACACCACACACACACACAAAGTAAAAACTTATAAAACACTGACTGTAACTTTCAGTCTAAATCACTCTTTATCTAGACTCCCCTTTACAAAGCCTCTTCTCTATTTACCACATCAATCTGTTTATTGTAATTTAAAAAAAAAAAAGGCAAAATGCAAGCCCACATTCTCAGCTAGGAAGGTTTTTGTTTGGTGCCATCCCCACTGGTGAATAATTAAATAAATTCCAACCATCTACATCTGTAAGAAGCACCAGACACTTGTCTTGCAACCGGATTTAGTGTGGTATCTGTGGGCTTCCGAGGAAGCACCAAGTATTCTAAGGAACACCTCCCAGAGAAGTGTTCTCTCTGCAAGGCCTGCAGGCAGTGTAGGAAGCAATTGAATGCACAGGAAGAGATTGAGTTCACTAGCTTTCCGGGCTGGCAGTAGTTTCCTCCTTCGGGTGATGATTTCTGGGCCAGATCATGAACATTAAGGAATTTAGCTTCATCTTGAAGGCACTGAAAACACTTGAGTGCCCAAGAATAGCAGGGCTGTGTTGAAGTCTGTCTTAGTTAAGGTTTTATTGCTGTGAGGAGATACCAGGACCACGGCAACTCTTATAAAAGAAAGCATTTAATTGGTGCTAGTACACTGTTGTCATGGTGGGAAGTATGGCAGGATGCAGGCAGACATGATGCTGGAGAAGTCTCTGAGAGGTCTACATCCGGATGGCAGGCAGCAGGAAGAGAGTGCCACACTGGGCACAGCTTGAGCATCTGAGACCTCAAAGCCCGCCCCCAATGACACACTTCCTCTAACAAGGCCACATCCACTCCAACAACGCCACACTGTCTCCAACAACGTCACACTTCCTCCAACAATGCCACACTTCCTCCAACAAGGCCACACCTCCTAATAGTGCTGCTCCCTATGAGCCTATGGAGGCCATTTTCTCTCAAGTCACCACAAGGTCCTTAATGAAATGTTAGGGTTGCACTGACCACCCACATTGGTCTGGCACTATTGTAACTCTATTCTATTTGCACATTACCTAATAAGGCATTTACTCTGTACAGTGACCTCGCAAGGCAGGTACTAGCAGCCTTTCCACTTTGTGGACATGGAGATGGAGTTGATAAGAAGTAACTTTCTTGGAGTCAACAAAGCTACTAAAACTAGAGCTGAGCTATAATGTGTGTGTTGGTTCAGGTGTATGGGTGGGTGTGACCATATGTGTACAGAGGCCAGAAGAGGGACATCCTGTTCTATTACTCTCTACTTTATTTTCTTCTTTTTATTTTAATTTTTTTAAAAAATTATGTGTATAGGTGCTTTTTCTGCATGTATGTCTAATGCCAGAGGAGGCCAGAAGAAGACATCAGATCCCCTGGAACTAGAGTTACAGACACTTGTAAGTCACCTTGTGGATGCTGGGAATTGAACTTGGGTCCTCTGGAAGATCAGCCAGTGCTGTTAACCATTAAGCCATCTCCCCAGCCCCTCTGCCTTATTTTCTTGATGAGAGGCCTCTCACTGAACTTGGAGCTAGACTGGTGGCCAACAGTCCCCAGCTGTCCTCTGTCTGCACCTGTTCTGAGAGCTGGAATTGGAGTCGTGTGCGAACCACACCCAGCTTTCTCCTGTGTACCTGAGAGTTGAAAACAGGTCTTCATGTTTGCACAGCCAACACTCCTCCTCGAGGAACCATTTTCACAGGTCCCCGGAGCTTGGATTTGAACTTATGAGGTCTGGTTGCAAAGTTGAACTCCTGCCCATAAGTCAATTCATATGTAAAAAGATACTTTCAGTGGAGTTTGTAGACTGGTTTGGCTACCTTGAAACAAGAAGATAGGTGGGGGCGTTTTACAATTCGTGTAAAAGGCAATGATAAGCAAAGACAGGGCCGCGACAAGAGTAACATCATCTGTTGTTTGAAAACATTGTGAATTAGAGTCTTTGGGACATCTTGAATGACACTGATTTTCCTATGGCTCTGGGTTTCTTCTTGCAGTTGAAAAAGGGACCAGTGATGATGCTGGGTGCCAACTTTCTTGTCTGAGTCAGACCTCATGCCCCGACAAGAAAGCAACAAAAACGAAACTCTCTCTGAGGGCTGGAGAGACGGCTCAGTGGTTAAGACTGACTGCTATTCCAGAGGACCCGGGTTCAATTCCCAGCACCCACGTGGCAGCTCACAACTGTCTGTAACTCCAAGATCTGACACCCTCACACAGACATAACTGCAGGCAAAACGCCAATGCACATAAAATAAAAATAAATAAGTTAGTTTTTTAAATGATGAAGATCTCATATGGGGTAGCCAGGGAGCCAATGCAGATGCCTATAATAATTAAAGACTTTCAGAAGCAGCATGGCAGTGAACACAGACAGTCACAGCATGCAGGAGGCTGAGGCAGAAGGATCTCACATTTGAGCTCCTGTTCTCAAAGAACATTAGAAAAGAAAAAGGCCTTGACCCTGAGGTGGGAGGAACCCATTTCTATCCCCTATACACATGTCCAGAGCTCTTCCTGTCTGCAGAGTGAGTATCCTGGACAGTAGAGCTCCAAGTCCACTGAGTGAATCATTGTTTCCCCGACGGTTGGGATCATAAGCATATTGTATCCCAACAGCTTTATGATTTATTCATTATATGGAGTCTTGTCTTTTAGAGAAACTTGGAAAATTTTCCTTTTTCTTTCTTTTCGCTTTAAAGTTCTATTTTCACTTTTCAGCTGTTGGGCACATATGCCACAGACACTGCTCTACTGTTAGTTTTGAATACCATTTGCTGTATTTTAATTTTTTTGTCAATCATTAACAGATAATTTTCTGTCATTGACTTCATTGGTTTTTGCCTTTCTTATAGAACTTCTTAGTATATTCTCATTAAATAAGCAATTGGCTGAATGGATATTTAAAGCATGCTGTTTAGATCATATCCTCAGACCAAGCATCTATAATGAACCAGGACTTTGAAAGGCATGTCTCAGGTGACTGGAGAGATGGCTCGTTTGGGAAAGTGTTTGCCCCTCAGGTAAAAGGACCTTAGTTCAGGTCATTAGCATACATGTAAAAAGCTGGGATAGGACTGGAGAGACGGCTCAGTGGTTAAGAGCACAAATTGCTCTTGCAAAGGACCTGGGTTTGCTTGGTCACAATAACCTCTAACTCCAGCTCCAGGGCGATCCAGCAACTGTCTTCCAAGAACCCTTGCACTCACGTGCACGATGCACAGTGTCAAGAGAGCATGTGCCTGTTAGAAGATGAGGCGGCAAAGCATGCCAAGAAGGTCCATAGATGGGAGTTTTTAACTGGGCACCAGTGGACCTGACCAGGAGAAATCATGATGTTGAGAATCTTCTCCGTAGCTCTGAGGTCCTACCAGCTGTTAGAGGGAGGCGTTATTATGGTATGGCTCAGGGTCACTTCTCCCAATGTGTGATCTGTCCGTAAAAAATGCATATGATTTTAACCCAGAGCATACTTCATGCGCTGTACTCTTCCAACTGCACCAATCAATGTCTACCGATACCCAGAGCTGTGTCACCCTTAGATAGGTTGAAGCAGTTGCCTCAACACAGTGATGTTTCCCTCATCTCCGCCTTCAGCCTGTTCAGCATCCCTAAAATCAGCAAGACCTGGTGATAGCATAACTCCCAGTGAGCCCTCCCCCAGAGGCTCCCCCACAGGAAGCCAGTGATGACCCAGCTTATTTATCTTTATGACTGTTCTCAGATGATGTATAAAGGGAAATTTGAGCCCCCGGCAGCAGTGGCTGGCTCTGTTCCCGACCCAAAACTGAATTAAAACCTCATTAAGTACTTAGCAAGGAAGGCTATGTAGTGGCTGGCTGGGAAACTGAAAGCAGAGGAATGGGAGGGGTGGGTATCTCCAGTTGGCAAATGCCAGGCTGTGAGCTGGGGGAGGCAGGCCAGGAAACAAGACAAAACAGGGTCTCAGCTTTGCCATGCACACGTTTGTGAGTCTGTCAGATTGGTGCAGCCACATAATGTATGCTAATTGCTAGATTTCCTTTTTTTTTTTTTTGGTTTCCTCGGGAAATGCTCACTATGAAAGCGCCAAAACTAAAGAGGAAAGCAGAAATGCCAAAATGTTGAGTTTAGAGGATAGAGGGGGAACAAAGGGAAACAGGGGTTCTGGATTTACAAGATGGCTTCCATTGTTCTGCTTAGTGTCCCAGCTTCATGTGAGCCTGGTCAGCAGTCATGAGCGGAGGAGGTGGCCCTCTGTATGGTACAGCTCTCATGACGGTGGGTCCAGTGTTTGAGATTTATGAATCACATTCTTTTAAAACTTAAAAACAAAAACTCAAAAGCTTAGAATGAGCACAGCGAGGGTAAAAAATCCAGACATATTTGATATTAAATACCAGGTTGGATTTAGTTGAGCAACAAGAGCTGGTGGATTTAGTTGGAGAAGTTGTCCTATTGGATGTTCTCTGTGTCCTTTAACTTGTGAGTTGGTTGTGTGGTCTTCTTCCATGCTTAATAGAGAGCTATGGCAGGCCTTTTATTCCAGCACTTCGGAAGCAGAGGCAGGCACATCATAACTAAGAGAGGAATTGGGAAGGAAGAAAACATGTGAACAAAGGCAGGTTTTCATGTTTCTATGTGAGCTTAGCCTAGGAACAGATGGAACCTGCAGATACAGCGAAGACCTTGAACGTCTCCTCACCACGGGCCTTGGATTTAAAGAGGACACATTTAAAAATGGAAGACACACAGTTGGGATTCACTCAAACCCACCTGAGATAAGTTGATAATCAGGCTGCAGGGAGGCGTCATTTTTGTTCCCCAGACAGAAAGTACAAGTTAGGGTAAAGACAAGAAGAGCCCAGGAGTATATTGACTGTCCCCCTTCAGCTCCAGGGGAGGGAAGGCCAAGGTCATCAAGAAGGGTGTACTTGTCTGGGTAGCCAAGCATCCAGCCATGACGGAGGAATGTAGGTACCACATGGATGGGAAAGGAGGTGCTGGGCTGGTCTACATGGATAAATTAACCATCCCACCTCCTCCTTTCAGTGAGTCAGTGGATAAACAAAATTCAAACAAACAACAAAAATTACAGTTCACTGGAGGTGGACTCAGACTATGTATGAAGTGTCTGTAGAGATGGCCAGATTTAGTAAGTTCTCAACCTTCCCAGTGCTGCAACCCTTTAATACAGTTCCTCACGTTGTGGTGACCCCCCCAACCATAAAATTATTTTTGTTGCTACTTCATAACTGTAATTTTGCTACTGTCATGAATCGTAATGAAAATATTTGTGTTTCCTGATGGTCTTAGGCGACCCCTACCTTTGAAAAGGTCATTTGACCCCAAAGGGCTTGCGACCCACAGATTGAGAACCACTGTCATGGTTGAACCCGAGGAGCCACCTGTGTGTCACTTGCTATTGATGGTAGCACCTTGGACCTTACTTCAGTTGGGAAAATGTCCCCAGTCTTTTGAGTCTCACCCTTTTGGGTCAAGATCTTGAGTTTATGTCCCTTCCTGATGGGCCGCTAGGTTGGTTGCTGCCATTGCAGATAGTTTTATCTACTTGACCTTTACTAGGAAAAAAAATCTGGCTCATGAGGCTAGTGATAAGGGTCAGTTGGTAGACTGACAAGTACAAAGCCCAGGTTTGATCTATGGCCCTGTATACACATGTGTGGTGGCACATACCTGTAATCCTAGCACTCAGAAGGTAGAGGCAGGAGGATCAAGAGTTCAAGGTCATCCTCAGCTGCATAGCGATTTTGAGGTTAGCCTAGCATACATTAGATCCTGTCTCAAAACAAAAACAAGCAAGCCAAATCTAGTCCGTGCTATTTCTCCACGGTCAAGAACCAAAGACTGACCTAGGATGGATAATTGTTTTAACTGACTCTAAGTTTAATGTGCATTCTGTTCTCTTTTTTTTTCCTCTTCAATAGCCAAATACTAAAAAGGACTAACATAGTTTTTGGGTTGAAGGTAGGATGGCTTTGAGGATGAGTAATATCATGCAAATTTGATTCTGAGAGGAGCAGAAGATGATTTTTAAAGGTCAGTCGTTTCCTTGGATTTAATCAATGGTTGGAGTTTTGGGTGGCAAATTAAATGTCAGATAAACCTGTTAATGGATTCTGAGAGTCAGTATTTAATGAGAAAAGTTACTTGAGTCTTTGGTGATCATATTTTATCCTAAAGGAGATAATTCTAGCCTTATGTTCAGACATTAGGAGAGTAACACAGGAAAACAATGCAAAGATGATTTTAATGAGGCTACTCACTGTGGTCTTATTGACCATCGGAGCAGCCATTGTCACAGTCTTGTTTCTCAAAGAAGAAAGCCATCTAAATCACCTGGGAGACTGCAGAAGTATAAAGCCCCAGGACCTACAGATCTCCTGAATGGTAATGTCTAAGGGTGGTCCATGCCTAGGAGAATTTTTTAAGGCCTCTTGGTGGCTGGCCCATTTTGGCAGGCCTGTATATTAACATATCATAGTGCCTATGGGAGGTCCAACCAAGAGGATTTGGGATTGAATTTGAACACCAGATATGATTTCTCATTAAATTATTTGATGTCTGGAGTATTCTGTCCCAATTCTGTGCAGAGGTGGTTTGGATTTGGCATTAGAACAGGTTGCAGTTACAGGCTGCCTTGTGTGGGGTGAGAGTAAGTAGGAGAGGTTGGGAGTTCATCTCCCCTTTGTTTTCTCCAGCACCTCCATCAGCCTTTTCCTGCCTTTGCCTGCCCTTTAATTATGGGCATTTCTCAAGACTGTAATCAGAGAGAAGCACACAGCACTCTCCGAAGCATCAACTAAAAATAGACCTCCCGATCTGGCTCCATCTATGACTCCAGTTTCAGATTCATGTTTTTATCTGCTACTAACCACCAAAGCAGCCCATGAGGATGTCAGATGCAGCCCACTCCGTGTGAAACTCGCTATGATCGTCTGTCTTTGCTGTCTGCCCCCACCCCACCTCTCTCTCCTCATTCTTCCCAATCTAATACTTTAATGATGGTGCCTCACAGTCGAACATAGTGGCTCTGCCTATAATCAATCTCAAGCACCCAGGAGACTAATGAGGCAGGAAGATTGGGAGTTCAAGGACAAACTGCATTAAACAATGAGTTTGAGGCCTGGGCTATGTAGAGTGAGAACCAGTCTTGAAAAAAAAAAAAAACTGAAATAAAATAAAATGGTGCCCCAGTTCCTGGCCTTGCTCTATAGACTAACCACAGAATCTGGCCTCACCCTGTAGGACAGTCGCAGGCCTGGGCTTCAAGTTCCCCATCTTTACCTGTAAAATGGGAGGCATGTCTTCCCACTAGGGCTGATGTGTACATTAATAGAGATGATGGACCTAAAGAATTTAGGTCAATGTTGACCTAGGGCAGATATTCAATACATCATAGCCAATATTGCTATTTATCCCTTTATGAAGTATTGACTGAGCTCCTGCTGTGTATGAGAGGGTGTTTCAGTGTTAGGATTCCTGAGTTAAAATCACTCAGAATACTGAGTCTCCCTGTTAAACTGTATTTCCTTCAGGACAGAGGCAATGCCCATTCATGTTTTAACCCCAGGGCTTTTTTTGCGAAGAGCCTACTGGTCTGTCTGACTTAAATTCCAGAAAAGTCTGTCCTCTATAACCAGTTCACATTGTCATCACAAGTAAGAGATACTTCTTTTCACAAAGGCAGGAGGGGTACCTTAAGACTTTAAAAACTTTCTCTAAAACTGTATTCTCAAGAAAGTCCAGCTGGGTTTAGTGGCCCAGGCCTCAAATCCCAGCTACTCAAGAGGCTGAGACTGGAAAGGACCACAAACTCAAGGCTTGCCGGGTCATCTTAGTGAGACCTTTTCTCAAAATAAAAATATTTAAAGGGGGCAGGGGTGGAGCCCAGTGGTAGAGCTCTTGCATAGCATGCTTAAGGCCCTAGTTCATTCAGTACCCAAGTATCACAAACAATGCCCCCAAAGTCAACAACCACAAAACCAAAGAAAGTTACATCTAATTGTAAAAAAAAAAGTTACATCTAATTGTGAAAACCTAGGAAAATGTTGTTTTTAGATGAAAGTACTAATATTGGTAATCTTCTGGTTCTACATAAGGCTTGACAAAGACACGTAGCAAGTTGTTTTCAAAATAAAAGCCCCCAGCATTATTTATCAGAAAATGGAATTATTTTCCAATCTAATAAAATATATGCCACATGAATATTTCTCTGTGTGTGTGTGTGTATAATTTGCTTGTTTGCCTATTGGCTTTTCAAGGTAGAGTTTCTCTGTGTAGCCCTGACTGTCCTGGAACTAGTTATGTAGACCAGGCTGGCCTCAAACTCAGAGATCCACCTGCCTCTGCCTCCTCAGGGCTGGGATTAAAGGCCTGCACCACATCCAGCTATAAAGCTAAATTTTTAAAGTAAAGACTTGGGGGTGGATGGGAGTGTAGCTCGGCAGTAGAACCCTGGGTTCATTCGTCATTACCACTAGAAAAATACTTAATTTAATTTTAAAATCTTAAGACATTCTGAGAAGCAGATAGGGTGATGAATGAAATGGGGACCAGGAGCCAGAGGGACTGGATAGAACACCTGGGTGAAAAGCGCTGTATCTATGTGTTCAAGATGGCCAGCTCTTAAGCAGATGGCCCGTCAGCTTCAATTTCTCTACCTGTGAAATAGGATGGATTAGAATGATACATTTTTGTGATATGTATGTAGAAAAGACAACATGGAAATAAATATCACAATGACCATCTAGTGCATCACAAAATGAAAAGCAGTGTTGGTGTCTGGGACCCACTCGCAGCAGAAGTGTCCCCAGTAACCAGAGGAGATCCTTTGGCACCTATAAGCCCTGGTCTCTAGAGCCATGAGGGTCTGATCTGCCTCTGAAGCTTCCTCCTCTGTAAAATGAGAAGAGATGGGAAGACATTGTCACCAGGACTCCTTCGGGTTTCCCACGTGAGAGAAGCAAATTCAGATTCCTTCCATCAGGATAGTGATCGGTCCTGAGGAGCCTCATGAGGAGGACGCCTCACATCTTCAGGGCAGAGGAAAGGACTCTTTGTTGGTACACAAGTTGCCGGATGGATTTCCTTTGTGTTAAGAAGGTATTTTTGTGGTTGGTTGGTTTTTAGAGAGAGCTTACAAACTTCATCTCATTTCAGCCTAGGAAGTTAAGTTCAGAGCCTTGGAACAGGCTAAACAGAGTGAACACAGAGGAGAGCACACTGGGGGTGCTGTAGCACACCATGAGTGCTGCTCCATTCCAATGAGCCTGATGGGGTTCTAAGGAACCTGAACAGGGAGACATATCTATACTAGATGTTCCTTAGAATATCTGTGATATCCGTGCCTTGTTGGTGATAGGACCTAGGCTGTCCTGGCAGTGTCAGCTAGTGCCCATAGTGATTGGTGCTTGTTTTCCTTTACTCTCTTGATTTTTGTTTCTTTCTCCTGCCACTGTTCCCTTTTAACACTTGACAGTTCGTCTTGAGGCTTTGCAAACCCAGGGAAGATGATCTGAGTGTGGTAGCATGTGCCTGCCCTCAATCTTAAGTGTTCCAGAGTCCTAGACGGGAGGATAATGAATGAGTTGGAGACTAGCTTGAGATACATAGTAAAACTCTGGTGCCCAAACCAGAGGGCTAGAGAGATGCCTCAATGGGTAAGAAGACACTTGCTCTTCTTGCCAAGGACCAGCGTTCGGTTCCCAGCACCCAAGTCGGGCAGCTCACAAGCACCTACAACTCTTGTTCCAGGAGAGCCAATGTTTTCTTCTGGCCTCCACAGGCATGCACATATACCTGGTCATAAACATGTGCAGACATGTACATTCACATAAATTTTTTTAGAAAGAAAGAAAAAAGGGGAGATGGTGGGAAGAAGAAGTTAAAAAGCTAAAGAAGAGCCTAAGGGAAAGGGCTGAGGTGGGGGAAGAACATGGCAGAGGATTTAGAAAGTAAGAATTACAGCAGGAATAGAAGCATCTTACTGTACCTACATGTTGCTCAGCTGAGACATGAAGGAGTGTGGAATGCAAAATAAGGATTCTCCTGCCAGCAGTGCCAAAGCCACCCTGTTTTAGACAGAAGGCTGGGTAGTTTCTATGTATTTGGACCAGCTTGGGACAGAGAAAACCTTGGGAGTCTAGGGCTTTAGTTATTTGTTTCCAGGTTGGGATCACATGAGGGCCAGGAGGGCAGAGCATCCAAAGGAAGGATGGGTCAAAGGCCCAGCAGCCATGGAAAACCAGACCAAAGCCAATGACAGCAAAAAAGAAAAACAATTAACAGCAAGGGAGTGTACGGAAATTGAGATATAGACTTAAGTCACTGAATTTTCTGCAACTTCAAAACCAAAGTGATGAAAACAAGTTGCGTTCCCAAACACTGATCAGCTTACTTACATTGAAAAATATTGCTTAAAATGTGCCCTGAGTTTGTGTACAATGGGATTTGATTCTTCCATTCTCTTGAAATGCAAATGACCAGAATTTGAGGGGGCTTTCAAGAATATACCTCAGAGCTGAAACATCAAAAACAAAAACTTATTTTCAACAGAAAAGAAATGTCATTTCTGGAAATATCAGAGGGATGGCAGCAGAGAACTTGGCTGACCATTCAGCAGAAACAACCCTGTAGGAGGATTGATTGTGGCACCCAGCAGGCTTTGGATGACTGTCAGCCGGCAGCCCACACTGTGTGTTAACCTCTCTTACAAAGGGAAGTCTTGGCATTACAATCGGTCAACCTCTATTTTGGGTGAGTGGTTCAGGAGACTGAGCAAAAGGGATACTGTCACATCCCTGACCTTGGCCATGAAATGTTGGGCAAGTCTTTAGATCTCAGATTTGTGGCCCATGAAAGGAGAGAATGTTTGCGCTTAGGATGTCTTAGGTGTGTTAAGAGACCTAAACACAGCCTCACTTGCAAGACTAAATGCTTAGCTACCCTAAATCACTCTCCATGTTTAAGGTTTGATTGCTGTGTTCCTGGGATGGGTTTTCAGCCTCATAGTTTCTGATCCAAGTGGACTGACCCTTACCACATGAAGGTTCTCTTACTCAGCCATCCTGTAAAGTGAGCCTATCCACTGGACTGTGCTTGTCCACCTGTAGTGCCCATTGCCTCAGATAGCAGGCTACAAGTAGTTCCTTCGCCAAGCCTAAGGTTAAACAGGAAAGTCGAAAGAGATGAGCAAATTGATTTGATGTGGGAGGGCCTTGGAAAAACCAAACTCCCTATAGGGTGAGAGGCTTTGTCTCCCTGGAGAGATGCTGTATCATTTCCTGGTAAACAGTTAACTTTCTGTTTTCTGTGCTGATGCCGCCATTGGTCTTTGGGGATCCTGGCAATCAGGAGATACCAAGTCCCTCAGCACCTTTGTTTTCTCAAAGTTTCTCAGAAGCATGCATAAAGGGTTTAGTGTCTTCCCTGCCTTGTGGTCATGTCCCTCTAGGCTGAGGTGTTTTCTTGCTCTAGGGAGTGAGAAGATGGCTTTATTTGTTCCCAGGTTGCCTCAGCCTCTCTTCTAGATGCTCCTTCCCATCTCTAACCCTGAGTGCATGGGGATAGGGGGATCTGCTAACTGTGGCCTCCCAGAAGCTCTGTTGCCTGGTAACCTATGTTCACCTGCTCTCTCTGGTTTTCCTGTTCAGAAATACAGGTTGGGCAGAGGCTGTCTGCTCTGGGGAGACGACCTTGGGCCCCTCACAGTTTCCTGCGCAGCTCCCTCACTTTCTGGCACCATCCCTCCCCTGTGAGGGAACTGTAGAAACAGTTCCTGCTGAGCCAGGGCCTGCTCTATGACTAGAGTTAATTCCTTCATACCAGCTCTGTTTCTCTTCAAACTGACCACACACTTGCCCTGCATATTATGTGGGTTTCTAGAGTAAGGAGGCCTGGTTATGGTTTGAAATAAAAAAAAAAACTGTTATTAAAAACTGCCTAGAGACCTGTAGGTAATTACCAACCACAGACAGGGCTGTGATTTCCATGCCTGTGAAACACACCTCTAGATTCTTGCTCTTCCCCATTTAGCTCAAGTTTACCAGCAGAGTTTTTTGAGAGCAAAGGTTTCAGGTGTCCCCTCCACAGCCCTACTGTGATGAAGAGGTGGGGTTGAAGGGCTGTCAGCACTGCCCCTGCCTCCCTTCCTCCATTAACACCCAGGGATGTTCATGGCCTTGACTGTCTTTAGCCCAGGCATTTCTCAGCCTAACCCTAGTATATTCTTTAATCTTTACATTTGGGGTCTATCTACTGTTGGTTCACGAGGCCAGGTGCCTTTTTCAAAAAGAGTCACTCTCATTTTCAGCTGGCAAAGGCTGAGAGAGGTGAAAGCCAAAGGTATGACTGACAGCGGTGGGAACTGGCAGAGGAAGAGAGCCCTGGGCCACCATCTTGTCTGTGGGTGGTGATTCAGGTCCTTCTTCATCTTGTCCTTGTCACACAAGGTAATAAACTGAAGTTGTTCAAATAAAATTCTGGCTTACATTTACTGAAAGGGAGTTCAAGATGGATCTTGTGCTTCTAAGGACCACTTAGATAGAAGCTTTCAGCAGTTCTGTGTTCATCAGGAGGTTTCTCAGCTACGGTGTTGCTTTGGCCTGGACCAAGAAGGCTGTGGGGTTGCTCTGGCCCCGGCAAAGATGCTACAATCTCCTAGTTACTCATTATGGACTCTGTGTGTTGGAGAGAAGGCCTACCCATGTGTAAAAGAAGGTGCTAGATTCTTTCTTTCTTTCTTTTTTTAAAGACAGGGTCTTGTGTAGTACAGACTGGCTTTGGATTCTGTGTGTAGTCAAGGGTGATCTTGAACTTTTGATCCTCTAGCCTCCACCTCCGAAGTGGTGAGAATACAGGCATGTACCACCATGGCCAATTCAGGCAGTGCTGGAGATCAAACCTGAGCCTTGGTGCACGCCAGACAAGCGCTCTACCAACTGAGCTACATCCCAGCCCAGGTGGTCTGTGGCTGTCCTCAGTGACGAGTGTGCCTGAATTTAGTCATAGTCAACCTCTGACACCCAGGAGAGGGCCTATGTTTTGTGTGTCACACCCATGCTGAGAGGAAAATCTTAAACTCCTTGAAGAGATCCATAACTATCCTAGAAGCACGAAGTGTCATTTTTATCTTAAGAGATTTCAAAAAATCACCTAGATCCAGTGAAACATGAACCAGCAAAACAACCGAGCTTCAAAAGACACATAGATCCAATTAAATCAGATTTTCAAAATGGAAAAAAATAAAATCCCAGCAATAAGTGCAAAGTATGAACTGTTTGAATTTCAAATGCAGCTCTAGGAGACCACAGACAAAAGCCCATTGTCTGAAGGGCCCTGCTGCTTCAAGGGGTCCTCATCCTCTTTTGATTCTGAACTGGAGCAAACCCTTTGTCACACAGCGGCCTTCTCTGTTGCCCCCACCTCACCAGGTCCAGCCTCACAGCTATGTGGGATTTTTTTTTTTTTTTTTTAAGGAAGACTTCAAAGACTTTTTTCATATGGAAACTGAATGACACAACTCCGTCACTCCATGTCCAGTCACCACAAGGCTGAGGAGGGTTAGCTATTCATGGGGTGCCCCTTGGTTTCTTTATGAGGTATCTGTGGAGAGGGCAGACTAAGGGGTGAGGGGAGAGGCTGGGAACTTCTTTTCTGAAGCAACTGAATGGGACCTTCACAGACAAGGGTGGTGGCTTCTCCCTCAGAATGCCTGGCCCTCTTCCCAGTGTGAAACACTCCCCAAATATGCAGCTTTGTGAGCGTCCCAGCTGCCTGAGCAGACAGTTGCCTGCTGCCAGAGAGAGGGCACCCACGGATGCTGGGTGTGGGGAACTGACGGGTCCCTCAGCCAGGGCCCTGGCATTGCCAGATGCTAGGGAGGCACAACCTTTGGTTACCAGTCTTGTGGTTGAGTCTGGACAACATTCCAGCCGACACAAGAGCTGGAAGCTTCTCTGGCTGTCTTTCCATCCTTTCCTTCATTCAAATCAACCCTATACAAAGGCATCTTGGTGCACATGCATTGTCTATGTCTTCCCTATGAGTCCTTACAAAGATGGGCAGCACATTGCCAGCTGAACTCCTGGGCGGACTGCTTTGAAAAGTGACTTAGGAAGAGTGGCGGTGACCAGCAGCTGTTATTTGGCATGTTTGCAACTGAGGAAGCCAAGGAGGAAAAGAATGTCTGGTGGACGACGGTAAGCAGCCCCTGGCAGGGAGCAGCTGGAGACCCCTCTGGAAAGGGCTGGACTGTGTGAGTAGGAGTATGGTTCTGTGGACCGTTGTCGATTTTGAAGGGTGCAGTCAGCGGCCTTGCGGGCAGCAGAAAAGGGCTCTGATTCTATTAGGGACTCTTGGGAAGGAGGTGCTTCTGCAAACCTTGCTTTGAGTTTGCGGCTGGGGCTCCACAGTGCGCCGTTAATGACAGTAAGTCATACCCAACCGCATGCTGTCTGAGTGCTCACATCAAAGAAATGATGAAGAAACAGCCATTCATTTCTTGGTTTTAAGTGTTAACATCTTGTTGCCTCAAGTTCATGTCTTCCAAGATCCTGGTGTCTTTGTTCTGAGGAGGCCACAGATGGAAGGACTTAGAGACCACTTGATGGAGGATGGATTTGTGTGATTTTTTTTTTCAGTTTATCATCTACTTATTTGAATTGTATTTTGAGGTTTAGCTTTGAGTGTGCATGATTGTCAAAAGGGGAAACAACCAAAAAGCCAAAAAGATTTTTTTAATTAATTATAAAATATAGCATTCATGATCAATGAACTGTGTTGTCCATGCGTTAGCATCTTTTTCTTAAGCCTCAGGTCTTTGTCCACTCATGCAGTCAGCATTGTTCTTATCTGGAGTTTCTTCTTCACCGGTCATTTAGAGAAGGGCTTTGCATGCTTCCACTTAATTTTGCTTTGCTATGTACAGGTGCTCTGCCCCACCTAACCACCCGGTATTCTCTGTTGACATCTCTCTTCTTTAAGCACATCTCTGGTTTTAGCCTGTTGGTTCTTCTCTTAGCTCTTCTTCAGCATCTGATTTTCTGTTTTGGCAAAGCCAACTCCTGACAGCTAGCATCACAGGAAGTGATAATGCAAGGGATCTAGAGCTAGGCCACCTGCGGCTAGGTCCTGGCCTGTGTGGTGGGGTCCTAAGCTACTCGTTCGTTGTCTTCTGTGGGCGATGGTCGTGGTAGCACGCGTGAGATCTCCTAAGGAGGATTGAATGAAACTGTAGGTCTCAGAACAGGGCTAAACAACAGCACGGTTTGCCCTACTCCTATGCCTCACTAGACTTTACTGGTAAATATTACTATTAGGAAAAGCAAGAATGATCGATAATGGTGACAGGGTAAAATATTGCTATGCGGCTGTTTGTTTCTGTTTTCTCTGATCTTTGATAATACAAAGGGGGAAACTCTAGCCGAGCTGTGCCCGGAACTGCCTCTATTCTAATTGCTTTACTGAGATACCATGCCACATACCATGTAAACGGTTCTCTTTAGGGATTTTTTTTTTTGTCTGTCACATCGATTCTTTTATCTTGTGATAAAATATGTATAAAAATTTGCCATTTTAACTATTTTTTTAAATGCACAACTCAGGGGTGACCATTGCATCCACAAGGCTGCAAAAACCATCACTTACATTTTCATTACCCCAAACATGGAATAGTACCCATTAAGCAATAGTTCCCCAATTTCCCCTCTTTCAGCCTCTAGTAATTACTATTTTGAATTTACCTATTCTGGGTATTTCATAGACATGAAATCCTATTTTATCCATCCATTTGTGTCCAGCTCTTTTCATTTAGTGTAGTGTGTTCTAGGTTCATCCTTGTAACATTAGCAGAGCTTCATATTTTCTATGCTTGGCTAGTACTCCATTGTGGGTAGACCACATCTTATCCCATTACCTATAGGCAGACGCTGGGGTTGTTTTATCGTTTGGCTATTAAAATAACGCTGTAATTAACATTAGCATAAAAATATTTGTTCAAGTTTCTGCTTCCGATATGCACCAACAAATGGAATGGCAGGGTCATGCATGGTTCTATTTTAGCTTTTTTGAAGAACCCTAGATCTATTTTCCTTCTGTGTTTTTCTCTGTTGCTATCTCCCCCAGATTCTCTTCTGTTTCTTCCTGTCTTCCAAGCTTCATTGTCCTTCCAAACAGCATGCATGTTCTCCCTCCCAACCACGTGGCTTCCTCCCACATTTCCAAGAGAACGCCCCTCTCTGTCCCTTGTTTGCTGGTCGAGTATGTATCAGGGACTCTGGCCATATTCACTGGGTGGCTTTCATCTCCTTGTCAAGGCAGGGTAGTATATGTAAAAGGCCATCCATAGGTCTCTGCTAACTTAAGCCAGAGACTGACCAGCCACAGGATGGTCTTAGAAGGAGTAAGTTATCAAAGACCCTGCAGAACGTCCTTAAGTAGGCTCCCTCATCCCAAACCACACCTTGCTTTTTTTTGTTCATCAGTTTTGTCCTGAGGGGCAATTTGGCCAACCCTGTCCTGTGGGAGGGTTGCTCTCCACTTCTCATTTGCCCACAGTTTCTTCACTTTCCTACAAGCAAGTGAATTAATTAGTGAACACCCCCAACAGACCATGAGCCTGCCCCAGACAGCCATTCTGGCTGCTGGGTTAATTGTTAGCCGGGTTTCTGGCCATCATTCATTTCACAAAGAGGCTCCTAATTAATCTCCGAGCAGTTCTCACCAGAAGAAAGGCCGTTAGGGAGAAACATCTGCAATTACCATGAGAAAGGAAATGTCAAGAGCCCCGTTGAGTTTTCCTGGCATCCCTCCCCGGTCTGCTATGAAAACCCCCGCCATTGGTCAGGAGGCTGCCTAGCCACTGGCCATGAAAGAGCCAGTGTGAAAGCCTGGGGGCCCCAGGCTATACTAGCGCAACTCTGGGTTCAGCGTGTGTGTACACCCTCCAGCTCAGTAGCACCCACTGTGTTTCCCAGTTTCCAGGGCCACATCTGAGTTGGAAATTCCTCTGCTGTCTGAGAAGCAGGCAAGCAGCTCTCATCTGGAAAGGCTAAAGATCTCTTCTTTGTGTATTTTTTGTGCCTTCAGGACAAAAGATCCTTCATCACCGAAGTGACGTCTTAGAAACAGTAGTTCTGATCAACCCTTCCGATGAAGCAGTCAGCACCGAGGTGAGTATTCAGTTCTGTGAGGTCTTAGAGTTTCACAGGATGGAGACTTGGCTGATCAGAGGGGCTAGAGAGGTGGGAGTTGGAGAGGGATGCAAGAGGGAGAAGTCCGTGGTCCCAGTCTCAGAGCCCGGTTCTGTGCATCTGGCATCACCTCAGAAAACCTCTTCCAAGTAAGGGCACAGTGGCCAGTGCCAGCTGCAAGCATATTTGTGGAGGGGTGTAGAATTGGAGGTATGCATCGGGTATGCTGTTGCCAGGATGGGGAGCAGGAATGTGGCTGAGGAAATAGACCACAAGCCCCCAGGCTGGAACAGATAGGGATGGAACTCAGAGAAGACTAGCATCCCAATAGCATCCCTGTTTAGAGCCATCCTGGGTAGCCCTCGGCCACAGTTGGAAGGCAGGCCAGCACAAGCATCATGGTCTCCAGCCCAGGCCAGCTCACTTGGCTTCATTGTCCAAGATCTGCCACTTACAGGCTGGTAGCCTCAGCCACATTATCTTACAGCTTCCGTTTGCACCCCTGTGCAAAGGAGACCATAACAGCCCCTGCATTTAATGTTCCTACTTGATGCTCTCTGAAGTTGTCAAGGCTTAGACCAGAGCATGGCACATGGTGGCTAAGACGGACTTGTTGGCCATTGCTACTGTGTCATTAGCATAACATGAAATTTTTGCTAGAAGGAGTAACTGGGAATTTCAGGATCCACCTTTGCATAAGAATTTGGTGGAAGCTAAGAGAATCCCTGGCCCCTCAGGCCAAGCACTGTTGGAGCTCATTCACTACCTCCTTGGAGATAGAATTGCTTCTTGAACATCAAAGCAGCCAAAGCCCCTGGCAAGCATTGCTGTCTGTGGTGTCTTCTGCCCATGCCTTAGCAACTCTATTTTCAAATTGAGATATAATTCATAAACCATAGAATCCACCCACTGAAAGTGTGTCATTTTGTGACTTAAAAAAAAAAAGGCCAGGCGTAGTGGCACATGCCTTTAATTCCAGCACTTGGGAGGCAGAGGCAGGTGGATCTCTGTGTGTTCGAGTTCGAGGCCAGCCTGGTCTACAAAGCAAGTCCAGGACAGCCAGAGCTGTTACACAGAGAAACCTTGTCTCGAAAAACCAAAAAAAAAAAAAAAAATTGTTTACAAAGTTGAACAGATATCATCACAATTTAACTCCAAAACATGCTTGTTACTCCCTAAAACGTCCTGAACCCATTATCTGTCACTACTGCCCCTTGGCTTCTGGCAACCCCTATTTTTTTCCTCTCCAGACTTTTCCATTTTAGACATTTCCTATAAATGGCATCATACAACATGTGGCCTTGTTGCTGTTGTTCAGCTTTACCTTACTTAGCTTAATTGCTTCAAGATCCAGTCGTGTTATAGCACGTGCCCGCTCTGCACTCCTTTTGCTGGCTGTATAGTATTCTTTTGCGTACGTGCACCACATCTGCTTATGCATTTCTTGGTCGCTGGCACGTGTGTTGCTTGCAGTTTGGGGCTACATACTCAGGCCTGTCTTGACCCACCTTTGCCTGCCAAAGCTCCAACAATCCTCTAAGGCATGAAGTTGCAAAAAGTGCTGAGATGGCACTCTGTCACCTAAAAGGCTGGAGGATTAGTATATGCCCAGGAAAACTGCCTAGAACTGCTGCAAAACAGAGGAGAGAGAGAGAGAGAGAGAGAGAGAGAGAGAGAGAGAGAGAGAGAGGGAGAGGGAGAGAGAGAGAGAGAGAGAGAGAGAGAGAGAGAGAGAGAGAGAGAGAGAGAGAGAGAAGGCAGGCTTCTTTTGAAGAACCCAAGCTAGTCTGTGGGTCAAATGAGTCTGAAACAACTGCTTAGGTATGCATGTTTTTCCTTGAGTGGTCTGTGGGGTTCTTGGGTAGGGATAATGGCCTGTTTAGTTTTGAATTTTCCCTGGTGCAGAACATGATGCAGGGCACACAGAAGTGCCCAACGTTCACGAACTGGCTTCAGAACCTTGGTGCTGGGGGTGGTGCGCCTGCGTAGGACAGCTGGCTCCCTGCCAGTGAAAGTTCACGGAGAGTTCTTTAAAACAAGTTATTTTCAATTCAGTTTTCCCCGGGGTTAACATTCAGGGGTCGCCTTTTCTTTTTGTTCAGTGTTAACACCTTGGTGCTAGCGCTGGATTCTTGCTCTTTGACTCGGAAGGAATTCTGGGTAGGAACAGATGATTTGAGGCCTACTTGGAAACATATCTTTTCTGGGGATAGGGAGGAGGGGGAGGACGGGACCTGGAGTGGCATATCCACTCGGCTCTCCTGGCCTCCTAGGCTACAGGCTGCTAGCAGACACTTTCCAACAGCTGTGGAACAAATGCTTGCCAGCTGTGAAGACTGCTTTGAAAAGAAGAGGAAACTCAAGGCAGAAAGTTAACAACCACTGACTGCTGTCTCTGGTTTAAGCCAAATTCTAACATGGTATTCACGGTCACACAACTAACCACAGTGATTAATTTTATGCATAACTCCTACAGACAGGGCTCTGTCCAACACTCCCTGCCCCCACTCTCAGCTGAAGAAATTAGACTCTTGGAATGAACGTGTTCGGTTGGTAGTAAGCTTCAGGCACGGTCCTGCTGTTGGGGCGCAGGGGGCCAGCCCTCACCGTGCACCCCGACTTACGCTCTGCGCCTGCGCTGTGTTTCAGGTGCGCTTGATGATCACTGACGCCGCCCGCCATAAACTGCTGGTGCTCACCGGACAGTGCTTTGAGAACACAGGAGAGCTCATTCTCCAGTCTGGCTCTTTCTCCTTCCAGAACTTCATAGAGATTTTCACCGACCAAGAGGTGGGTTCTACGCAGCATGTCCGAGCTACTGTTTAGATACGTGGGGAAGGCGGGAGGAGCCCCTTTGAAATAAGCAAAGCTGTGATTCAATATGACTTAGGCGTGACCTAGATCGGAGTTATGATCCATGGATGGTTAGAACCACAGCAGCCAGTGTGCTGGAAACATACGTGGGCAGTGGGAGCGTTCGAATGATCAACATTTACAGACAGCAGAAGTGCGGGGAACACGAGAAAGCCCAGAACTCCAGGAGAAGCTCAGCTTTCCTGTTTTCTGAGAGACTTCTCCATAGATCTCTTGGGCTGCAGCAGGATGTCCCTGCCTGAATCTCTGTCAGGACTTGTGCCTCTTTTCCTGGCCTGATTATTTCTAATTTCTCTCACTTCTAATGACTGGACCCCGTGTTTAGAGACAAACAGTATGAGAAGCGGGGGTGGGGATGGGGTGGGGAGCAGACTGAGGGATTTGCTTACAGGGGTTAACTACAGACATTTAGACCCGTCTCCCTGAGATGGCAGCCCTGGTGTCTCACGTGTGGGGAAGGGCCATGTGTGTTCTCCAGCACTCACTCCTGCTCAGCCCCACACTCTTCACAGAGAGCTCTCTGTGTGCCAGTCCTCTCAGCAAACTGCCTAGCTTCATTCGGTGCCACCCAGAGGACTCAGTAAAACCTCAGAGAGATCGATAACACAGCAATTTTCCCTTTCCACACACAGGAAGCAGAGGCAGCACAGAACTGTGAGAGGGGACATTTTCAGTCAGCTTGTAGAGCCCCAGCTCTCTCAGAGGGTGTGAGGTCATCTGTACCTAGAGGCGCATAGCAACCCTGCTCACCAGAGTGAGAAAGTTCCCTGGCTGGCAAGTGGCTCCTTGCTCAGAGGCCTCTGGGCTCACTCACAGCTGGCCTGTCTGTCTTCTCACTTTAAGGTGGGAAACTTTGCTTGAGTCTTCCTCCAGGGCTGATTTCCCCCTCCCTCCAGGGTTGAGCCAAACACCCTGCCGTATCACACCCACATTGTTCAATTGCCCTGAAACACCAGAGAAAGAGCTAGGAGTTTCCCTGTTTGGACTGCTATGAAATTGGTGAATAGTCACTCTAATACCAGCGCTTTTTCAAGATCACGTGCTTAGACCATGTGCTATGAAGGAAGGGTACTTGGGCCTTTGCCGGTCATTTCAGATGTCAGCATCTTGTCCCAGGGAGGGGAGTGGGCTGTAGAGGGCTGGAAGTGGCCCAGTGTCATGTTGGGCAGTCAAGTGATCTGCTGGTAAAATCAGCTCAGCCCTGAGCCCTGTCTCATTTACATGCACATGGGCACCTTCCTACATTCCTGTTCAGCTGTGTAGTCCCTTTCTAGTGTTTGCTTTCTGCCCACACCATGGGTTCGTTTCTTTGCCATGAAACCAAACAAGGGAAATGTGTAAGAAAAATTTTTTATCATTGCCAAGATTTTACATAAGTAAGTATCATATGCCATTCTTCTGGGCCCCAGGTAATCCCCTCTTTGAAAATAAGGAAGAGTTTTATAAAGTTGCTGTTTACATCACTTTTAAAAGCCCTGGAAATGGAGATTTTGTACAGTGGACGTGCCCAATTTTACCATTAAGTATAAAGAGAAAGAAAGCCTTATCTAAAGAGTTCAAGTTCTGTGGAAGGGCAACTTCTCCGGGGTGTGCAATCATAAATGTGAATTCTGAGTGGTTCATACCTTATTACATCTGGGCAGCCATCACTGATGGCATGGGCAGTCATGTTCTCCTCCCCTACCCCACCTTCTCCAGAGGAAGTCCTGTTCAGTGCATAGAGAAGGATCTCCAGAGTTTTCTCTAATGGACTAGATCGTTGGTATCAGGGTGGTTGGGGGAGGTGAAGCACGGGGGAATGTGGAATTCATGCCTACCACCTGTCCCCCGGCCAAACCAGAGGAATGGAGCCTGTGTTTTTTTTTTTACTTAAACACTGAAGTAAGGATGCTACAGCTAAAGTGGATTGAAAATTACTAGACTAGGGAGCTGGAGAGATGGCTCAGGGGTTAAGAACACTGGCTGCTCTTCCAAAGGACCAGGTTTGATTCCAAGAACTCACATGGCACCCCACAACTTTCTGTGACTCCAGTCTCAGGGTACCCAACACCTTTTTCTGGCCTCCGAGGGCAATGCATGCATGTAGTACACAGACAGACATGCAGGGAAAATTAATTTAAAAAATTTTTTAAAAATCACTAGACTAGACCCATGGATATTCATGTTTGGAGCCATGATTACCTATTGTTGCCTTGGAAGAAGGCTTACAGAACAATTTTATTGAGGTCATTTGCTGTTCAGTCTTGCTCCATCTAGCCAACCCTTGAGACACACTAGTCAACTAAGAAAGAATCAGAAACATAACTTTAGAAAAACAAACATTTCTAGGAACATTTTCAACCTTTCCATGGGGAAGACTTTTTTGTTTGTTTGTTTCATTGTACCCTCAAGAAGGGACTTTAACCCCATGTTCACCTACAGCACCCTTTCGACCCATCTCCTACATTAATTATCTTCGGTTTTATTCCTAGTTATCCATAAAATACAAAAGGCCCTGTGTGTTTCCTGTCATAGTAAGTATGAAAGAAATGCAAGCTTTCAGCACTGGTCAATCTTTGATACTTTGGAGTTATCAAACAGGTGGATATTTGAACCCAGAGTTAAGAAACTTTGAGTTGGTGAGAGATACTCATTTGTAATCCATGTATGGTATGGGTATTTAAAGCCCAGAAGACAGATGGTTACTCTAGAGAGAGCACCATTAAGAAGAACTCTAGAGCTTAAAGTCAAAGAGAAGGATCCAGC
Source organism: Lophiomys imhausi (assembly GCA_907164525.1). NCBI lineage: Eukaryota > Metazoa > Chordata > Mammalia > Rodentia > Muridae > Lophiomys > Lophiomys imhausi. The sequence continues at coordinate 299,326 of CAJQZJ010000067.1, forward strand.
CAGAAGGACTTGTTTCAGAAGTTTTGTTTAATTAGGTTTCTCTAAAATATCACAGTTTGGGTGGGGGATGGTATAGCTCAAAGGTAGAGTGCTTACCTAGCATTCCCAAGACCATGGGTTTGACAATCAACACACACACAGAGAGAGAGAAACAAACACAAATAAATGAATACAACTTGCTTGATATCCTGACCTATCCTAGACACAATCAATATTCCAGAAGTCATCTGACCAGGTTAGGTTCACCAGAGTCAGCAACTTGTACAGTTTTCAGTCCAGTTAATAAATAAGTCTAAGAGCTTCCAGTTTTCTCCAAGCATGGCTAGATGCGGGTGGAGAATTACAAGCCTTGAGGCATTCTGCAGGCTTAACATAATATGGAGAAAAAGAAAGCCCATTATCAATATACTCCAGTAGAGGACCAAGCCAGTGACCCAGAAGTTTAAGCTTCTTTGGCTTCCTGTAAATCCATTTGATTGTTGACTAAAGCCCCCAAGGTTTTCCACACACATTGTTGTTAAGTCATATCTTCTAATCCCATCCTTTACTCTGCTGGCTGTTGAATCTTATATCTATCTCCTTAGAATGCCACCCTGCTCACGGTTGTCTTGCCATTATATCCTCGAGTCCAAAGCTTTCATAAACACCTTTGCCCACATTTCATTATGCCTCTCATTTTGAAGCCGTCCATGCCCAGATTTGACATGTCTGCTCCGTTTCCATTCTAGTTGATACTCAGCAGGACAGACGTGAACTAAAAGCAGCCTACACAGATCTTCCTCTGGGTCAACAGTAAGGAGTGCTGTGTGTGTGTGACTGCCTATAAACCCACCTAATTCTACTGTCCCACTATTCCAAGACCCTGTTAGCTGTCTTTCCAAAGCCGGGAGGTCTACTGTCTACAGTATTTCCTCTTCAGCCAAGCAAGTCCCTTAATCAAAAAAGGAAATGTAGTTGGAAGTCCGTGGTTTTGAAATTAAAATCTTGTTTAGTTAATATCTACAGTAAAGCCATTTTTTCCCTTTATCTTCCTTCCTCTTTCAGCGTGCCTGTGTTTAATCAGTAAAGGTATTTAATGAAAGAGACAATTTTACCCCAAAGCAATATTACATCTAGTCATGTGTGTCATCCATATTTTTAAGGACCATGGCAACAGTCTCTGTTTGATAAGCATCGGCAGGTCCTTGTCACTGCTCCAGGAAGACAGCATGTTTTGAACTGACCAAACTTAGTGCAGTATAACCCAGTGTGCTGAGTCTGGTTAAATATTGGGGAAACAGGGATAACGAAACTTTCATTGTAATAGTGTTTGCTGTGTGGCTGCTGTTACTGTTAACAGTATTATTAACAATACTATTCCCAGTTCATCTGGAAGCAGCACCAAGTTTCAAAAAACGAATCATTTCCTCACTACTGCCAGCATGGTCACATCGCTCTTACTGATCTCACCATTCACTGCATAAGTGTGGGTTGCCCATCGCCATGGACTGGGTATCTTAAGATACTTGTTGCCCCTGAATCCTGTTCTCATCATCATACTGGTCCCACAGGCCTGGAGCTGGACCATGGGAAAACACAGGAACTGTGGTTCTGTTGGGTAGCCCCACAGATGTTGCGATATCCCTCCTATATCCTGCCCTATCTCATCTGCCTCCTTGACTGGCTCTCTCCAGTCTTTGTGTTCTTGTCTCATGGTTTTCCAGAGTGATTAGATTTTTCACTTCCTGCCTGGAGATTTGTGTAGCAGTTGCTGGCTTGCCTTTCTGATCTCCTTGAACCATAGTTTTCTCTCCAGTGGTGGCTCTTGGCTGTCCCTCAGGCTCTCCGACCTCCTCAGAATTCTCGGCAGCCTTATTAGCTTTTGAGTCACTTCTTGCATTTCATAGGAACTCTCTGGACACAGGTAAAGAGATGGAAAGGATACTTTTCCTCAAGCCTTCTCACTCTCTCCTTGAATTAGGTGATCATATATTTCACATTTGAAAAGCTAGTGACTGAGGGCTGGAGACATGGCTCAGCAGTTAAGAGACCTGGCTGCTCTTCCAGAGGACTTGGGTTCTGCTCCCAGTGTCTACATGGTGGTTTACAACCATCCATAGCTCCAGCTCAGGGATTCGACTTCTTTTTCTGCCCTTTGTAAGCACCAGACTTGCATATAGTACTCATACATACCTGCAGGCAAAACACTCATACACATAAAACAAAATAAATAAATCTAAAAGAGCATTTTAAGTTAATGAGCAAATAAACCCCCCCCACACACACAGCTAGACTATGCCTTCACTTTGCTTCATCTCAGCTACACTGGATCTCAAAGATTTAAATGAACTGAACTTATTTTTTAAACTTTTGCTATGAATGACTTAGCAGTTTGGATTGTCCTTGATTTGCCCTCTAAAATGTAAAACGTGAATAGTTCTTATGTACTCTGTGTGAAAGTTAGGGACAAGAGAACTCTTACTGTGTTGAAATGGTGGTGATGACATACACCATAGACAAGATACCATATTTTAAAATAAACAAATAAAATATAGTAAAAAAGAATTTTTAAAGGACCAATGAGATGGCTCAGTGGGTAAAGACACTTACTATCAAGCCTGTTGACCGACCTGAGTTTGCCCCTCACCTCTGTCCAGGAGCTGCATGTTATAAAGAGAGAACCAACATCAGCAAGTTGCCCTCTGACCTGTACACACATACACCATGACACATACATGTCTAGCAAACAAACAAACAAACAAATAAATAAATACGTAAGTAAATGCAATAAAAATGAAATCTTATTCTTATGTGCTTTGGCCAGCAAATAATCTGAACAAAGATTCCCCCAAGGATGGCTGACATTTATAAGAAATGATTTGATCTTTCATTCCCTTCACCCTGTGGATACTTGACATTTGCATGTTTTAGTTTTCTCAGTCCCCAAAACAAGAGTTGATGCTTAACTGTTTTATGGAACATTATTAAGTCAAGTCAGATGAAAATAGCACAACATTATTACTTTGGTATTTTGTGACGTCAGCTTAAGTTATGCTTAGCATAGTCTAGCAAAACAAAAATGACTGTCCTCCTGCAATCTAATATAGGAAAATGTGGGTTCTACACATTGTCTTTGCATATGTATCCTCACAGTTCTAGCCTGGGAATGATAGTATTTTGGAATTCATCGGAACAAGAAACCATGGGTAAGAGTCCAGAGCCAACCATTTGCATAAGGGCACAGAGAACTTGTCACTTGAATCTCTGAGTTGATGTGTGAGATTTGCTAAAACAGAGAGAAGTTTGGAGCTTATGATATGATTTGCCTTTGCTGAGCCAAGACTGATTAAAACGCGTGGCCTTGATACTGAAAAAGAAAACAGCCAGCTTGTCCGTAATCTATTGAGATCGTGGAAACAGATGAGAGACTCACTTTGGAATTATTAATTTTTATTTTTTCGCCTTGGAATTGACTTAAACTGAAATGGAGGAATGAATGTGCCCACTGGTTTGTGGAAGTGCCTGAACCACTTTGTCCTCACGGCTTCAATAGGAGCATTTGTATTTACAGAGGGTCTGCTGGGTCAATCACGTAGTAAGTGCAGGTGCCAGAACCTAGTAATTTGTTGTAGCAGTGGGCAATCAATAACTTTCTGTCTCCCAGAGCCGTAAAACAAAACAAAACAAAAATAAACCACCAAACCCTTTTCCCCTGTGCCTATTGAATTCTGAAAGGAGGCAGCAAGAAGTATATTATTATCTGAGTTCCTCATATGCACCCATCTGGCCCTTTTTGCCAAGTCCAGTGGATTAAGAAATGCAAAGGCTTTATTTTTGTATTCGTTCTTTGAGAATTTTGTACAACGTATTTGATCATATGCACCTCCTCCCGTAGCTCCTCCCAGATCTATCTCCTTTCCCGACCAATTAGCTTTGTGTCCTCTTTTTCATTTAAACAAACACACAAATGAAAAAAACCCTACTTTATCCAATTTGTGCTGCTCTTGGATGTGTGGCCTTCCACTAGGTGTGCTCAATTGCCAATAGTTCTTTATGGTGAGATGGTGGTGAGACTTCACACCCACCCACTTCTGCATGCTTGCACTTTGTCTGGCTTCAGCTGAAGTAAAGGTTTCTAACCCATGGGGGAAATGACAGATGTAGCTTTCTCCTGTGGCAGTCTAGTATTTGCTAAAGAGCATCTTTGCATGGCAAACACCCAGAGGCAACATTCAAATTATCTTATAAATGCTGTGACATAAACACCAGTCACCCAGATAGTCCCCAGTTTTGGAACTGGAGCAGGGTTCTGCGGCAGGGACATACAGGGAGAGGATTGTAGACCAGAGGCCATGAGGTAGCAGAGGGTCTCAGACCAGAGGCTGTCCACCTTCCAAAATTCAAATTTATCAATATTTTAATCAGGACCATGGCCAAGTAATGGTCGAGTGCTTTTTTTTTTTTTTTTTTTTCCTGAGACAGGGTTTCTCTGTGCAATAACAGCCCTGGCTGTCCTGGAACTCGCTCTGTAGACCAGGCTGGCCTCAAACTCAAAGAGGTCCACTTGCCTCTGCATCCCCCCCATGATCCCATAGTGACTAGCAATAGTTGGAGATAATGAGTTAGGGGTGACATCACTTAACCAGTTTCTTTCTTCCTTTCTTTTCTCAAACCCAGATTGGGGAGCTCCTGAGCACCACCCATCCTGCCAACAAAGCCAGCCTCACCCTCTTCTGCCCCGAGGAGGGAGACTGGAAGAACTCCAACCTTGACAGACACAACCTTCAAGACTTCATCAACATTAAGCTCAACTCAGCTTCTATCTTGCCAGAAATGGAGGGACTCTCTGAGTTTACCGAGTATCTCTCAGAGTCTGTGGAAGTCCCTTCTCCCTTTGACATCCTGGAACCCCCGACCTCGGGTGGATTTCTCAAGCTCTCCAAGCCTTGCTGTTACATTTTCCCAGGGGGCCGGGGTGATTCTGCCCTGTTTGCAGTGAATGGATTCAATATGCTCATTAATGGAGGGTCAGAAAGAAAATCTTGCTTCTGGAAGCTCATTCGACACTTGGACCGTGTGGACTCCATTCTGCTCACGCACATTGGGGATGACAATTTGCCTGGCATCAACAGCATGCTGCAGCGGAAGATTGCAGAGCTGGAAGAGGAACGGTCCCAGGGTTCCACTAGCAACAGTGACTGGATGAAAAACCTCATCTCCCCTGACTTGGGGGTTGTGTTTCTCAATGTACCTGAAAATCTGAAAAACCCAGAACCCAACATCAAGATGAAGAGAAGCATAGAAGAAGCATGCTTCACCCTCCAGTATCTAAACAAACTGTCCATGAAACCAGAGCCTCTATTTAGAAGTGTAGGCAATACCATTGAGCCTGTCATCCTATTCCAAAAAATGGGAGTGGGCAAACTTGAGATGTATGTGCTTAACCCAGTCAAAAGCAGCAAGGAAATGCAGTATTTTATGCAGCAGTGGACTGGCACCAACAAAGACAAGGCCGAACTAATCCTGCCCAGTGGCCAAGAAGTAGATATCCCAATTTCCTACTTAACTTCAGTCTCATCGTTGATTGTGTGGCATCCGGCCAACCCCGCTGAGAAAATCATTCGTGTTCTGTTTCCTGGAAACAGCACCCAATACAACATCTTAGAAGGACTGGAAAAACTCAAACATCTGGACTTCCTAAAGCAACCGCTGGCCACCCAGAAAGATCTCACTGGCCAGGTGCCCACCCCCACGGGGAAACAGGTCAAGTTGAAGCAGAGGGCTGACAGCCGAGAAAGTCTGAAGCCAGCTGCAAAGCCCCTTCCCAGTAAGTCAGTAAGGAAGGAGTCCAAAGAAGAAGCCCCTGAAGTCCCAAAAGCCAGTCAAGTGGAAAAGACACCCAAAGTAGAAAGCAAAGAGAAAGTAATAGTGAAGAAAGACAAGCCGGTGAAGACAGAAACCAAACCTTCAGTGACAGAAAAGGAGGTGGCCGGCAAAGAGGAGCCAACCCCAGTGAAAGCTGAGGTGGCTGAGAAGCAAGCCACCGAGAGCAAACCCAAAGTCACCAAAGAAAAAGTGGCGAAAAGGGAGATAAAGGCAAAACCTGAAGAAAAGAAAGAGGAGAAGCCCAAGAAAGAAGTGGCTAAAAAGGAAGACAAAACACCTATCAAGAAAGATGAGAAACCGAAAAAGGAGGAGATAAAGAAGGAGGTCAAGAAAGAGATCAAAAGAGAAGAGAAAAAAGAGCTGAAGAAAGAGGTTAAGAAGGAAACACCCTTGAAGGATGCCAAGAAGGAAGTGAAGAAAGAGGAAAAGAAAGAAGTTAAGAAGGAAGAGAAGGAACCCAAAAAGGAAATTAAGAAGATCTCCAAGGACATAAAGAAATCAACTCCTCTGTCAGAGACCAAAAAACCAGCTGCACTGAAACCAAAAGTAGTCAAGAAAGAAGAGTCCACCAAGAAGGAGCCTGCTGCTGCTGGGAAACTCAAGGACAAGGGGAAGGTTAAAGTCATTAAGAAGGAAGGCAAGGCCGCAGAAGCAGCTGCCACAGCTGTTGGCACTGCCGCCACCACAGCTGCTGCGGTGGCAGCGGCAGGAATAGTGGCCAGTGGTCCTGCCAAAGAACTTGAAGCTGAAAGGTCCCTTATGTCATCCCCTGAGGACCTAACCAAGGACTTTGAGGAGTTAAAGGCTGAGGAGACTGATGTGGCCAAGGACATCAAGCCTCAGCTGGAACTCATTGAGGATGAAGAGAAACTGAAGGAAACAGAGCCGGTAGAGGCCTACGTCACCCAGGAAGAGACAGAGGACATCAAAGGTTCTGCTGAGTCCCCTGATGAGGGCATCACTACCACCGAAGGGGAGGGTGAGTGTGAGCAAACCCCCGAGGAGCTGGAGCCAGCCGAGAAGCAGGGAGTGGAAGACATTGAGAAATTTGAAGATGAAGGAGCCGGTTTTGAAGAATCCTCAGAGACTGGAGACTATGAGGAGAAGGCAGAAACAGAGGAGGCTGAGGAGCCAGAAGAGGACGGGGAAGACAATGCGAGCGGGAGTGCCTCTAAGCACAGCCCCACAGAAGATGATGAAAGTGCAAAGGCCGAGGCCGATGTGCACATAAAGGAGAAGAGGGAGTCTGTGGCCAGCGGTGATGACCGGGCAGAAGAGGACATGGATGAAGCTCTTGAGAAAGGAGAAGCTGAGCAGTCTGAGGAGGAGGGAGAGGAGGAGGACAAAGCAGAGGATGCCAGAGAGGAAGACTATGAGCCCGAAAAAATTGAGGCTGAAGACTACGTGATGGCTGTGGTCGACAAGGCTGCGGAGGCTGCTGTTGCCGAGGAGCAGCAGTACGGATTCCTGAGCACCTCAGCCAAGCAACCTGAAGCCCAGTCTCCCAGCCGAGAACCTGCATCTTCAATTCACGACGAGACCCTACCTGGAGGCTCTGAGAGTGAGGCCACCGCTTCTGATGAGGAGAACCGAGAAGACCAACCCGAGGAATTCACTGCCACCTCTGGATATACTCAGTCCACCATTGAGATATCCAGTGAACCTACTCCAATGGACGAGATGTCCACTCCTCGCGATGTGATGAGCGACGAGACCAACAACGAGGAGACAGAGTCCCCATCTCAGGAGTTCATAAACATCACCAAATATGAGTCTTCACTGTACTCTCAGGAATACTCCAAACCTGTTGTCGCGACATTCAATGGGTTGTCAGACGGCTCGAAAACAGATGCCACTGACGGCAAGGATTATACTGCCTCTGCCTCCACCATATCACCACCTTCATCCATGGAAGAAGACAAATTCAGCAAATCTGCTCTGCGTGACGCTTACTGCTCAGAAGAGAAAGAAGTGAAAGCCAGCACCGTGTTAGACACCAAAGACGTTTCAGATGAGAGGCTTAGCCCAGCCAAGAGTCCGTCCCTGAGTCCCTCTCCCCCATCACCCATAGAGAAGACTCCCCTGGGTGAACGGAGCGTGAATTTCTTTCTGACACCCAATGAAATTAAAGTTTCTGCAGAGGCAGAGGCAGCATCAGTGTCCCCTGGAGTGACCCCAGCAGTAGTTGAAGAACATTGCGCCAGTCCTGAGGAGAAGACCCTGGAAGTAGTGTCGCCATCCCAGTCTGTGACTGGCAGTGCGGGCCACACACCTTACTACCAATCCCCCACCGATGAGAAGTCCAGTCACCTACCTACAGAAGCCACTGAAAAGCCACAGGAAGTTCCAGTAAATTTTGAATTCAATGAGGCCAAAGATGAGAATGAGAGATCTTCCATAAGCCCCATGGATGAACCTGTGCCTGACTCAGAGTCTCCTATCGAGAAAGTTCTGTCCCCTTTACGCAGCCCTCCCCTTATTGGATCTGAGTCTGAAGACTTTCTAAGTGCTGATAGCAAAGCTCTTGGCAGATGTATCGAAAGTCCCTTTGAAGGAAATCAGATGTTCCCAGAGAAAGAAAGCCCAGTGTCTGACCTGACTTCCACTGGTCTTTACGAAGACAAACAGGAAGAGAAAAGCACAGGCTTCATACCTATAAAGGAAGACTTCGGTCAAGAGAAGAAAACTGATGATGTTGAAATCACAAGTTGTCAGTCATCCATGGCTTTGGATGAAAGGAAACTAGGAGGAGACGTATCTCCAACACAAATAGATGTCAGTCAGTTTGGCTCTTTCAAAGAAGACACCAAGATGTCCATTTCAGAAGGCACTGTCTCAGATAAGTCAGCCACGCCCGTGGATGAGGGTGTGGCAGAAGACACCTACTCTCACATGGAGGGTGTGGCCTCAGTCTCTACTGCCTCTGTGGCCACAAGCTCATTTCCAGAGCCAACCACAGATGATGTGTCTCCTTCTCTACATGCTGAGGTGGGCTCCCCACATTCTACTGAGGTAGATGACTCCCTTTCGGTATCTGTAGTGCAGACACCTACCACTTTCCAGGAAACAGAAATGTCTCCATCTAAAGAAGAATGCCCAAGGCCAATGTCAATTTCTCCTCCAGACTTCTCCCCTAAGACAGCCAAATCCAGGACACCAGTTCAAGATCATCGATCTGAACAGTCTTCGATGTCTATCGAATTTGGCCAGGAATCCCCTGAGCACTCTCTTGCCATGGACTTTAGTCGACAGTCTCCTGATCACCCAACTGTGGGTGCGAGCATGCTTCACATCACGGAAAATGGGCCCACTGAAGTGGACTACAGTCCCTCTGACATCCAGGACTCTAGCTTGTCACATAAGATCCCACCAATGGAGGAGCCATCCTACACCCAGGATAATGATCTGTCTGAGCTCATCTCTGTGTCTCAGGTGGAGGCTTCCCCATCCACATCTTCTGCTCACACCCCTTCTCAGATAGCCTCTCCTCTTCAGGAAGACACTCTGTCTGATGTTGTTCCTCCCAGAGATATGTCCTTATATGCCTCACTCACCTCTGAGAAAGTGCAGAGTCTGGAAGGAGAGAAGCTCTCTCCAAAATCTGATATTTCCCCACTCACCCCACGAGAGTCCTCACCTTTATACTCACCTGGCTTTTCAGATTCTACCTCTGCAGCGAAAGAGGATGCAGCAGCTCGCCAAACCTCCTCTTCCCCGCCAATTGATGCAGCGTCAGCAGAGCCCTATGGCTTCCGTGCCTCAATGTTATTTGACACAATGCAGCAGCATCTGGCCTTGAATAGGGATCTGACCACATCTGGTGTGGAGAGGGACAGCGGAGGGAAGACGCCCGGTGAATTTCACTATGCCCATCAAAAGCCCGAGAAAGCCGCCGGGTCCCCAGATGAGGAAGATTATGAGTATGAATCATATGAGAAAACCGCCCGGACCCCTGATATGGGTGGCTATTACTATGAGAAGGCAGAGAGAACCTTGAAGTCCCCATGTGACAGTGGGTACTCCTATGAGACCACTGAGAAGACCACCAAGACCCCAGAAGATGGTGACTACGCCTGTGAAATTACCGAGAAAACCACGGGGACCCCTGAAGAGGGCGGGTATTCATATGAGATCAGTGAGAAGACAACACGAACCCCCGAAGTGAGTGGCTACACCTATGAAAAGACCGAGAGGTCTAGAAGGCTCCTGGATGACATTAGCAACGGCTATGAGGACTCTGAGGATGGGGGCCACACACTCAGAGAGTGTAGCTATTCCTACGAAACCACTGAGAAGATTACCAGCTTTCCGGAATCTGAAAGCTATTCCTATGAGACATCCACAAAAACACGGAGTCCAGATACCTCCACATACTGTTATGAGGCCATGGAGAAGCTCACCAAGACCCCACAAGCATCCGCATACTCCTATGAGACCTCAGAGCGATGCTACACTCCAGAACAGAAGTCCCCCTCAGAGGCACGTCAAGATGTTGATCTGTGTCTTGTGTCCTCCTGTGAATACAAGCATCCCAAGACGGAACTCTCGCCTTCCTTCATTAATCCAAACCCTCTCGAGTGGTTTGCTGGTGAAGAGCCCACTGAAGAATCAGAGAAGCCCCTCACTCAGTCCGGAGGAGCCCCTCCACCTTCAGGAGGAAAGCAACAGGGCCGGCAATGCGATGAAACTCCACCCACCTCAGTCAGTGAGTCAGCCCCATCCCAGACCGACTCTGATGTTCCTCCAGAGACGGAAGAGTGCCCCTCCATCACAGCCGATGCCAATATTGACTCTGAGGATGAGTCAGAAACCATCCCCACAGACAAAACTGTCACATACAAACACATGGACCCACCTCCAGCACCCATGCAAGACCGAAGCCCATCTCCTCGCCACCCAGATGTGTCCATGGTGGACCCAGAGGCCTTGGCCATTGAGCAGAACCTAGGCAAAGCTCTGAAGAAGGACCTAAAGGAGAAGACTAAGGCCAAGAAGCCAGGCACAAAGACCAAGTCCTCTTCACCTGTGAAAAAGGGGGATGGGAAGTCCAAGCCTTTGGCAGCTTCCCCCAAACCAGGAGCCTTGAAGGAATCCTCTGAGAAGGCGTCCAAAGTGGCTTCTCCCAAGAAGAAAGAATCCATGGAAAAAGCTACAAAGACCACCACCACTCCTGAGGTCAAAGCCGCACGAGGGGACGAGAAGGACAAGGAGACTAAGAATGCTGCCAACGCCTCGGCATCCAAGTCTGCGAAGACCACAGCAGCGGGTAGGTGGGGATGCCGCTGTCCCTTTACAGACCATGGCTGTGTTTCCACTTGAAAGCCTGTCTGCTTCTCCATTTGGCTTTTGACTGGGAAGACCAGAGAGCGTGGGCTAGTGCTTCTTCTTCTCTACTTAAGAGTTACACCTCTCAGCCTGGTGTGGCCTGGAGAGAGCAGAGTGTGTGGCTCAGCACTGCAGGGATGTTCTATTCGGTGGGATTGGTGGGTTGGTGTCATTGGAGACAGCAGCTGCAGGCCTGTTGCAAACCTTCAGACGTAAGGATGTGTGTCTCAGGCTGCTCTGGGAGGCTTCAGGCACACTGGCCTTAAAAATCATATTGGGGTGATAGGTCAGGAGCTCTCAAAGGCTTACGGCAAACCAGAGGTTCCCTGGCAGACCTGGAATGTTCAGTCTAGGCCCAATATTTAGTTCTCCTATAAAATTTATAATGTAAAAGTATAAAAAATTACACATTTAAAAAAAAAGTCAAGCCGGGCAGTGGTGGCGCACGCCTTTAATCCCAGCACTCGGGAGGCAGAGGCAGGCGGATCTTTGCGAGTTCAAGGCCAGCCTGGTCTACAAATTGAGTCCAGGACAGCCAGGGCTACACAGAGAAACCCTGTCTCGAAAAACCAAAAAAAAAAAAAAAGTTATCATTTAGGCAATATGTGCCCATTGAAACATCTGCTGTGTTTTCTTACCTGCTCATGGACAGTGTGAGTCCAGCTGACCACCAAGTATCTAGTAGAAAAAGAGAAAAACATTAAAGACTGTTTCTTCTTCCTTCCTACCAACTCACATTATTTTTCCAGACTGGAATTCTACTCAGCAGGAGCTAAGTAGAGATTTCTGTAGGTTCCCAATTTACCACGGATAGCCAGCATTCTCTGTTTTTCAGCAGTGACTTGAGGTTCTTCTTTTGTTTTGTGAGATAGGGTCTTGCTGTATAGCCCAGGCTGTCTTTGAGCTTGTGAGCCTCCTGCCTCAACCTCCCGTTCTGGGGTCACAGGAGTGTACCACCAGAACCGGCCTGAGAAGGCTTTTGATGGGATAATTTCTGGACAGCAAGATTTCATCCTACTGTTGTTACCTTTTATAGTAGTACACTTTGTTTGCTTCACATAGTTACACAGAGACCTTCAACCACAAAATAATACACATTTATCCAAATGTGAAAAGCAAAAGTTAACTTAAGCGTTTCTGTGATATATGAGGGGAAATCTGAGAGACCAACTTCTGGGGCTTTCAAATCCAGTGCCCTTTAGGACATTTTAGTTACAGCCTCAGGTTTTGTTTTGTTTTGTTGTTGTTGTTTTTCTTTTTGTGGACACCAGAATGTGTCAGGCATGGCCTTTACAAAATTTACATAGAAAACAAACTAAATTTGTTCGTGATCAGATTAAACATAAAACCACCAAATAGTTTACTCTTCTAGAAGAGTTGACAACTAACTTATACTTAGGAGAAAACATGGAATTCATCTAAATAGGTTAAAAAAAAAGTTGAGTTTTGCCAAAAACACTAGTTCATACAACTAAGGAAGGCAACTATAAAGGCAGGGGCTGGTGAGATGGCTTTGTGGGTAAGAGCACTTGTCACGCAAGGTGCCAGTGTGGAGTGTTGTCCCTGCTGATCTCGGCGTGTATATTCTGGCACTCCCTCACTCCAAGATTTCTATGAAAGGCAAAGTGAATTATTGATTGACTTTGAAAACAAACGTGGGTGGACAACTTTGATGGTCTGTATACCTGTGAGGAACAGCTGGGTGTAAGTCAGAACCGCTTAGAGGGTCCTCAAATGGATAATTTGGGGGTTTTCAGCTCAGACTAAAACACACACACACACACACACACACACACACACACACACACACACACACGCCCACAAGGTTTTCCAACCTATGTCTAAAATGAGTTCACTTATCTAAATGCTAGTCTACCTCACTCTTACCATCTTCCTACCCCAAAGGAACATCAGATGGCTGGTAGAATTCACTGGTTACTTTTATCTTGGGATGGCAGTTTTTAAACATCCTGCGGAGAAAGCAAAGAATCAGCATGTAGAATCTAGCTTCTGTCTTAGAATGGCTTTGTAGCAGTATCCTCAAATTAGCTGTCATTTGAATCGTGAGGTGTGCTCAGAAAGTGGAATCCAGGCTCTGTCACAGTTTGGTCAGACTCTGCAAGAGGAGGCCTTCTTCTGTCAGTAGGCATCTGAGGAGATTCTAACTGTGTGGCAGAGTGCAGAGCTGCTGATCCAGAAGTACTTCCAGAATGCTAAGCCTAACCGGATGCCAGACACACTTTGGAGGCTCATCCACATTTTGGCTTTTCCTGGCTCTTTCTGGTTTAGGCTGGGAATTTTGGTCTCCAGTTCAATATGTCCTAGTTGGTTAGGGAGAACCTCGTGTTTCTTGGACCGTCGTTTGCCAAAGGTAGGTGTCCAACTCTGAGTAAGGAGAGATATTTCCTTTTTCTGAGGAGTGTGGGCTAGCTCTTCCACAAACTGGATGAGCCTGAGGTGCTGAGAACCCTGGAAATCATATGGGGTTGAGGTCTGAACTACTTCTTAGGTCAAACGTTAGGGAATTCCTTGAGCTGTAGGTAGGTCAAATTACTTTTAAGAGACCTGAAAAAGGAGTATTAAGGTCACCAAACTATGGTTTGCCAAATATGAATGCTTGCTTTGGATTTTTAAAAATTCTCATTAATTAGGGCTTAAACTTCTTTTTTGCCCAAGAAATTTATATACAACCCTGGATAACCAGACATATAGATATATAAATCAAACATATACTGATATAAACTCATATAGAAATTTATTTTAAATCATTTCTTTAGCATTTATACACATAGCATTTATTAAAGGTGAAAAATCTGCATACTGATGAGCTGAGTATACTTTTCATTTTTTTACATGAAGAATAAATTCTATCTGAGTACTTGATGCTGTGGGAAGAAGAGAGCCATCAACATTTTTCAGACTTGACCAATATTTTTGTTTTATAACCATCAATGCTGAGAACATTGCCTGCCATAAATGTGTAGTACATAGTTGCAGAAATATGTTTAGGGCCATTTCAGAAATTATTGGAAATTATTTCTTAGCTCCAACCCAAAATTCCTTGAACTATTTTTTTTTCTGAAGCTCAAGTCATTAACTAGAAGAGCAGTGTTTTTATTTTTAAGTCAAACATTCTAGCACAAGCCAATCCAAAGATACACTAATTTTCACTCACAGGCTGAGGTGATGGTAGAAAAAAATGAAGTTTTTGTTTCCATAATTAAGCTAGTATGTTTCTATAAGAGCAGTGGGTTTCAGACACCATCCATTCCCATTGCACAGTGTACACTGGGCATGCTGTAGATCCAGGACCAAGGCTGCAGGGAAGTTGTGTGTGGTATGCTAGCATGCACTACCAGAAACCCGTGTATTCATTACACATTAATTTAAATTAATTTTTGGTCATGGGTGATCGGGAATGTCTTACTGTTGAAAACATATCAATCCATGCATGTTTAGTTGTTCAATTCCATATGGCACCAGGACCCATAGTTTAAACCTCCATCTCCAGAGCTTTCCAAATTAAAATGCACATTAGTGGGTCCTTTGGGTGGAGAGTACCACTATCCAATTCTTCCTTTTGAAAAGTCGTGGCAGCTCTTTTTTACTTCCTAATGGGGTTGTCTGCCAAGGGAGGCCAATATTGAGATGATAAGCAGCAATGGTAAATTTTCTCCAGATTCCTAATGTTTGATGCCGTATACAAGGTACCAGGGAAATGGGAACACTGCCAGCTTTTCCATGTCCCAGAGAACAGACATGAATATGTATGTGTCTTCACACTGCTATCTATGACCCTTGCTTTGTCTTTGCTACCAAAGGACCAGGAACCACTAAGATGGCGAAGTCATCTACTGTGCCTCCGGGCCTCCCTGTGTACCTGGACCTGTGCTATATCCCCAACCACAGCAACAGTAAGAATGTTGACGTGGAATTCTTCAAGAGAGTGAGGTCGTCTTACTACGTGGTGAGTGGGAATGACCCTGCCGCGGAGGAGCCCAGCCGGGCCGTCCTGGATGCCCTGCTGGAAGGGAAGGCTCAGTGGGGAAGCAACATGCAGGTAAGAACAGAGGAGGGCCCGCAGTTGAGTAGTGCCGGAGGCAAAGAGGAGGAACCGTGTTTACATAGGCATCTCTGTGGTGGTAGGTCCACAGGTACTGCCTGCTGAGTATTGCCCGCGAAGGATACTGCACAAAAGGTCAGGTTAGCGTACCAAAGATAGCCCAAGGTACAATTCTTGACAGGCCTACCTACCATCAGTGACAGTGGAGGGCCACCTTACCTAAGACAGACTTTGCGCATCCATAAAACGACCTGAGATGAATTGCTATCTCGAGCCCCGCCCCCCAGCATATGGAGTATTAGATGTGTGAATCAAAGTTGTCCCGTGTCTGTGGACTTGCTGCTATGGAACTATTTTTACTCATCTGTGTTTCACCACTAGACTAAAACTAGGAACACGGTCATTGGTCCAGAATCAATGGGGATCAAGTCTCCAGGTGGAATTCCAGAGTGGTGCCATTGTTCTCGGGCTATTATTCAGCTTCAGATCCTCACGTCTGGCCATGAACCATTCAGTCTCTATTGTTCCTATTGGGCTGTGATTACTGGTTATCTAATTCGCGTTTTTGCAAATAATCACTTAGCAACCTGTGTTCACATCTCCAATAAGATTGATTTATAATACTTCCATAGTATTCACATGAGAAGTACCAATTGGTACCTGACTCCTCTATCTCACAGTCATTGTTTTCAGGCCAATGGGTGGGCTTCTGGGGGTTTTGAGCTGCAGTAACTAGTACTTTTCGATTAAATATGGAGTAGAGTGTGTACGGCATTTCCCCCATGTTAATGGAACTATGAGAAACTATACCTAATCCAAATACTTCTTAACACTACAGCATTGAAAAACCAACAGT
The DNA here is from genome assembly GCA_907164525.1 of Lophiomys imhausi. Taxonomy (NCBI): domain Eukaryota; kingdom Metazoa; phylum Chordata; class Mammalia; order Rodentia; family Muridae; genus Lophiomys; species Lophiomys imhausi. The sequence goes on from CAJQZJ010000067.1 coordinate 315,435, forward strand.
GAAATTTAGAAGAACAAACGAACAAGTTCCTAGTTGATATAGATTTTCATCTCCAACTCCTTCTCTCAATATATATAAAAAAAAAAAAAACCCTTTATTTTTACAGTTTGGAAAACATCAGTTGAAAACTTTATTTGCATCTTTTGGGGAAAACAGCATTTTTCTTCTGTCCCTTTTTTCTAGTGATCCGACCAATACCTTGTTCTGTTTTCACTCCTGGCTTCTATCTCCCTGACTTCTATCTCCTTCTCTTCCTCCGTAGGTAACTCTGATCCCAACACATGACTCAGAAGTGATGAGGGAGTGGTACCAGGAGAGCCATGAGAAGCAGCAAGACCTCAACATCATGGTCTTAGCAAGCAGCAGTACAGTGGTTATGCAAGACGAGTCCTTCCCTGCATGCAAGATAGAACTGTAGAAACCGCATCCGGCTATGCCACAGGATTTGAACTTTGTTTCCAGAAATTCTTGAATTTGAAACTACCTTTTCTAAAACGTCCGTTCATCTAATTAAGTCACTGAATAATTACCTGCCAAATGCTGTACTGTGTCACAGGTGATGCAAGTCACTGATATTTCTCAATTTTTGCTGATCACTAAGGGAAGTAACCATACTCCTACAATAGAATTCAAGTTACTGCAAAATTACCTGCGCTCGTTCGTCTCTGCTGAACATTTGGAAGCCATGCACTCGCGCACCCAACTGACTTCTGCTAGGTATTGGTGTTTGTCTTAGAGAAAGAGGGAGGGAAAGAGAGGCAGTGGGAGGGGAGGGAGAAGGGGGGAGTGAGGGATAAAGAGAATTCAGGAGAGAGAAAGTGAGAGAGGAAGAACAAGAAAGAAAAAGAATGCAAGAGAAGGAGCTATAAAGTGGAGATGAGATTCCCAGGGAGGAAGAGTGAGCAGGATGGGGTGGAGAGAAGACACCAGCAACTAGATCTGCATTTTTCTCAGACCGCAGCTGTTCTGTGGTCTACACTGGTGGAGTTTGCCATTTTCATCTGAGTCATCAGAAAGAGTCTTAATCTCTTAGAGCATGTTTCTAAAGAGCAAAAAGAATGAAGCCTGCTATGAGGGCATGAGAGCTTTCACGCCTTAATTAAACGCCTTTACCATAAAGGCTGCGCACAGCATAGTGTAGCAAGTGTAGACTGGACATGCAAGTTGTCTGAGCCCCATTCAGAACTCTCAGACGTTTCAAACACATGAGTAGGTTGATCTAAGGCATGCTCCCAGCATTTGTCCAGCCAGGTCCACACCAAGTCGTCAACCTGCATGCAACAGCACCCAAGTCCACCCCAGTTAACTGAAGCAAATACCAAAGCAGTTGGGAGTACATATGGGAGACATTTTGCCTTAGGAAGTGACTTGAATGTACAAAAGATACCTGATGCACTTATTTTTTAATGCGAGTCAGCAAGTTTCTAAAACATCCATGTGGGACTGTAGATACTCCAGGTAAAGGAGCGTGTGGGAGGGAAGGTACTACTAGAAGCTCATCTGGTTGGTCCAATGGTTTAGTGCTCAGTCATGCTTGTTGTGAATACTATCACTTCTGATGTACCCGTGGCCCTTCAGCCACACAAACTGCACCTGTCACAGCTTCTGTACCACTTCAAGTTCAAGACTGAAATGGCTTCTATGATCAGATCTGGGAAAAACTGAATCTTACAGTGGAAGAGGTTCCCAGCAAGTGTACAGTGTTTGCCTTCCTTTGTCTTGCATTGGCTATTTTAATTTTCCATTGATTTCAATGCGATTATGGGAACACGTGTACAGAAGATTTTTTTCTCTTTAGATGCGCGAGAACTTTTCATGGATGAGCTTTTTAACGAATCTTTTTATTTACAGGAAAATGCAAAGAAAATTTCAAGTGATGGTCTTTTTTATTATTATTATAATTTTAAGTGTTTTGTAAGATGAAAATCTAAGTTTTTTTTTTTTTTGAGGTTCTGGCAAGATTTGAAGTCTGATACCGAAGTCATACTATTTATTAAAAGCCTGTTACTACCAGAAACAGTGATACCTCCCACCCTTTGGCTCTCCATACATGAAGGCCTGAGTACATGCTGTTTGAGAGTGGGTGGATGGCAGGGTAGGCTGCTGTTCAGGGCCGTAAGCACATGACCCAGTGCTACCCCACCTCTTCCTTCCAAGATTGTTCACCATGAAGTAAAAGAGCCAAGTTCAGAAGAACCCTAGCACCAATTTGCTTGGGGGCTTTCTTTTCTGGAAAACATTAAGTGAAAGAAATAATAGATTGAAAACAAATGAATTCCCAACTCCTACATTCACCATGTAGAGTTCAGACATAATGTCGACCATTGTCATCTGTGAAGCCAGATCATGGGGAAAACTGTTGCCAAGTTTCAAGTGGCAGATCCATGTCCTGGGGTTCAGAGGTGGCCAACTTCTCAGTGACAACTGTGCTGTGCCCTGTCACGATACATTTTCTGCAGACTCTTAAAATCTACGGAGTAGTGAACAATGACCTCATTTTATTTCCTATGTTAGTTATTTATTTCAAAACTTACCTTTTAGTTTATTTTCGTCTGTGAAGTATATGTTTCGCACTGCTATTTACTCTGAGGGTTTAAACAATACTTCTCCAGGGTCCCCTCACTGAGGACCCGTGCAGTCTACTTAATGCTGTGAACCACATTTTCCAAATGTTTAATTTTTTAAAGAAAATTAATATTCTATTTTTGTTAGGCATCTCTAGGAATGCAATTTTTATTTATTATCCTATTTCTTTCAAACCCGTAAAAGTAACACATTAAAGGTACAAAAATGTCATATATGATGGAAAAGTCATTGTGATGAACACAGACATCATTGACTATAATCATTTGCTTCACACTTCATGAGACAAGCTGAATACACACAAAGTAGTAATTTAATGGTGGCTGTTGGGTTGGTCCATGTAATGCACTCGAAGAGAAACAGTTTCTAGCCTTCTTGCCAAATCCAGACCTCTGGCTGACTTTTCTTTCATAGAAGATAGAATTATTTTCCAGTTTTCCAAATTAAATGTATTTAGCCTGTGTATGATTTTGTTTTAAAAATATAAATATCTTAGAAGAGCCATAGCCAATCTTCAGTTTTAACCACTCTACCCTACTCTTATTGTGATTTCTATAGACTCTAATGGGGAAATATTTTTCAAAACTGTCACCAATCCACTGGCTCTGATTCCTACACAATCTGGCAGCACCCTCTTGCACCCCTGTTCTCAGTGATGGCTACAGAGCCAAGGACACCAGGGTGAATCATATTTGCTTTACAGGTGGCTCCTGACTTCCCAGGCACCTCTCCTGCACCTCTCCTACATGTGTGGCTAATCTGATTTTGCTAGTTCCATACATACACAATTAGTTTAGAAGTAGCCATCAAATGGACCATGTACAACATATGTGGTGAGAGCTAAAAACCGACACAGACGTCTAGAAGATTTGTGCATATGATTCTTAATCCAATTGTATAGATTGAATATTTGAGTGGAAGGAATTTCCACCCTGTTTAAACGATGGAATTCTATTGATCTAGCACTCCTGATCATGACCTTTTTGGTAGTGTTTGTAAACAAAATTCTACAGAGACTAAATCTTAGAGATAATCCTCCATTTCAATTTTAACTAATTCTGTCCTCTTTTTCCAAACCCCAATCCCCATGCATGCTTTCCCAGTCTTGTGATGGGACTGGATACAGTGACCGACCCCTTACCCCGAACACCATTTTCCATGGAATTCAAAAGAAAAAAAAGCTTTTTTTCTTAATGTTACATATCATAGTGAATGGTTTCCCCGGTGTATATGAATGTTTTAAGTGTTTCCAATAGCTTATAAAATTTAGGAGCTTTCTAATACTTGTTTTATAAATTTAATCATTTGCTAATGGAAATTTTATCACCTTCCATTTCTGTTACAACTCTCAGCTCCTGGGAGTAGTGCTGCAATTCTGGAGTTGCTTTTCTTGCCTCTTCTGTCATTTGTCAAAGGAGGTCCCTGCTTGGCAATGACATGTGAGTTAGGATAATGACTTTTCTTCTTTTCTTTCTTTTTTCCTTTTGTGCTTCAGATTTAGGGGAAAAAAAACTATTCTGTTTCCATGTGAAAGGAACTGTAAGCTTTTATCATTTAACCAGCTGACCAACACACCAAAAGCTGCCTAGGAACGAGCACCGCTTTGGTAGCAATTAGGTTTCATTCACCTGGTATTAAAACTATCCACTGTTTCAAAAACGAAAACAAAAACTGTGACTTTATGAATTCATTTCAAAGGCAGCATCAAAAACTGAAAAGGAAGGAAAACAACAACGGCTAAGAATCAGCTTCTCCTCACGTGTGGAGCTCCAGAAACAGGAGTCTTGGAGAAGAGGCTCTGCTCAGCTGCCCTCACCCCAGTGGTGGTTCTGGGTCTTGCTCTTCTGCTCCCGCCTGTGGAGGAGAAGCTCACTCCTCTCTCTTGTTCTGAATGGTGTTTGTGTCGGTCTGCAGCTGTGTATGGTATTATGTCTTATAATCCTGCATCAGTTCTATCCTATCCAGTCATATCTAATGTAGAAAAATTAGTTTCCAGTGAAAGTAATATGTAGTGCTTTTATGATATTTGTGTGCAATATCCCCTCTTCCATTGAGTATATTTGATGTAAAGGAAAAAAACAAAAACAAAAAAAACCAGAAACTCAGTTCCACAATAAAATACAAAGTGGCAGAAGTTCACTCGTGTGCTGAGACATCTTTGGCTCTTTTGTCATCTGGGATTTGCCACTGTGATCAGGCGTTTCATGGTGGGCTCTCTGCCTGTGAGTGATCAGCCAAAAGGGCCCAGAACTGATTTTTGAAACTTACTGTTTTGTGTGTGTGTGTCTTTTATAGTCAAGCCAATAGCTGCTTGAGGGAGGACTTCGTGTCCAGGAGAAGGAGGCTTCCAAATGTGATTTTCGTAATCAAGTGGGCATTTGATGACTGGTGAACAACAGCCTGGGAGGTATCACCCAGCTGTGGCCCAGCACACTGGAGGAAACATCACACAGTAGATAGCCTCTGAGGATGTTTTAAGGATTAGTATTTTGAACTCTGGAGATGAGAAGAAAAAAAAAGCAAATACTTTAGTATCATTAGGTAATCAAAAGACAATTTCCTTTTATAAATCTTATATAAATTTTCTCCATAGCCCTTGACCCATCATTTAAATCCCATAATGGGATTTCCAGATGGGTTTGACAAGAATAAACTCCCTGTTTTCTGAACATGTCAAGGACAGATCTGGAATCCTATATGCATACTCACTCTCAATAAGTACACGGTCTAAGTAATGATCTCGCTTTAAACAAAGCACCCGGGAGGCAGAGGCAGGTGGATCTCTGTGAGTTCAAGGCCAGCCTGGTCTACAGAGTGAGTTCCAGGACAGCCAGGGATACAGAGAAACCCTGTTTCGAAAAACTAAAACAACCTCCCCCCCCCCACAAAACCCCTCCAAATATTTAAACAGATTTTGCTTTAAAACAAATATTTAAACATTATTGATGTGGTCTGAGGGGCATTGCCACAATTTTTTCTTTTAACTTCCTCAATATTACACAGGCAATAGTGTCTCTGGGCCATAAGCAAAGGCCAAACCAGAGGGAGAAAAAAGGTTATTTTTGAGGCCAGAAGTTGCTAGACTACAAGGCAAGCTTCCAGATGTTACGGAAGCCCTCCTGATGGCCCTTGTTCATGAAGTGGGGTTTTACAATATTTATCGTTTTTTGGTGCCCGTAAGTTCATGCTCATAGCACATCTGCTGATATGGTTCTCTAAAGCCAAAACTGCGACCATTTCAGACTGCCTCTTCTCATCCACACACCTAGTTAGGCTATTATGTGCCAGCAGAAGAATCACAGTCTCTGACTCCCATGATGATGTCACAGCATCTTCGTTTGGGGACTGCAGACAGCTAGCCCAGTTATGCACAGGCAGCAAAATCACTATTTGCCCCCTTCCCCAAGGAACCGCATTCAGAATGAATAATAATCTACCCTTCATTGGATATCTCATATGCATATTTGATCAGAAAGAGGAACAACCCATATTGCTCTCCTAGTTTGTTTAATCTCTATCACTCCAGAAAGTCTCTTGGGTGCCCTACACATAGGTCTTATGCCAAGAGTTCTGAACAATTAATATTTTGGACTGGGAAGTTCTTGAGGGTGTGGTAGGAGGGTCTCCTGTACCTTCTGAGATGTTTAGCAGCATTCCTGGCCTCTATTCAGGAGATCCCACTAGAAGCCAACAAACATTATAAACGTGCCCAGGAAGGAAACTATTCTCCGGTGAGAGGCCCAGCCTTAGGCTTACCCCAGGCTCCTGGAGACAGCGGCCACTGGTGATGGCTAGCTCCTGGTCTCACACCAGGGGTATTCGCTGGTTGCAATAGTGTGAGAAGGCCAGCAGTGCCACTAGCCAATGAAGGAATGAGGTTCACACATATGTACTTGACCACCATGCTGCTTGGTGAACGCTGCCGAGGTGTGCCCTAGACTCTTGGAGGGTGCCCAGCAGGAGTGAGCCTGCCCTCAGACTCCTATTTGGTTCTTCCTCTTTCACTGTTGAATTTCTCCCCCTTTCACCTGCCTTCTTGGATCACTCCAATTGAGTCCTTGCCTTCTATCATACTTTAGTGGAGGGTGGTGTGTGTGTGTGTGTGTGTGTGTGTGTGTGTGTGTGTGTGTGTGTGTGTGTGTTCCAAACCTGCCAAGTCTGATCTGGCTTGGCTCCAGTCTCCAGCCCATTGAAGGTGGCCTCAATGCTTTGTCACTTTTTTTCTTTTCATTTATTTATTTATATGTACATTTGGTGTTTGGCATACATGTATATTCGTGTGAGAGTGTCAGTTCATGTGGAACTGGAGTTACAGTCATTTGTGAACGGCCATGTGGGGGCTGGATGTTTAAACCCTGGGTCCTCTGGAAGAGCAGCCAGTGCTCTTAACCACTGAGCCATCTCTCCAGCCTTCAGCTTGTTTTCTCATATGAGTGAAGCATAGCTGCAGCGACACTCAACATGTTCTTATGGATTAAATAAATAATGCACGTAAAGAGTTTAATATGCCATTTGGCTATGGTCAATAATATTAGCTTTATGATCAATGAGTATTAGCTTTTGCTGGGCATGGTGTGCAGGCTTCTAGCTTCTTCACCTTCTAGTTGTCTGCTCGGGCGGGTAAACTGAAAAGCAGGACACAAGTGAGACAGACGGCGATAATTCTGATACGCTCTCCCTCCTACATATAAGACATCTACCTGACAAACTTCATTTGGTCTGAATTACTCACAGAGGTTTCCTTGTGGTTAAACCCTCACCTTAGTATATGTGGCCTTTAGTGGGTCCGTGGATCTCTTGGGAGAATAATACAGCCCAGTCCTCAAACTTTCAACCTTCGAGGAAATGTTACTCAAGGAATACAAGTGCTTTCGTCATCATAATGACTGTTCTCTGGACACAGCAATTAAGAAGGCAAGAGCCCCTGTCTTCATGGAGCTTAAAGTCTGGCAGCACTAATGAGTTCAGAGAATTAATTCAGAATTCATAAACTGGATAGGGGTTAACACTCTAAAGGGTGTGGCAAACTTGCCCTGAGGATGGTTCATAAAAACGTAGAGGAACAAGGGTGGGGCCATTGGTTCAATCCCTTCAGTCCCCTGGCACTGGGAAGCCAAGAGAGGAGGATATCAAAGTGAATGTTGTCATTTCTTCAGTGGCTCCATTTGGTTTAAATGGTACCAACCTCTCCCAGGTCCATATCTGCCATCTCAGTAGTCAGGAGACTGAGGATGGATGATCTTGAGCAAGAGGCCTGCCTGGGCTACATGGCAAGGCTCCAGCTTACCTACCAAAACAGAACAGAAGAGCCCAGAGATAGGGAAGAGCCACACAGAGCAAAGCCGAAACATCTGACTTGCTGTGGTATGCTAGGAGATACAGTTTAAAACTTAGGCCTGGTCTACAGAGCAAGTTCCAGGACAGCCAGAGAGAGACAGAGAGACAAAGACAAAGAGAGACAGACAGAGAGAGAGAGAGAGACAGAGACAAAGAGAGCAATCTCAATTCTTGGAGTTCATTACACAGAGAAACCCTGTCTCTGAAAACTTAAAAAAAAAAGACTCAGGAAAATGAGTCACAGGAAGCCAGGAGTAGAAATCACCCTTAAGTGGTGGCTCAGAACCCACGGGAGATAGTCCCAGGCTCAGTTCACTGGCATTGGTTAGGAGAAAGAAGAGCCTCGAGCATCTCCAGGCAATAGGGGCAGGGGGTGATGGCCCTCCTGGGCTGTGTCTCTGCCAGGCTCACCTCTACATCAGGTCTGCTCACACCTGAACCTCTGACTTCATTCATGCCTCAGTGAGCCAAATGACCTGGGCTTCTAAAAATGTTCCTTGTACTCAGTTCTGATTACCGGTTCTGCCTCAGCAGCCATAATTCATTCATTCATTCATTCATTCATTCATTCATTCATTCATTTATTTTCTGCAGTGGTTAAAAATTCCTCAAAGGGCATCACACAGCTGGAGTAAAAAGAAATAAAAAATAGCAGACTGACTTGTCAGTGTTGAAAGCCAAACCAGGAGGCTGTCAGAGCCAGAGGTTTTCAGCCAGGGTGGAAAAGGTGCTGTGATCTGTTCAGTTTCCAGGCTACTGGCGAGTTCTCATAAAACCTACAACCTCGGGCTGGCCTAATGGTGCAATGGAGAGAGTATAGGCTTTGAAGGCATGAGAATCTGGGTTACAGTCTAAGTCACTCAGCAAGATCTAAATCTCTTCCCCTAAATAACAAAGTTTTCTGCTATCCATCAAATAACCAAAAAGGGGGGGGGGAGAAACACCCTCCCCACCCTCTGGGCATGGGATGTCGCTCTCTTAAAATGATTTCTTGCTGATTTGGGTCGTAGTAAACCTGTTTGGGGCCCGAACCAGAATGGAAAAATGGTTAAAAATGTTAGTACAATCCTTTTATGTTCATTCCTTTTGTGCTCAGCTATTTAGATGTCCTAAGAAGTTTGTAGACAGAAGCTGATCTTCCAGGCTTTACTGAAGTTCTGGCTGGGGCAGTGTGTGGAGCTGAATGATCTTAGCGATTTTGAGTTGTTGTGGTTGTAGACTTTTGATGAAATAGCTATTGAGGGAGTCTGCAAGGCTGAATCATCTGGGCCACCCGTCCTCTTTGGTGTCTGATTCTGTTTTCTGTTGAGGTTTCCGTTGTCCAGTTGTCCCTGGATTCCTTGAATGGATGCTTTAAATCTCCTGGAAAGATAAGAACAGAGCCCTGCCCTAATCCTAACTCTGGGACAATTACCCTTTTTTTTTGGTGGGGGGAGGTCAGGTAATATTTCTCCTGAAGCAAATTTGGTTTTTTGACAATATATAAAGTATTATCTTTCAATCTGGATTAAAGGAGAAATTATTTTGTTATTTTGGAGCTAAATAAGCCTTAGTGTATATATTTTGAGATCTCAAAGGACAATTTGTTTATATTGAGTAGGCCTTTTGTAAGTAGCTTTTAAACTTAAGTCCTTCCAAATCCTATGTGTCTGTCTCTGCATTCTAATTATTGGGATCAAAGACCTGTGGTTCCCATCTGCAGGGATTAAAGATGTGCTCCACCACTCCTGGATCAAAGTTTTTCTCTATTTAGAGTTTGTTTTGTATCAGGCTGACCTTGAGCTCTGAGATCTGCCTGTTTCTGTCTTGGTAGCAGGGAAGTCAACAGCCTAGCTCTGCCAAGACAGGGTAGGTAAGTCCTTCATAATCCCTGCTCTCCAATCAATGTCTGTCAGAGAAATGGGACCAAAAGGCTGAAGATTGATGCTGTAACGTATGGAGAGAAAACAGGAACTGTCCAGGCAGCCACTGATATGTCATTTTTTAGTTTTGGATGATGCAGGCCCTGCACTTCCTACATAATCAGATATATTTATCCCTCTCAGGTCTCTGAGGTGGTTGAAGAATAGATAGCTAGAGTCTCATAGTTAAATTTTGAGTTGTTTAGGAATCAAGAGGGTGTTCTGGATCTAAGAAGATGTTTTTAAAATAGTGATGCAAGTTAGTATGAAAGCTGAGTCAGATATAGAACTTTAAACTCATGGAGATGGTTAGATGGTAGAATGTTAAAGTCAGGGGCCAAATATGTATGAACTGGACATTGGGAATGTATGCTGGGCCATTTAACTCTCATAAATGTGGCGTATTTATTTCTGCTGTTTTGTATAGTATTTACTGTTATAAGAGAAGGAACCATTTGTTGGACTGAAAGGGGGAGCGGTTGGGGGTAGAGGGTGGAAGGGTGGGACAGGAGAGGGGGAGTAGGGAAGGGATTGTGACTGAGATGTAATTTGAAGAAATAAAAAAATAAAGTATATAAAAAAAGATCTACATGTCTAACCTCAGTGGGGTGTGTGTGTGTGTGTGTGTGTGTGTGTGTGTGTGTGTGTGTATGTGAGAGAGAGACGGAGAAAGACATACAGACAGGCAGAGACAGAGACAACGATCTCTATACTTGGAGCTCATCGGCCAGCCAACCTAGCTGAATTGACGTCCAGTGAGAAAGATCATGATTGGAGAAGATCGCCCAACATCAGCCTCTGGTTTGCACATTCACATGTGTGTGCACATCTACATAATGGGTACACACCACACACCCACACTCACAATCTGCAATTGTCCCACCACCACATCAGATAGCCGTAGCCTAGTAAAAGGCAGCAAAACAGCACAATGAAGTCTTGAGGGAGCACATAAAGCATTTGTACTTCACTGTTGTTTTCTTCTCCACTCTGTTTTTCTTTTTTCTTTTTGGTTTTTTGTTTGTTTTTGTAAAGTGAGTAGGTTTTGGGCTCAAATCGGTTTAGTCTAAACTGTTCGTTTTTCACTCATTTTAAAATGCTTTTTTTCTGAGCATGTTTTACTCTGCACAAGACTTTATGACAGCCATGTACACGTGACAGCTCGTGGCACCTGGGAAGCTAATGAAACGGCGAAGCAAGTGTCCCCTACCTCAGTGCTTGTCTCCCAGCTGGTCAGTCTCCTCTGAAGCTCCCTATTACTTTACCGTGTCTGACACCTCTCAGCTATGCGTTGACTGACGGATGTGGGTAGCTGGCCCCCTTTGCCTCTGGAACATTGTTATTTTTAAAGCCTTGTTAATTTTTAAGTGTATGATTGTTTGCCTGCATGTATGTGTGGCACATGTATGCCTGGCTAGCCAAAGAGGCACCCAGTCCCGTAGAACTGGAGTTGGAGGTGGTTGTGAACCTCCATGTGGGTGCTGGGAACTGGACCCTGTCCTCTGGGAGAGCAGCCAGTGCTCTTAACCGCTATGGCTACTCTCCAGCCCCTGGAAGCTAAGTTACCTCAAGGGTAGGATCTGTATGATGCTTGTTCCATGCACTTAGCATGGTGCACTGCATACAGGACATGCTGAACAAATAACTGCACAGAGTATGTGTGATGTAGACCACAGGCTCGTCAGGTGGCGGTTGGTGGGGCCAAGTCGGGGAGCTCCCCAAGAGGTAATTTGCTGTAGTTGAAGACCTTGCTGTACCGTGGATTGATATGGCTGAGAGCCAAACTCCCCAGGCCTAATCAATAAACCATCAGCTGGTCAGCACCCACATTTTCAAGGAGCTTGCTGACAGAAGGAAGGAGAGGGATGAGCTTGATTAGTGAGTAGATGGGCCAAGATTGCACAATCCAGGCTAAGGCCTGAAAACATCCATAAGGTGTCTGTGTGTGTTTATTTATAATGGCGGGCTAAGGATTAACACTGCCAACCAATCAAATATAATATAAATACTGGTAAATAATTTAAATAACTACTTCTACGGGGGAATTGGAATCAGACTTCAGAGCTAGATGGATGAAGTCAACAGGGAAGAAGCCACGTAGAGAGGGAATTCATGATGGTCCCAAAGCATCAGCAAGTATGGATTCAAGCTGCAAATGAGTGTGACCTTGTCAAGGAGGACAAGGCTATCTCTCAAGTTATCACTCGAGAGAAGGGAGATGGTGGAGAGAAATGACAGGGTTAGGACACTGTGAGGGGTCCAGGAGTCCAGAGCTATGCGACATGGCCTCATTTTCCCGATGAAGTAGTTCTCAGGGTAAGGGTCTTGGGCTCAAGTTGGAGGGTGCTAAGGTCTGTAACTAACCAAAATGACCAATGAGTCCAGAGAGCAGCTGAAATTGTGAAGAGGAATTTAATCACCATCAAATTATTTATTACTTTGTGCACTAACACCAGCTCAGAAGCAAACAGAAGGAAAACCAATTATGATGTGCCAGTTACCCGCCCCCCACACACACACACCATCATCACCAAGGCTGCTGTTACACAGAACTCAACACCGAGGGGCTTAAAAGTTGACAGAATATTCTGGAGGCTCGAAGTCTGAAGTACACTCATGGTAGGGCTGAGTTGTCTGAAGCCTCGAGGAGAAACTCCTCCCTTGCCTCTTCCATCCTCTGGGGTTGGTGGGCCTCCTAAAGCTTTTAGCTACTCCTCCTACCATAGTCACCCTATCCGTTTTAACACTGCCTTCCTTCTGTACTCACATTCCCCCCTTTAAAGAACACTAGTCTTAGTGGATTAGTAATCTCATTTTAATTTGACTCCCCTCCCCCCCCACCTTATTCCCTTGGGTTCATGTTGGAGGGAACTAAGGCCAGATTCTAAGTCCTGGGAGCTAGGGCCTCAACGGACTATTTTAATTAAGACACTTCCAGATGTAGGTCCATGGAAGCTAAGTGGCCCCAAATAAAATGAGAAAAAAGATGCTAATGTGAACATCAGGGTTCTCCTGGGCTGGTCACGGAGTCTAGGTTATTGGGAAGCAAGAAAGGATCCAGGCTCTGAAGATCAAGTTTGGGTGACAGGGCAGAGATGAAGGGTTTGCAGGTGGAACAGGGGCAAGCTGCCTCAACAGGGGTCATGGTATGAGAGAAAAGCAGAGGAAGGTACTTCAAATCTAAAACCTGAGACAGTTTGCCCCAGATTCTCACAGACTGAGACATCAGTGGAAGGGACAGAGACAACTGCAGCCAGAAGCCCCAGTTGTCAAGTAAGAGGAGGACAATGCAGTTTAGGAGACAGGTGCATAGGAAAGGCATAATAGACTGAGAAGCCAAGAAGGGGACAGAGGGATCTAAAGAGGGGGACTTTGTAAGTTCCAGCCAGGGCAGTGACTCTGGGACAGGAGTGTCTCTATGAGCAAGGATTGGAACTGCAATAGGGACATTAAGGGAAGAAGAATAAAGGCAAAAATAGTAGCCAAAGAATGAACAAGTGGCTTTAACAGTGATAGCCATTCCTTGGTTGCCACTGGATTTATCCTGAATCTATAAAGGAGTGGCAGAGAAAACCCTGCCTTTGCTGAACCAGAATGCTAGAACTGGCTTTTGCCTGTCAGTGCTGCTAGCCTGGAGGACCCTGGCTGAGGTTATGCATGGAGGACATAGTGCAGGCTGGGGCAGCAGCAACGGAGCTCAGGGGATGTACTCTTATCCTTGCTTATTGCACGGGATAACGTTATATATACCTCACAGGGCTCAAGATGTTGGCACACCGGAAGTCTCTGGTGACCATGAGTAATGACTGCTATACTACACTTGTCATAATCTGAGGGAAGAGGGCTAAAAGTATGTTGCTCAAAACAGTAAAAATAACAATGGTGAGACCTTCTCCCCCCTTTCCCTAAACATAAATGTTCTGGAATCATTTTGGTGTCTTTATTTCTACAGGTTTAGATAGAAAAATGCAATCTTGAATAAAGACGCACCACTGTACTTAAAGGCAACATTACAGAACAGGCAAAAGTCCCCTGAGCCTGTCCCAGAGAGGAATACTATATCCCATCTTTTGACAGTTTCTACTGATTTCTAGCACCTGCACACTTGTTCCAAAAACAGAAACAAGAACAATAAACCTTGCAAATTAATGAGAGACCTAAACAGGAAAAGTATATCTTGCAGGTTATTGGTTCTGCTCACAGTTAAGAGTAAATTCCTGTTTATCCTATCTGAACGCATGGGCTTGATCACGTTTGCAGGAGGTGTGCAGGCAGGGAGTACATCAGAACATATGCTTGCCCGATTGGACCTGATGGGAAATACAGAGGCCTTGTGGGTGTGCCTTTATAAGCCTATGTAGGAATGTCACAGAATCACATCATGTAACAGACCTCACAGGAAAGATTTATTGGGGAAGAGGGTATACAAAAGCCCACCTCTGAGCAGGGATGGAGAGAGGGCAGGCTGTGAAGGTGAGGGCTTTATGAAGGGTATGGTGCATACATATAGGGAGAATATTCGACCGGTGGCGACAGTCAAAATGGGTCACATTTGGTGGCTATTGATGATGTGGCTGTTGGTGGAGTCAACTTGAGAAGGTCTGGGCGGCCCCGGTTCTGAAATATGAGTGCTTTTCGGTTTAACAACATCAAGATGTGAAACTCACTGCCCAATGTGCCTGGGCAGGGGGAGGAAATCATTCCACAGCTGTGCTGCAGACCCGACTCTCCAGCCACAGCTTCTCCCAACACCCTCAGCAGATGTTGGGACGTTTTCATACTCTGTGCCTGGGACTCCACTGTGAGCCTTGAAAGTCCCTCTAAGAGATTTAGCTGGCGGCTTCAGTCCAACCATTTGCCACTGTCTTAGTTCCCTGGCCCTTGGCGTCTGGATGGCCAGACAATGCCCTGACATGCAGCACGTCCTGGCTTCCAGGCTATGCATGGCTTCCAGCAGAGGCCAAGTCCTGTCCCTGCTGGATGCTGGGGCAGCCTTTAGGCTGCGGTCTTTGCTGCACTCAGCGCCTGGTATTCCTGCTTCGCTTTCTCCTTCTGCTCCTGTTCCCTCTGGATCAGCTGCATCTGCTCCAGGTGCCACTGACGCAGTTTCTGCTCATATGCAGCCAGGTCCTCGGCCTCACAGGCGGGGAGTTTTTCTTTTACAAGCTGAGTGGTCAGAGTCAAAAGACTTTCCGGCTCGATTCTGCCCAAGTCTTGCAGTTTTGACTGAGAGGCCTGTTGGAAAGAAAAGGTAAAGGGAGCAGGTGGGAGAAAAAGAGGGCATGAGAAACGGTTAGGTCCTCTGCTAAACAGCCACACAATTGGCAGGAAAAGGTGCCCTGTGCCTCTCCTCCAGGTGCAGCTGCCTCACGCTGGTTTCTCTAGCTCGGCAGTTGCACCAAGATTTGGGCAGCACAGCAAGCCTGTGAGATCACCCTGGCTTGACACAGAGTGCAACCCCACGGCCCCTACTCCCCGTGCCATGTTCAGTTCTTACTTAAGCCACAAGGATAGCAGAGGTGTAATACACATTTCCACTCCAGCCTGCTCCTAACCAAGCAGTGAGCTCCAAGTACCAGGATTCTAGTATGCAAACAAGATGGCAGGGACCTCTTAAAACACAGTCATCAGGCCCTGACTTTTCATTTAAGTGACTGCAGTTAGTGTCACTTCCCTTGGTTCCTTTCGACAGCTGGAAATCATTTCAAGGATTTCTCACTAATGCTGAACAGCTTTTCAGAGTGCTAGTGCATTGCAGGCCTCCACCTGCTGTGCTTGCCTGCAGGCCAGCCTGTACCTCCTGCCTGCTCACAGCAACATCTCAGATGGCAGCCTGGTCGGGTCAGTGCAGTACTCCTGAACAAGTACTAAAAGCATTAATCTACTTAAGCGCTTCAAGACCCAGATCACCAGAGAGCAACATTCAGGGCCCCAGCTGCAGCTTAGCCACACGTGTCCTCAACCTGAGGTGACTTTGTGCACAGGGTAAGATCTGCTAGGAAGAGTGGTGGGAGGGGGCAAGGCCCATGAGCTCCAAGGAGCAGACAGAGATCTGATTACAGTAAACTTAGCCCCAAACAGATACCTCAGACTACTGAAAATCAGGCAATAGGAAAAAAAGAAAATAGAAACTGAAAATGATTTCTTTTTGGCATAATTTTCCAGACAGTCTGAGGCCAAAAGAGATAGCCAGAGCCACCAGAATAAATTCTCAACTGGGAGGCAGCAGATTTTTGTCCAAACCCCAACTTCAATTATGGACAGGCTCCGGCCTCCCGTGATGATAAAGGAAGTGCAGTGGGACCTAACATAGCTAAGGTCACAGTTTGCAGCTACAAACATCGGTTCTATTCTTTCTTGAATGCTCATGAGGTGTACTGTGGAAGTTGAGGGCTGAGAGGTTAGGGAAGGCACAAGTTCCACCCTCTGACATTCGATTCACAAAAAAACGAGCCAAAAGGCTAGAATGGCTGAGAATGGCAGCAACCTTAGCTAGCGTGAACAGAGCGAGTGAGAATCTGTACAGCAAAGTTTTTTTTTTCCTCTTTTAAGTTTTGTACACTGACAGGCAAAGTTAAGAGGGAAGGACTGTATAAATTCTCCACCCTTGGGCTGGAGAGATGGCTCAGCAGTTAAGAGCACTGGCTGCTCTTCTGGCGGTCCTCAGGTTCAATTCCCAGCACCCACATGCCAGCTCACAACTGTCTGTAGCTCCAGTTTCACAGGATCCAACACCCTCACATAGACATACATGCAGCCAAAACGCAATGTACATAAATAAAAATCAATAATTAAAAAAAAATTCTCGGGCTGGAGAGATGGCTCAGCCGTTAAAGGCTAGGCTCACAACCAAAAATATAAAAAAAATTCTCCAGCCAGGTGTGGTGGTGCACACTTTTAATCCCAGCACTAGGGAGGCAGAGGCAGGTGGATCTCTGTGAGTTCGAGGCCAGCCTGGTCTACAGAGTGAGTCCAGGACAGCCAGGGATACACTAAGAAACCAGTCTTGAAAAACAAAAACAAAAAAACCCAAAAAATCTCCACCCTGCTTTGTTCTTGGGGTATGGTAGGAACATTAATATTTTTCTTCTCAGTTTCAAATTTCAGAGGAGAGAAGCTGGGCAATGACCTCCCTTAACAGACATACTGAGGAGAAAC
Organism: Lophiomys imhausi; assembly: GCA_907164525.1. Taxonomy (NCBI): domain Eukaryota; kingdom Metazoa; phylum Chordata; class Mammalia; order Rodentia; family Muridae; genus Lophiomys; species Lophiomys imhausi. The sequence goes on from CAJQZJ010000067.1 coordinate 332,414, forward strand.
CACTGCCTAAAATACAATGGGACCCCCCCCTTATAATAAGGGGAAAGGCTTCCCATTGCTGGTTAGGAAGACACAGACTTAAAGGTAAGAATCTGGCAACATTTCTCCCCACCTGTTGTGAAAGGGTACAGCTGGCCAGCTGGTGTGGATGGAAAATTTTTCTGCTCTTATCCTTTTCTTTTTCTTTTAAATAGACAAGAAACAGCAGGGAGGAAGATCATGGGTTTTCTTCCATGACACTAGGGCAGACAGAGCATTTGGGACACAGAGTTCAAAGCCAGTTTGCCTGCTCAGCGCTAATCTGGACACCTGTTTACATATGCCATGTAGTGTCAGGCGGTGTCTCTAATGGTCCTGCTGGACAGCACCAGGCAGCCAGGCATGAGCCACAAAGGATGTCTGGATCTTACCTCTGCTGAAAACATGACTACTGTCTATGTGGGTTTCCGATGGAGCACATCTGGGATAGTGTGGAGAAATAACCAGTCACTTTCCACTGAGTTCCCACTCAGTTGTTATTGTTAAGAGGAGACAAGGCATTATCCACCCATCAGGCACAGATGAGGGACCACTGAGGTTGCCATGCTGTCCTAGTGAGCAGAACTGTGACTGATCAGCTCAAGCGTGGAATCACAAAAACCCCACTGGTGTCTTGGCTTGTGGGAAACAGTAGCGATGCAGTTCTTGATGTGAGTTTTTAAAGCTTTGTGTATGACCAGTGCGGGGAAAAGGCTCAATCTCTGCTCTGAATCACCTTAAACCGCTCCAGGTATTGGGGAAGCTTGGACTGCTCTGGCTCCTCAATGTCTAACTGCTCCACCACGTTTGCTGAGCCCAAGCTGCCGTCACCTTCCTGTGGCTGTGTCTCTGAAGCCTCGCCCACCGGAGACATCACCACCACCTTCAGGACTCCGTCCAGCACATCGAGCTGTGGGGCAACATGAGGGCCAGAATGACATCGTTTGTTATGGACTTGACTTTGTGAAGGGCAGAGACAAAGGGAAAAAAATGGGGACCCTCCCAAGACTGAGGGTGACAGTGAGGGTAAGAGCTAGGGGTTGGTTACGGGAATGGCAGAACATGCATGAGGTGATGGGTTCAATCCCTTGTGCTGGAAACAAGGAAAAAAGAAGGAAACATAATAATTTTATTTTTATACATTAGCAACACCCTCTCAGACAACCAGGAACTTGGTATAAAACAAAAACTACAAGTCTGAGCTAAGAATCACCTGTATAAGTGAATCAGCACAATGGTAAGTGAAATTTGTTTTTAATCAACCAGGAAGGAACCCAGGAATTACACTTGATGGGCATTAGAGGACCTCCCCTGCTTTCATGTCTTTCTTTAGAGTCAGGGTGGAATTGGGACAAAGGGGAAAAAAGACAGCCACAGACCATAAACAACAAAAGGCTATTCTGAATGCACATTGAAGAAGCTCCTGGATATAGGAACGGCCTCCCCCACCCCCCAGACAGATTCCAGTTCACAGAGTAGCTATATAAATTAGGGATCAGCCTAATCCACGTAAGCTGCTGGCTGAGGCCAGAGACGCACACAGGAAATTCATTTTAATGAGGTGGTTTCTGTGACTTAAATAGTAAGCAACTGAAAACGTGGGGGTTCTTTTGGTGTGGCTCTCTCACTTGTCCACCTCCACTGTGTGGTACATCTCCCTTAACCCATGCAGAGCTGTGCCACCGGAGATGGGAAAAGAACAAGCAAGGCCCGCATAAGCACCTGCTTGGATATGAATACCCTGCCAGTGTCACAGCAGAACCAAGCACCAGCACCACCAAGGGCTACTGCTTCTAATCTTTACCCACAGACTGGATATATGGCACATTCTTGTTGACATTAGAATCACATCCCTAAAAATTAGAATAAAGAGAATGTAAAGTTGGCTGGAATGAGAAGGAATATATCGCTGGCGAAGGATTTGTGTATAATTTTGTGTTTTCAATTACCAGCACTGAATTCAGCCAGCTTGAAACACATGCATTTACAGGTGTGCGCTCCTGGGTTATGATGACTGGGAAAGAACATTAGTGCCATCAGTAGACAGTCAGTATGAGGTACCACAGTGGGCACCGGACTGAGTACCCCATGACCAAGATGAAAGCCGAGGGGCAAGCCTCAGTGTTGAGGGTGAAGGCCACACAAAAGAGCATCTACAAGACAACCTTTCATTTCGATAAGACGGTGTCTGGGCCTCTCTAGAGAGAGCAAGCAGCAGGCGCGGGAGGAGACATCAATACTCTGTGTTGGGTGGGAGGCCCGCTATGTCCTAGTCTGAGCGAAGGGCTGTGTCAAGCAAGGGCTTTAGGCGACTAAGAAATGAACGTTGGAACAGGTGGGAGGATGACGCGTGAGATGGGCAGAATAAACACCTCACTAGTTAGCTCACAGGACCATGTGACATTGACTCAACAGGACTCATGGACTACAGGACAGTCCAATGGGAAGACAGGAAGTTGGAGTCTTCTCTAGTACCCAGACTCTATGTGGCAGGGTGAGGGCCGGGTGGGTGTTTGTGTGTGCCTGCATGTGGACTGCAGACGACAATCTCAGGTGCCACTCTCAGGCATTTTTTTCTGCTTTTGTTTGAGACAGGGCCTGTGGACTTGGAGCTTTACCTAGTAGTCTAGGCTAGGTGGAGCTTCCAGCGATCCATGTCTCTCTGCTTCCCACCCTGCCGTTACTGGGACTGTGACAGCATTTCTGTGCCTGGGTTTTTTTTGTTTTTGTTTTTGTTTTTAAGTTAAATAAAGGTAGGTTTATTGAATACGAGAGGGAAAGAGAAATAGCATGCGCATGCAGAGAGAGAGAGAGATAGAGACAGAGTGGGGGGAAGGAGGCAGATTGGGGAGAAAAGAGAATGAGGGGGAGAGGAAGAGAGAGAGAGAAAGAGGAAGAGAGGAAGAATTGTGCCTGGGTTTTTAAGTGGCTCTGGGACCTGAGCTCAGGTACTTAAGTCTGTGGGGCAAATAGTTTACCAATAGCCAAGGATAATAATAATAATAATAATAATAATAATAAATTTGCTATCTAGTCTCTCCAGAGTACATGAGGGATAAATCTACCAAAATTATTTACTTTCTCTTATGCCACTGCTAAATCCTTTTGGATGGGGATGGTGGTGAAGAGGATGGTATTTATTGATGTGAGCTTGAATTTCAGGGGAGGGGACAGTTTTCCTCTTACATAATGAGGTATGAATCAACAATAATCTTATTTTCCATTGCTTTTTTTTTTTTTAAATGTAAGGTCCTAATTCTTTTTTTTTTTTTTTTAAGATTTATTTATTATGTATACAGTGTTCTGTCTACAGGTATATCTACAGGCCAGAAGAGGGCACCAAATTCCATTATGGATGGTTGTGAGGCACCATGTGATTGCTGGGAATTGAACTCATGACCTCTGGAAGAGCAGCCAGTGCTCTTAACCGCTGAGCCATCTCTCCAGCCCCAATTTCCATTGCTTTTTTGTCAGCAACATTGAAGATGTTTATGGTTTCTTTTCATCCTTTTCAACTGAATAAATACCAATTCTATACAAATATAGAAAGCAGGGGAATAGGAAAGACAATGGAAACAAACTCAGAGCACTCAACAGTGATGGCTCTGGCTGACTGAGGAACATACCGCTTCTCTACACAGCTTGAGATCTTCAGGGGTGGAGGCCACCGTCTCCATCACTTGAAGGGCTCTGTCAAGGTAGCCTGGTGTCCACAGAAGAGGCATGCCACGATACACAGCCTCCAGCCCGCGCTGCAGTTCCACCTTCCCTGAAGTCAAAAGAGCAGCAAAGACTACTCAGCCGTGTTTCCCTATTGCCAAAGGCTTGGAAGGTACCAGCAAAGAGCAGCCTACACAAGGAACCTCACCCTGCCCATTTTAAATGCAAGTTTTGTGAACTTGTTTTATATGTTTCATCTCGCTGGAGATTCACGAGGGCCCATGAATCACTGGGCTGAGGAATTCTGAGAGACTGACAGAGTTGTTTCTGCAGAGGCCACCCTTAAGACACAAGAAAATGATGTTTTCTTGAATGTTATCAGTTCTTAAGTCAGAGTCTTAGCAACCTTCTGGCTTACAGGGCCTGAATTTCCCCTGGGCTCCTTAAAGGGTCATGCAAGCTGTAGTGGGGCAGCAGGGTCCTGGGGAGTTCAGGGGTCGTCTGCACCAGGGTGCAGAACCGTCTCAGCACTGATGGGCAAAGTCACCTTGGATGGCTGGGTCTTAAGACTGCTTCCACTCATCTTTCCTGGAAAGGAGGATTTGGGAAGCTGTAGGAGGATACCAACAAAGCTTCTCAGGAGACGGCTAATTTTAGATCTTTAAGGTGCTTGGACTGGGCAGGGATCATTCTGGGTGGCTGGGCTGAGTTGGATGAAGCTGCAGAGCAGGGCACAATGAGAGCAGGGGAGGGGTGCAGTGGGGGTGGGGGTGGGGTGGGGGAGAGGGAGGTGTGTCTGATGGCATAGCTGCCTATCACAAGGGACCAGGGCCTCTACTCATAGCCAACAGTCTAGTACATTTTCTTAGCCTCCACAACTCTCTGAATGACCCATGCAATACAGCAGTCCTGAACATTAATCTGAATATCAAAGGAGGAAAAATGCAAATCAGTATGTAAAGTAGAGAGCAAATAAGCAAAATGTGATTCAACGAGCCGCAGCTGGTTGTGGTGTCAAACACCATAGCAAAAGACTTGCCGCTAAAGGCAAAAACCAGGGCTGAGGATAGAGCTCAGCTGGTAAAGGGCTGGCCTAGGAGTTTGGGTTCAGTTCATGGCATCACATAAACCAGGCATGCCTGTAATTCTAGCCCTTAAGAGCTAGAGGTCAGAGGATTAGAAGTTCAAAGTATTCTTCCATGGCTACATAGTGAACCTAAGGCAAACTGGGGATGTATGAAATTTTGAACCATCAACCAACCAAGTAACCACCCCAAACAAACTCCCAAACAAAACAAAACAACAAAACCCTCAAATCAAACTAAACAACAGAAAGAGTGAACACTCTTGTGTTAGTTTGCTAGCCAGTCTGACAAACTAAGATTCCTCAGGAGTTTATATCAGAATCAACATCAAAGAATCCAAACTATATTTTGTTGGCAAAGATCAGCTTCAAGAGCAGAGAGCTATACTTCGGAAAGACAGGCAGGAGGGAACAAGGAAAAGTCCTGGCTTCTGAGAATGGGGAGAGTAACTAACACACACATCTGGTGAACCACTGTACACTGGGATGCAGTTATTGCAGTCCAGCAGGAAGGTCTGCTCGATTCCATGCCACCAGCGGTTCAGACCGCTCCACTTTCAAAGCCGTGGGTACTAAAGCCACCATTGCACCTGACTGGACAATCACAAGGGACCAACTGGTGACTCTCCCAGAGACTGTGCTCTCTGACCTCTCTTCCCTCACCTGGAAACAAAGGAAACAAAGACACAGGCTACACTTGACTCTTTCTTAGCTCCTGGACTGTGGCTGCTCAATACTGTGAAAAGAATACTGCCTAGCTTTCCTGATAGAATGCCAGAACCTTCCTTACGCTGTCCCTTCCCACGGCTAACAGACCAGTTCTGACCTCATTGGTGGTGTCAGGTCTAACCACGCCCCTTGACTGTCCATAACTGTGAGTCCACTGAGGATTATCTTGTTGTCTATACATGTAGGTTATAAGTGGAACTTCACTAGCTAGCTTAAATGAAGTGTTAATTTTGTTATGAGACAAAAAGCTGAGCCACATCTTTCCATAAAGAATGGTATTAACAAGGGTCGCTTAGCTTACCAAGAAGTGCATAGCCGTACAGTTGGGAACTCAAGCCCACTGTGTTCTTTTGTTTTAGCCCCGGAAGCAATAGGGACGCACCAAAGTTCCTCTCTTCTTCCCACTGCAACAGAATACAGCAGCTCATTGTCTATGAAAGCCATGGATACTTCATGCAAAATATGATTTTTTTAAGTGACACCAAATAGCATGTATTAAGTAAGCTTATGAAAATAACAAAATTGTGTAGAGGTTATCCCAATACTATAAATAAAAGGTATTATATATATTCTTATATATATATATATGTATATATATATATATATATACATATATATATATGAACAGAAATGTCCTATATATAACTAAAAAGATTCCTGGGTGGTCAAATCACGAAGTCATTTTGGTTTTGTTCTTTGTGCGTCTCACTATTCTCCATACTTTTGGTAATGAACCAGTGCCCTTTACAGTCAGAAAAAAAGAAAAGAAAACAGAGTCCACTCTGGACACACACTGACTTGAGAGCGCCAAAGAGACCCTGTAGGCTGTCAACTCCCAAGGGAGGGAGTGCGCTAACAACGCAGCAACGATAAGACTTCCTTACAGTTTTAAAATAAGTACTACCATTAAGTTGCTTTTAGATAGATTTGTGCCTCTTGAAAACAAATTAGGCAATCAGAAACACTCAGTGACTATGTCTTTCATCCTAGGGTGTAAAATTGTACTTCAATAAAATTGAAGCCGTTTGAGACATGAAAAGAAAAAAGGGCAAAGCCACAAGCCTCGCTGGGTGTGCCACATGCCAGTAACAAATGTGACTGGAGCACTCCTTGGAACACAGAGCTCAGAAAAGGTGGGGCAACGACCCTCAAACAGGAGCCCTAATTCTCTAATGCCCTCCACAAGGAGGACGCTGCAGCCCTTTCCCCACAGCACACATGCTCGCTGCATGCTCTCCGTCCAAGAAGCTAGGGAAGAGGCAGAGGAGGGTGGTCTGCAGCTGCAAATGCTGCACGAAGTGAGGCTCTGTGGTATTAAAGAGTCGGATCTCCTGACCATGAACATGCAGCAGAAGCACCGGTTCTTGAAGTTTTTTTCCATCTTAGAAAAGAGTGGACCCCAGAAAGAGAAACCCCATGCAGGCTTCCACAGAGCAGATTAGGAAGGGCTTCTGATTGAGGACCTGCTCACTTTTCCAACGCAAACCCTTGTAGCTTTTGTGCGTGTGCTGGAGAAGAAACCTGCTCATGAGCCACTAACCTACACCCCGTAAAGCCGACACTCCAATCTAGGGAAGTTTGCTTCTCCCACTGACAGCCTGAAAAGTGGGTCCAGTGCAGAATAAATAAGAAGCCTGAAAACATTTTCTTAGCACTTACTTCTCAATTTAATTTTGTTTTTGAGAAAAGTTTCACTATGTAGCTCTGGCTGGCCTGGAACTTGTTCTGTAGACTAGGCTGGCTTCAAACACTTATTTGTTCATTTAGTACATCTGTGAATGGGTGGGTGGCAGTTCTCTCCTTGCACCACGTGGATTCTAGGACCCAACTCAGGTTAGTAGGTCTGAGGGGAAGTACCCTACCCACTGGGCCACCTCACTGTCTGAAACTTTTTTCCCCCCTGTGCAGAAAACTTGAGCTACAGTATCAGGATGAACAGAGACTAAAAGCTGAATGAACAGCAAATATACAAGCAGCAGGTATTTGTGACATGCTAGGACCAGTCACTGTTGACAGGGTCTGAGATGACACAAGATGAGCAACCCTAATCTGATAATACAAAATGTCTCAAGTTCTAAATCAGTTTGACAGGATTGCAAGCAGAAAATGCCACGTTAAATGAAACATTTCATGTACAAATTAAACAATGTATAAAAATCCCCTTTAGGGTGTGTGTCTGAAGCACACATAAAACCTGGACCAAGTCTGTGTTTAGAATTGGCTCCATCTCCAACGTGTCTCACTGTGCAAATATTCCACAATTTAAAAAAAAAATCTGAACTCCAAAACACTCTCGGTCCTAAGCACTTTAAAGGATACCCTACTGCTGGTGTGGACTAGGTCAGACGCCTGTTCACCAAGGTTTGCCCATTTCACACTAAGCCTTGCCTACACCTGCATCTTCTCCTTCTCCACTTCTCTTCACAAACTAGACATGCTACTCACCTATGCTTGCTGTCGCTTCTGTATACTTCTATATCCCTCATTAATTCATTCAATTTGGTTTCCTGCTGTTTCTCTATGGAGATAAAATGGACTCCTTAATTCTCTAATGTCATTAAATTCAATGAGCCTGCATTATTCCCTGTCTTATATTACCTTTTCCCCTAGGCCTTTCTTTTCATGGTTTGTGTGGTCCAACACTCCAAATTTCTTTTCTTAATTACTGATTGACACAAACTTGTGTATCTGACATACCCAACCTGACATCTGATGTGTGTATATGATGTTCATTTCCATTCACTTCTCTCTAGCTCATTTGTATACATTCACATATGGATGTATAAGCTCCAAGACTGTCCTACAGTTCAATTGAGAGATCTCTGGACTGCCTCACAGTATCCCAAGTTTGTAACATGGTCAGAGCCACGTTAACCATTTCCTCACAAAACCGTCTTTCCCGTAGAGTTCCCTTTGCAAGCATACAAAGCTCTTTGTGTCCAAGTGAGTTGGAAACTGAGGATCTGGCATCTCTACCTCTGTAGCCAGCTCGTCCTCACCTGATGTCTACCTCCCCAAACATCCAGTGGGTACTCCAGTTCCATCTCACTTTGGCTGCTAGACTATCATCAGCGCCTCACAGACTCCATAAGAGTCTCTAGGCTGGTCTGACAGCAGCTAATCCTGCCCTGATATGATCTCCAACCCACCTTACAGCTGAGGATGGCTTCAAAGAACAAATCAGTTGTAACCCCCACCCTGCCCCATATAACTATTTGTAGGATGACAGTGAAATGGCCTAGCATGACCTATGTTCTTCAATCTTACCTCGCACCCTATGGCCCCTGCATTGTTGCTGTTGTGGAGGCAACACCATCATGTTTGTCCTATGTCCCTGTCAGGCATTACACGTGACTTGGCCCATCTTCCTCCAGACTATTTTCCCCCACACCAACTGTGTCTCACTAGGTTGCCCAGGTAACAGCCTCCAATTCTGAGCACTCAAGCAGGGGTTAGAAACATGCATCACTGTGCCCAGCTGCCTCCTAGCACCTCTGTGCTCACCATGTTCTTTTCTGCCAGTCTGGCATATGCATTTCCTCTTGAACTAGCTAATGATCATTTATCTTTCAAAATTAACCTTGTAAATATCACTTTCATCATTTTCCCCTTTCTAATCAATTTCAACTTAAAATGAAAAAAAAAACCCTCTTTAATAAGGGCTTTTCATTGACTTCTCTTGTGTTCTAGCTGAGTGCTCGTTTTGCATGTGTACTATACGCATGCCTAGGGTCTGTGGAGGTCAAAGCAGGTATCTGCTCCTCTGCAACTGAAGTTTTAGATGGTCATGAGCCACCATGTGGGTGCCAGGATCTGAACCCAGGCCCTCTGCACGTGCAACAGGTGCTCTTAAGCACCGAGCCATCTCCCTTGCCCCTTGTTTTGTTTTAAGTGCTAGATTGTAAGCAGAAAATGTGTTTACTGTTAAATACATAGCACCTGGCAACAGATTAAATGAGTAGGTTCAGTATATATTAATAACTTAGCTGCACTGTATCTTGTTAAGTGGCTACATAACTGGCTGTACCACAGGCCACCCCCCTCAGTAAAGCACAGCACCTCAGGTCTTCAGCATGGGCTAGACGGGATGACACTTCAGCTCTTACCTAAAGGAGGTATTCTGACGAGGCACTGGATTAAGGGCACATCACAGGGCCGCAATGCCTGGCATCATCTACTAGCACCTTGGTTACTTTGTAATGCCTCCATGCCTCAGTCTCCCTATCTCTGTGAGTTATTGTGAAGATTAAAGGCATTAATACATCTAAAACCCAAGAGCACAGTGTAGTACAGAGCAAGGGATAAACTGCCATGTAAGTGTAGTTACTGCTGTTCTCACACTGTTTCCTTAGGCTAACTCTAACCCGCGAGTTATTCTACTCAATAACCGAAGCCAACGCTTGGCACGCTGCACATTCTAGAGCACAACCCCGAGGAGCAACCGCAGGAAAACAAGGACACGTACAAAATGGTCAGTATTAAATACACTAGCTCATGGTCAGACCTGGCTGCCCACCTGCTTCCTCAGCATGCCATGGCTGGCTCTCAGTGACTCTCCGCGACTCACTTCTGAATTGTCTGAGGTCACTTGGCCTGGCTCAAGTTTCAAACTGTGCGCAAGGGGCAAGGGCTGTAGCTTAGTAGTAAGATGCTCACAAGGGCTGTAGCTTAGTAGTAAGATGCTCACCTAGCCTTCAGGGGGCTCTGGGTTCAACCCCCAATAGCAAAACAGACATGCGCACACACCCCCATCCTCGCAATAAGGGCTTTCACTTGGGAAGTGTCCAGCACCACTGTTAGAAACCACAAAACACATTGAATGAGCGTTCATCTCTGGCTGCTCATGACCAGAGATGCACACGGATCTCTTTCTCCAGGTTCCGAGACAAGGCTTCCTCCGCCCTCTTCTGCCTAACTGGGCCACCGCTGCTTGCTCTTCCTCAAGCTCTCAGACCCGTGTTAAGGCAGATCACTTACTGTGAGGTCTGTCTTCTCTGCTAGGCAACGGTATAAAACATAGAGGGAGAGGAACTGGGTGGACAGAACCTCAAAGGCTTCTTGAATCATGATCTCAAAAACCACAGACAAGGCATCTGGAAGGAGATGGAGGTGAAAAGGAGAGGAAATTACTTGTTAGGCAACCTCACCAAATCTCCAAATATAAACACGCTTTCAAAGTGCAGCACGGTGGGAAGTAAGCAGAATCAAGAAGCAGGAAACGTGGGCTCTGGCCCTAGTTTTTCTATGAAGCACGTCCTTTCCTGCTGCACACACTGTGTGCACTCTGAATCAGAAGCTTTTGCATCAGTGACTGCAAACATGGAACAAAGCCCTGCACATCTTTTGGCTCACAGTAAGCAGCATCTTCATGATGATCAAATACTGCTTGCTCTATTTACTTCATCAGGGCGATGTACATGAAAATGCCTGGCACGACGTCCAGCAGCCAGAAGAGCTGGAGCTGAGGGAAAAAGAGGCACCTCACGTGAGGCCAGGCAGGCTGCTTGCCTTGCTCTCCATTATGCCTTCTTACAACTGAGGCAAAACAAGACAAAGGCAGGAGGAACTCCCAAACCCTGGATATTATCTCAAAGATGGAAACAGGGATGATAGAGAACAGTTTAAAAAAAATTGAAAAAGGGAGAGGTAGCATTAGTTATTTACAACTAACATTCCTTCATAAATTATAAGCCCCCCGAGTATAACATACAGCAAATGTTCTTTATATCTACATGAATGCTCGGCATAGGAAAACAGGCCCCGATGACTCCTATTTTCCCTTGATACCCTGCAACACAGACAAAAGCTAAGAAAATCAAGTTCAAACAGTGTCTTTCCCTCAGCAATCTGTGGTCGAGGTAGAGAATGTTAATGCTAACTCTGAGACAATGCTTGCACATGCCACAAACACAACAAATGTTCTCAGCTAACTGTACTGCTGCTCTGCAAACTTTGCACACACTCATAATACAGAAGAGTTAGTCTGCTGTGCGGCTGTTCCTAGCTGGTTTTGCATATGCTGCAATAGCTTTGCAGGAGGCTAGAGGCATTGGTTTCTTGCTCCTTTTGCAAATGGGGAAACTGAGACAGACAGACCAGTAAAGCACCTAGTAAATCTAGCAAAAAAAGAAAAAAAAAAGGGCTTAGAAGAGACTTTCTTTTCTTTTTTGAGACAGGGTTTCAGTATTTAGAATTGGCTAGTCTGGGAATCACTATGCAGACAGGTTAGACTTGAACTCACAGAGATGCTTCTGCCTTCCTAGTGCTGAGATTAAAGGTGTGAGATTTTCTTTTAAATAATCATGCCAATACTTTCAGAGAACACAAGGATTAAAGTCTGTTTTCTTGATAAGATTTACTGATTTTTAATTTTATATGTAGGGGTGTTTTGGCTGCATGTGTAGTGCTTGAGGAGGCCAGAAGAGGGCACCAGAGCTCCTAAAGGTGGAGCTGCAGATGACTGCTGGGTGCTGCTGGGTGCCGGGAACTGAGCTGTGTCCTGCACAAAAGCAAAAAGTGTTCTTAGATGCTGAGCCCTCTCTCCAGCTCTCTACCTAAAAAAAAAAAAAATATATATATATATATATATAAAATTAATTCATTTTATTGCATTATTATTTCTATTTTTGTTTATTTCATGTGCATGTGTGTGTGCACTCATGCCATGGTACATGTGTGAAGGTCAGGGGACAACTTGGGGGAGTCAGTCCTCACCTTCTACCACATGCACTCCAGAGGTCTAACTTGGGTCCTTAGGCTTGTCAGCAGCTGCCTATACACACCGAGCCATCTCACTGGCCTTTTATGTTTGTAAATCTAGTTCTGCCAACTGTTCATTATAGATTCCAAGATTACACATGAAAACAAAATCAATTTCTACTTTACTCTTTATATTATGCATTTCAACCAGTGGAATCAGATTGGCCTGTATAATTAACTTTTCCTCTACAGTTACTTATGTATGTTGACATTTTTCTATCCCAGCAATAGAAAGGGTGATACTTAAAATTTTTCGCATAAATGATAATAATCTTCATGTAAACTTTCCTGACTAAAAGAGCAACATAAAGAGATGTAATTAAGAAACAAGGAAGGAGGAAGCTGTCTGCATTTGTACACTTCCATTCAGGAGCTAAAAGCCCTGTATTAACTGAATCATAACCTGGTTTCTTACCTTTGTAATTCTCTTTTTTTATGAAATAATCCATCAGTAAATTGAACGTAAAGTTATCTGGAAAAATTCCATACTGAACCTGTAATAAAAAGGAAAATGGAGAAAGAGAGAAAGAAATCCTCTCTAACTCAGTAATACACACCTATATATAACTCAGGACAAAACTCGGCCCCATGGAGTTAAACTACATGACACCATTTTGCAGCATCTGGGACTCATGAGGTGTGGTAACTGAACTGTTGGTCAGGGGGAGAAAGTTGTGAGTGGGTGTCTGACAGAAGACAACTGACAGGAGAAAACGGTTCAATTGTAACTCTCATCATAGCTAAAAACGACACTGAAAGAAAAAGACCCAATCCCCTCCCCTCAGCCTCACAAAGCTGGTCCAATGATTCTTTTTGCAAGGTATGAATAAAATGCAAAAACAGACCGTAAGAAAGAAGCATGAGTTATACAGCATACGGTCTGCCTTGAGCTTCTAACTACCCAAGATATACGCCAGCTCTTTGCTACAAACCAAGCTCCTAGGATTCTGCTTACCTGCATATTTAAGATGTCAGCGTTTAAGAATAATGTTTTAGGAATAAATAAGGATGCTTCAGTGTCTGCTTCAGGGCTCGGTAGGAGCGTTTTAATGATTCAGATCTTGAAGTCTCAGGCCCACAGAGTCCGAACAGGGAACCCTGAAGTTTTAGCAGGCCTCTGTGATTTTCATATACACTTGAGCTCCATTTCCGACTGCCTAGACCACAGTTACAGTTTTATCTCCAAGTCTTACTTCCGTAGGGTTAACCTCTCTGTTCCACAGCATCACCAGCTACCAGAAACATCCTGTGAACTTGTCCTGCCCCACCTACTCCCATCGCTGATCTGAGTCATGGCAGGACAGGATGCCTCAGGTGGGCTGGAGTGTTCCACGGTCAAGAAGGCTGTGGCTGGGGCCTGTGATTCTCAGAGAACTCCCCCACATCAGCACAAATCCAAGGCATGGCAAAGTCAAAACATTTTAGAACAGTAATTCATTAGAACTAGACAGGACCTTTGAAATTAACTGGTCCAAGCTGCTGTGGTGCTCCACGCCTATAAACCCTCAATAGTAACACTGTGCAACTTGTGCTGAGGCAGGACTGAGATGGGTTCTAGGGCAATTTGGGCTACATAGCAAGCTCCAATCCAGGGAGCAGGGTAAAGTTTGCAAAACAAAGAAAAAGAATGAGCCAGTCCAGGATTGTCAGCCTTGACCATGGTCAAGTGAAGCCAAGGTAAAAGTCCCTAGGAAGAATGAAAAGGCAGATGACAAGGAGGAGTATTTCTGGTACACTCATTTCACTAAGCACTTCGTCCACAGGATGCACAACACCAAGAAGGAACGCTGATGTAAACCGTGAGTTCTGGGTGCTCATGCTGTGTCCACCACAGATCTCCCTTTCCAGGAGCAGGGTGCTGGTGAAGGAAGGCTGTGTGTGTGCTGGGACAGGAGTGTGTGAGAATCTCTACATTTTCTACTCAGTGATTCTCTGAACCCCAAATGTCTAGGCCCAGAAATACCAATTAAATTAGTACAGTAGGGATAAACACAAGTATTTGTAATGGTTATTGCTTTTGTATGTGGTATGCATGTGTGTCTGTGTTTGTGTCTGTGTGTGTACATACAAGGATGGGCTTTCCTGCTCAACTTTTTACGTGGGTGCTGGGGATTCATATTAAAATATGCTTCGTGCGGCAGGCACACTGACTTGGCTATCTCCAGCCCCAAGCATCTGGACATTTTAAGACCTTGGCTGACTGTAGTAGGCAGCTCAGGTTGTAAATCACTGACACTTTCACTCAAGTGGGAACTGAGAAAACCAGGACACAAAAGGAGAAAACCATGTGTCTGCCATTGCAAGCAACTGACAGAACCTAAGGGGTTACAGGCTAGGTTTTCTGACCCCTCATCTGGTGACTTCTCTTCTTAAAGGCCTGGAAGCTACAGAAAAGAGATCCTTTGCTCTACTGTTCTAGACCCCTCTGGGTCTGTTTCCACAGGACCTTCCTCTCTGAGTGTAACTTCTGGAATGGAGACTACAAGATTTCATCTTTCTTCCCTCAGGCCATCCTTTCTTTCTTGAGACTGAAGCCCTGAACCCTGACTGTCCTCTGACTCAGTCTCCTCAAATACACCATCCCTGCAGGCAAAAGGGCAGCATACTCTGCACCATGTGTGTCTTTTGAAGATAGCTTAAATGGCTCTCATGTCCTCTACTTCTTGCCTTCCAGCTGGATTCCATCATTTAGGAAGAGCCATGAAGCTTAGGAGAAAGGATGAACTATTATCCAGGAATATCATCTTCTAAAAATAAGTGTAAGGAGGTCTGAATGAGCTGGAGATTACACTCCATTAAGAATGGTCACTATTGACCCAAACTTTATGAAAGGGAAGCAGACAAGAAACCCAAGGATGTAAATGAAGTCACCAGCAGTCCACTACATTCCACTCTTGCCTGTCCTTTCCTGATCACTCTGTTTGGAAAAGAAGCAGTTATGGGAGTTTTAGTTTTTTAATTTGTTGGTTAGTTTATAACCAGCTGGAATCTGAGGGGACACCTCAGATCAAGAAAGTGGCTTCTGGTACCTCTCTTTGAATACTGTCACAGGTACAAACAGCAGATCACATATGCCCATGAAGTATGTGCCAGGAAACCCTCATCTTATTAAGAAGGATATACAAGGCTTTGCTAGGAAACCCTCACCTTATTAACAAGGGTATACAAGGCCTTGTCTTGTGCACCATATTTCAGACACTGTCTAATCCAGGTGTGAATAGTCCAGTCTCTCAGGTACCAGCAGTTGGGACTGTGTCGAAATCTAAATAAAACACAAGAAGAGATGATACTGGTATTATCTCTTAAATGTTAAAACCCAAGTATCTTCCATCATCTAGGAACAGTTACTGGGTATAGTCAATGTTATCAAAAGTCATGAGAGTCGACAACCAACAAAAACTTGAAGTTGAAACTCTTTAACTATAATTCTGAAATGGAAAGAGAGAAGGCAAAATCATAAAAAAGAAAAATGTGAACCTACTTATTTATTTGTTTTAAGATAGGGCCTCTCTATGTAGTCCTGGCTGGCCTACACTCACAGATCTGTCTGCCTCAACCTCTCACATGCTGTGACTAAAGGTGTGTGTCACCACACACGACTTTATTTAACACCGCTTGCTTCAATACCTTGCATTAATATGAGACTTATATGGAAATGATTATGACATTATTATTATTATTATTATTCATGACATTAGGCAAATACATATCTCATCAGGACAGATGTAAAGCTCCAAGTTGATACTTTGGAAATGAAGTAAAACTCATGAAGAAAAGGAAACCAGACCAGCACAGAACTCTGAGGGAAATCAGTTTCACGTTACACCAGTACTTGTTGTCTAGTCAGAGCAACTGGGTTAGTACTGCATCAAGAAAACAAACACAAGCAGAGCAAGAGCTCACCTTCAGGTCCTTGGGACCCCAGACCCTTCCTCACAGCTCCACTGCTGCCCTTCAGTGCGTTCCCTCTAGCTCTCACACCAACCCTCATGGTCCTGTGTCACAAGCAGCCTGAGATGAGCGTAAACAGTCATTTGGAGACACGGCCAAGTCCTCACAGCTAGCACCTGGGCTGGAAAGCATTTCTCTCTCTTCCCCAGGGTAGCAAAGGAGAGGACTGTCAGTGGCAGTCTAAACATTTATCTGTTTTCATTAGGATAGATACATCCTATTCAGACAAAAAGAACCCCCTACATTTTCTTTAACCACTCAGAAAGCAGGCTAGAATCTGGGTCCCATAAAGGTCAAAACCTCTTACTTAAAAAAAAAATAGTAAGACAGAAATGTGTTATTTAAGAACCACAGGCACATGTTAATATTGTTTTAGAGGTGATTCTTCAATGTGTCACCAGCCAGTTCCAGCCATGTGCCTTTGGGCTTGTTTCTTTTCTCTGGTGACAAACAGAAAAATTCAGAGGCGAGGGGACAGGGTAGTGTTTAATTTAGGCTGCTCTGCTCTGGGGAGAGACAGGCCAAAAATAAAACCTGAAAATGTTTTATAGGCTTGGAGTCATGTTGCTGTTGCCACTCTCTCTAATACCCTTTTTTTTTTTTTTTTTTTTTTTTAAACAGGGAAGGTCTTGTCACGTAGCACAGGCTGGCTTTAAACTCATGACTCGCTTGTCTCTGCCTCTTGAGTCGTGGTATTAAAGTCACGGACCACCACATTACCACACTCAATGTGTTCCATGCTTCCATCCATTCCAAATTTGGCTGGCTATGTATGAATGTATGTATGCCTGAATGCATGTATGTATGTATGTATCATTTATCTATCTATCTTAAATTTGGCATGAAAATGTTTCTTATTCTAGCTTTCTTTGAAAACTTAGCTCTTTTAAACACAAGAAACACAAAAATGTCAAATAACGTTCAGGTTGACAATGATGACCTGGCCATAGAAAGGTAATGTGCAGCCACCTTAGATGATTTTTTACATAGAGATCAGACATACATTTTAGTATCCCATGTGTTCTTTCACATTTTCAGATCAACAGTTAAGCTACTTGAGACCCTCTCCTTGTTATTATAAAAAAAAAAACCTTGAGATTTAAAATGTAGCCAATAATAGTCATTTAATTTTAGGGGTACTGAAGATGAACCCAGGACAGTATATATTCTGGGTGAAGGTTCTGCTACTGAGCAACACCTTAGCCAAGTTTTATTAGAGGAAGAGGAGGAGGAGGAAGATGGCAATGGCCAAGTAAACAGCAGATGCATCGGCTTGGCGATGACCATGCTCCCTCTTTTGTAGAAGCTTGCAGGGTCCATGGGGACCCACTCATCCCACATAATGCCTTAGTGCCTGAAACTTCGTGGCTCATGTAGGTTTTCAGGAAATAAAAGTGGAGCTTCAATCAAGACATAAATAAATGCTAGATAACTGTGTGTATTACTGTAACGTTAACACCTATTGTATACATGATGAATGGTGACTCCTTTGCCTGGGGCATTCACAGACTCATTACACACATCTTTAATAACAATATAAGGAAGGCATAGCCCAGGGGGATTGCTAGATGAAGGGTTTATGGTTTTGGTGGTTTAGTCTATTACTCATTTTAAAACAGATTAAAAATGTTAACTATCTCTTTTACCCAAGAGCACTTTAAACCTAGTCTCCGTTTTAATCTCCTGTCTGAGAACATCTTGGATAGCCAGAGGCTGCAGCTCTTTCGGTGTTGTTGACAGACTTTAATCAGCTCTGTGGCCACATTCATGACCACATCCACGCAAGCATGATCTCCTATTCATGATCAGCAAGCAATTCTGAGACTCTGAAGACTGACAGTGGGACACACGCTATGGTCCTTCATAGCTTAAATTAAACTTTTATTTCAACAATTTACTAAACATTCTAAGGGTAACGCCTGGAAAAAAAGGAAAGTCTTTTCTTCTCAAGTTTTTCCTTTTCATTCTGCTTTTGGAAGCCTAAAGGAAGCATTAATCACAACAACCTCTCATGCATCTCAGTTAACTGCAGCTGCCCAGCTCTTGGGAGGTCAGGTCAGTGACCTCTGGTCTGTAAGAACTCACAGTCCATATGCATCACAAATCCCTAGGACGCTAACTAGCTGCCATCATCACTAGACCTCAGGAATAGCAGTATAACACATATATCATGAAATATGCTGCCCCACCTCAGGAATAGCAGTATAACACATATATCATGAAATATGCTGCCCCACCTCAGGAATAGCAGTATAACACATATATTATGAAATATGCTGCCCAAAGTAGAACCCTAGCCTTTTCCATATAGGCAGCAAGTGGACCCTTTCTAGGCCTTATCAGTGTTAAAACTAAAAAGAAAGAAAATTAGTACACAACTTCTAGAACATGAAGGCATCAAGACACTATGCCAAAAAAGGAAACAAGTTTAAATGGTATGAGAGAAATGTCTCAGCCATTGTCACAAGCAGTCTGGATGTGTGTCCTCTTTAGAACTGTAGTGGTGGTGACACGAGGGGCAGGCCAGGCTGTGGAACGGGCGCCACCTAGACGATTCCATGGACTGCTGGCCAGCACAGAAGACAGGAAAATCGAACAGAGATCACACACCAACACACTGATGTCCAGTTTGTCTGTAAACAGACTGACTTTGTTCTCTGTTTCAACCAGCAGACTGGCAGATTACAGAAAGCCACTAGAGGATGGCTCTCTCCACTTGATGCCATCAGCTCAGGCCACACCTCCACAGAAGCTTTACTATAGCTGAAGCAGCTGGCTGTCAAGACTGGCAAAGTGTGAGTATAGAAAAGGTGAACTATGCAACTCAAATGGCCCCAACAACGCTGTACTCCAGAAGGTAGGAGACAGTCTGTGGCTCAGTTCTGTGGATGTGCATTGCTTAGAGAAAGGAGGAACAAAGACGGGATGGAAGAAGTGTGCTGTCAAGTTTTCACTCTGCTTCTGAAGTTAGTACCCATGGCAGAAGAGAGCTCTGTCCCCAGTGCTAACTGGGGCATCCAGAGCTTTCTAGAAGCCCACACTATGCTTAAGCCAACAGCAGGAGCTGAGAAGTGCCTGCCTCTCTTCCCTAGCCAGGGCCCGAATGGAACTGTTCAGGACACTTGCCTGCCTCACTGCTCACCCAGGGCTGCAGTACAGGGAGGCAGGAGAGCTGAGTCACAGTGAGTCACACAGGCATGGATCCAAAAGCCTTGGTCACCTTTGATGTCTTAGAAGGTGAGGAAAGTCATTTAAGAGACTGAGAGTGAGAGGAAAGGGATCAGAGAAGGCCTTCATAGTTATTTGTGACCAACTGACTCATTTAATCAAAACAACAACAAAGCAAAGTGGATCATGGCTGTTCTTCCATGGGAGTCAGATGCATGTCTCATTATGGCTGAATGACAAAGTGGCCACACTCAAAGGACTTAGGATCACAACTCCAAATGCTGCAGGCCTAAGACACAGTATTAGGGCGCAGAGCCCCACAGCAGCCCTGTCACTTAGCTACAACACAGGTTCTTGCACATGAGAGAGCAAGCTTTCCACATGGTTTCCTGATTACATGAGCCACCAGCCAAGTCTAACTATACACACAGCTCTCCCCTTTCCCCCAGAGGATTCTGTATCCTGTGGCCACAGGCTGTCCAGATGGGAACCTCAGCCACTAAGTGAGGTAGACACAAGGGAGGGGCAGCAGAGAAGGCTGCCGAGAAGAAAGTGCAGCTGTTTCCACAGGCTGTAAGGTGGAGTGTTGATCAATCCACGAAGCCAAATTTGCAATTATCAAAAAGGGTCAAGCACTTCCTCCCACTAAAAAGCAAGAGTATTGTGTGATGATCCCAGTCTCTGATTTAATTTTTGTCACCTACTTTTTCATCCTAAAAAGATAATGAGAAAGATAATTACTTTCTTTTCCATCTTGCAGGAAATTCTGCTTTCAGAATTATTAATTTCAGAACTCACAATCTTCATTTCCTTCAATTATCACAAATACTAAGTGGAAATATCACTATTACAGATTAAAATGTCTTTGCTGCTCAAAATCCCACATTTTTATTACAATATTTTTATTTCATTAAATAAATGTACCATGTTTTAAGGAATATTTACCTAATTAATACAAAGCCTGGATTTGAACACCTACAATTTATTAGCTACCCTAGTATAGCTGAAATGTCTTTGATTAAATACCTAGTAGTTTTTTTGAGTTGGGCTTACAGAGCTCTGCTGATGAAATCCTAAAAGTCCAGGCTTTCAGTTTTACCACTGTCCATTTTACAGGTGACAGCTGGACAACCACAGCCACAATGAAGACACAAGAGAACCCCATCACCCTGACCATCACAATGAAGACACAGGAGAACCCCATCACCCTGACCACCACAATGAAGACACAGGAGAACCCCATCACCCCGACCATCACAATGAAGACACAGGAGAACCCCATCGCCCCGACCACCACAATGAAGACACAGGAGAACCCCATCATCCTGGAAGTTCCCTGATCTTTCCTGTATAGTCAATCTCACAGGGCTTTCTGGTCATCCTAAGAGTATTATATAGATCACATCCTTGGGTCCCCTTCCAGAACCAGAGGTATTACTTTATAAGAATCATGGCAAATGCCAGCCATGGTGGCGCACAACTTTAATCCCAGCAGAGACAGAGGCAAGAGGATCTCTGTGAGTTTGAGGCCAGTCTGATCTACATAATAAGTTCAAGGCAGCCAGAGGTACACGAAAAGACCCTGTCTCAAACAATAAACAAACAAGAGCCACAATTTATATCTGCTGGTTGATTATAATTTTTATTCTGCCAATTTCCAAAAAGAACTTGAAAAAAAAATACAATGCAGTTTGAAAGCAGCCTTCTGTATGCTCTGCAGTCTCTAGCTTCCTGGCACTCGCTGGCCAGCCTGAAAGGAGGATAAATAAGCAAGGGGACTTCTGGTAGAATAACAAAGGTATAGATGTTTTACAATACTCAGTGTTACGTTAATGCAGCATAATGACACATTTAGAAAATGAAGATGCATGGCAGAGGGACTTTTTAGCTATCAAAATCTGAATCTAAAAGATCCATGGCTTAAAAATGAGCCCCTGGAATTTCATTGGGAAACACACTGATTAAGACACCCTAGGAACTACAACATGGGGAAAGCTTCCACAGACCAGAAAGCAATGACGGGTGGGACATGTGTCACTATATCCTAGATTGTCTTCTCTCGCTTTTGTTGGAACTGGCTGCTGTTTTGTCAGATTTGCATTTGTTAATCCAGGGGACAGATACCACACTCATGAAATGACTATCTGCCAGTAGCGGCCTTATGCAAGGTATAATAACCTGAATTCTACCTGATGGTGTAGCAATCCCTCTAATTCTAGTCTGGGGATGGAACCTTTTTTTTTTGATGCAGAAAAAAATTAACTTTAGACAGACTGTATGTTACTTTAGTTCCTTTTTTTTCATGAGACGTTAGGGAATCAGAACAAAATCTCTTGTTCTTTGATGCTGGGAACACTAGTTTATCTGCTTCCAGAAGGCAACATGTATAGTTAGACAGGAGTATTACGGGAGAGAAGAAGAGAAAAAAGTATTTACAGTGATCACTGATGCTCTCCTGGTGAAGGTCCTCAAAGATTGCTGTCTCTGTGACCAGTAATTGATGGCTGGTGGAACTGCACCCAGAAGCCACTGAGGAGACGTTCCCCCAGTGGACCACTGCTCTTACCCTGGCTCACATGTTAGCTGTCAGTACCGTGGAAGCCTGAGGGGACGCTAAAGGGAGAGGGCTGAGGAAAACTGGATCCTGTAACTAATCCTTATAAAGACTTACAAGCTGTGGGAACTGACTTGGTTTGGGGAGAGATAAGGGAATGTTTTTCAGTTTTGAGCATGAAATCTATAGTCAAAAAGCAAGCAGGTTTAAAAAGATAGAAATGTTTCCTGATGTCTTACACAGCTAAGAGATCCAGACAGAACTACAGAGTCAGGAATGATATATCTCAGGCAGGAAACCGACACACAGATTAGTCACAACTACACTAGAACAACTCTGAGGGAAGGGAAGGGAGACAGAAGGGAAAGAAAATCAATAGGATATTGGACTGAGTGAATAAAAGTCAGTGTTTCCAGAATATTCTAGGTTTACTCAAGCAGGCAGGTTCTATCTATCACAACATAAGAGAGTGGGCCCAGAAGATGAAGCACATTGGTGCAATGCCAGAGAAGAAAGAAACCGTCCGGAGCAGATTTGGCACGTGGCTGCTGAGAGATTACAGACGTCTCCTGCCATTTCTGAGGAAGAGAAGCTCAGCATGAATCTGGATTTCTTAAGAATCAGATTTTTTACCCCTCAAATAAAGAAGAAAAGCACTTCTCAGATCTCAGCATTCCGACTCTCCTAAAGTATGACAAAGTCAAATCCCTGAGGTTTTTTGTTTATCGTGAGAGGAAGACTGCAGCTGCACAATCCAGTTAAAGCCAGAGTCTATTTCTCTAACTCCTGACACTCCCTTCCCCCACCCCTAAGCTTTTAGGCGCTCACAAGGTAGGAGACATGACATCTATCGTTTTGGATCCAAACATCAGGTACTTGATGATGTGGCAGCAGGGACTAGGCCCACTAGGATTTACTAATGCCAATATGTATGTTGACATTTGTGAGCATATTTACATCCACTGCCAGTTTTGAGTATCATCCTGCCTATAAATAGAGCTAAAGCCAGGAGGAAACACTGCCTTTTTCCTACAAAGCAGGAGGAAATCCAACTCATGGCTGAGGAAGTGGGCAACAGGAAAACCACTTATTACTTACTTCCTCCCCCACTGTTTCCTCTGCACAACCCACAGAAGGAAGGATGACATGCATTCTGCCTTAGGGAACAGAGGTGCTGACAGGAATAAAAGTAACCAAATGCTGGCAGAAGATGGGGTTCAAGGGTTCCAAGAACCTTCCTAACAAAGTTTTAACCAAAAAAACACTCTGTTCAACCCCAAACAATGCTTTAAAAGGGAAAGCTCTGGAACAAAAAGAAGAAATCACACCCCAATGGAGTGATGACAAGAAATAATCAAACCCAGGGCTGAAATAAAACAGCAGAAACAAACAACAAAAAATGCAAAGAATCAAAGAAACAGAGTTGACTTTTTGAGAAAATCAGTAAGCTCAACAACCTTTATAAAAATTAACTAAGAAGTGGAGAGAGAATATCCAAATTCAAAAAAATAGAAATGAAAACGTGGGCATAAGAACAGACACCTAAGAAATCCAGAGACTCATAAGGACACACATTAAAATCCTATACTATACCAGACTGGTAAAAGAAATGGGTGATTGTCAATATATACCACTCACCACAATTGTACCAAGATCATATAAGCAATTTAAACAGACCTATAACCCTAATGAAATAGAATCAATAATAAGCAAAAAAGCAATTAGGTTAAAAAAACCTAGAGTCAGAAGGTTTTAGTGCAGAATTCTACCAGACTTTCAAGGAAGAGTTAATGCCAATACTCCTCCAATTATTCTGCAAATCAGAAACAGAAGGAACATTGCCCAATTCATTCTATGAGGCCACAGTTACCCTGATACTCAAACCATACAAAAATCCAAGAAAGAAAGAGACTTACAGACCAATTTCCCTTATGAACATTGATGCAAAACTTCTCAATAAATAGTTGCAAACTGAACTCAAGAACACATCAGGAAGATCATCTATCATGATCAAGTGGGCTTCATCCCAGAGATTTAGGGATGGCTCAATGTATGAAAACTGATAAATATAATCCATCAAATAAACAAACTGAAATACAAAAACCACATGATCATCTCACTAGATACAGAAAAGGCCTTTGACAAAAATCCAACGCCCCTTCATAATAAAAGTCCGGGAGAGACTAGAGACACAGAGACACACCTCAACATAATAAAGGCAATTTACAGCAAGGCCACAGCCAACATCAACTTAACTAGAGAGAAACTCAAAGCAATCCCACTAAAATCAGGAACAAGACAAGTTTGTTGGTGTTGAGCACCTTGGGATCGCTAGGCAGATGCTCGGCTGCCTAGCAATGCCCTTCACCCATGATGACAGGGATATCAGAGCCTGCAAAGTGACACCTGAAACTTCAAAATGAAATGACATAATCATGAAAATGAAACCCAAGGTCCCCGAGTACATTTTAATTGAAGCTCAAGTTTTGTAGGAAATAAAATGCTTCAACAATTGACTCTTCTGTTAGCAAAGCATTTTCTGCCTATTTCACACCATTCAATTTAGATCTAAAGACTCCACCAAAGTCACTTTTATGTAGTACAAATTACTGTTTTGTACATTGTTAGTATTTAAGTCTTTTATTACTAAATCTTGTTCTTTGACAATTTCATAAAATATATACTGTGCGTTTTGGCAGCTCTCCCCACCTTCCCCTACTTCCCTCCTACCCATACCAGCCCCGCCCCCATATCCCTATAAATTTCTTCCCCTAGTCACTGCTCTGCATCTCACAGAGTTTAATGGGGACCCTCTGTGCAGTCCTGAGTGTGGACCTAACTATCAGAGCTTGGTGGGCTCCACAGCGGGTATGAAGCCTGCTACCTCCGTCACCCTCCACAGTTGCCTGTCAGGAAGGCCTGAGTGCTGTGAGTCTGTGGTTCCTCCGGCCATGCCCTGATCAGGAATGGGATTTCACAATCCCTCTCCCCATCCTGAGGCTCTGCACTGTCTTCTGCATTGCTCCCTGAGCCGTTGAAGATGTCCCGCCTGAGGCCCAGCCTTCAATTGCCCTTCATTGTTAGCATCTTGTGCAGCCAAGGGCTTCGGCCTTTAACTCCACTCGCTGCAAGGAGGGGCTTCTTTAAGACTGAGAATAGCCTTCGTTTGGTCTGAACCAGGCTTGAATCTGTTACTGTTTTTACTCTGTGAGTACACTGCTGATAGGCAATCATAATTATCCATCATCACTTATTCTGGTATGAAATTTCTGTGATCTGGCAATTCCTATAGCAGAAATGCTTGAGCTCTTAAAAAAAAAAAAAAAAAGCAAAAAGGTCTCAAGATGGTATGGGCATAAAGATACAAAGAGCTTACTTGACCACTAGCTTCTGAGCCATAAAAACATATAACCATTCATTGTCTTCAGTTTAAAAAGAAGCAAGTTTGCATACTGAGATTTGTATTTGTCAGTCCAGTTGGTTTTCAGAAAATTTTAATTTGCCACTTAAAAAAAAAAAGGATTCCTTTGTTGTTATATATAAAGGCAGGAAAATAAAGGTGAGTGTTACAGCTTTTATTTCTTTAAGCTTTTATTTTGATGTGCCATCCCAGTGTGGTGGTGCATGCCTTTAATCCCAGCAATCAGAAGGCACAGGCTGGTGGATGTCTTGAGTTCAAGGCCAGCCTGGTCTACAGAGCAAGTCCCAGGACAGCCATACACAGAAAAAACAAAAACAACCCTTCCTCCATTTTGATGTGTCTTGTAAGTATATGCCACATATGTGTATGCAAGTGACAACAAAGGCCCCTAAAGTGTGTCAGATCCTACAGAGCTGGAATAATAGGCCATTGAGAACTGTCTGACATGTATAATTGGGAATCAGAGTCAGCTTTCCTGGAAAAGGAGCAAATGTTCTTAACCACTGAACCATCTCTCCAGTCCCACTTTGGATCTTACATGTCTCCCACAGGCCCATCTGTTGAAGCACTGCTGGGAGGTGGTAGTACCTTTAAGGGGTGGGGCCTGGTGGGTCAAGGTCCATGGGGTAGTGTCACTGAAGGGGGCTGTAAGAGTCTGCCCAGCTCCTTACTGTTTTTCAAGTTCCAGGCATGAGGTGAGTGGTCTGCCAAGTGTTCGCTGTTATTCCCAGCAACCCTCCCTACCAGAGGGTTAAATGCAATGGGTCCACACATCAAAGACTCAAACCTCTAAAACTGTAAGCCAAAAGTAGCCTCTTTCGCTTTGTAAGTTTATCCCTTATGATGATGGAAAGCTTGTTAACCTATTTCTTTCTTGTACTGCCAAATGGTCAGGATCCTGATGAGGATAGGAAACTCTTCTGTTTAACTCAAGCCAGCTTCCATATCAAAACCTGTAAACATTTAGAATCAAAACTGAGTATCTAAAATATAAGCACAAAATGCTAACTGGATGTAAACTTTACCTCACGGGAAGGCTAAGGGCCACATCACAACTCCTCTTGGATAGCAACCACCAGAAAGAACGACTACAAATTTTGAATATGGAAGAGTGGTTTCTTTAGTGATAAACACAAAGTCTGAGTTCACTGTTTGGCTAATCTTCCATAAAAACACCATGCTTCAGCAAAATAAAAGCTCTTAGTTGGCCCAGAAAGAGGGAATGAACAATCTGAAAAACATCTTTTACTGCCTGAGAAAATTAAAACAGTGCCAGAAAGTTCCAGGAGAGCTGCTTGCTTGTGACTCCAGGCAGCCTTCCAAGGCCAGCACTGTGCTGATGAGTCATAAGGGAAGGAGTGAGAACAGTTCGGCAACAATCTAGTCTTTCCTCCCTGGTTCTATGCCTTCCCCCTTTTTTGTTTTATATTTTGTAAGGCTTTGATGGGTAACAGTTAAATAGATTCCAGAAAGGCTTAACCAGAAGAGCTTGGTGACAAAATACCATCGCAGAGGAGTCCACTGTCTGGTGCTGTGAGCTACAGGCACTGGGGTGTCTTCTATATCCTGAAGATGGGGAGCCTGTGTTGATCATGGCTACCCTTTGTGGTGAGGGCTGAGAAATGCCAGACAATTCACTGAGCAGGAGGGGATGGAACTTGTCCTTTATGTCAAGTAGCGTCTCAAGCATGACAATAGGGAAGCTGTCCACGTGTATGTGTCTGCCACAATGAATGAAGCTCTCTGGGAACCGGTACCAAAAAACAGGGGAGCTTTTTTGGGTTTTTAACTGTCCTTTAAAATTTTTTTAATTTGAATTAAGGAAAAACTGAGTGTCAAATCAGAGGGAATTCAGTTTCTGTACCTATCTGGAATTACTTAATACAGCTTAATAGAACATTTGGTGAGGGCAAATCTCTCTTGCGCACTTGATCACTTACCAGCCACAATACTTGTAGTGGGAACTGTCTGATAAAGATGAATAAACATACTCCCTGGCTCAAACGAGGTTAGAGCTGGATTATCAAAAACATGTATTCGTATATTACAGCATACAGCTCTCAGTAGGAAAGTAAATCCAACTGTTCTCTCCTTTTCCTGGTACTTTTTTATTTCCATAAAATATTAGAGATGTGGATGAAACAGGGTCCTCCCTCATGCAAGATTTTACTCTTTACAACCCCCACGAAGTTACTCTGTTGGGCACTGGAAGGTACGTGCACTTTTACTTTTGTAGCTAAGGGCTGGTTAAATAGAGAAGCAATCCAGACCAGGGCAGGGGCAGGAGAGAACCAACAAAATTTGTTCAGATATATATGTGAGGAACAAAACTCTCTTACAGTGAAAAACAAATGGCACTGCCACCAGGAACTTCCTGACAAGATGCTGATGAGAACTGGCCCTGACTCATTGGTTGGTAAGTCAGTTTTCCTGAGGTGGTTTTGTCATTTATAAAGTAGAAGTAATAACACCATAATGTTGGGGTAGTGTTAAGCATTCTAAATGCTAATTAATTGGTCCTGCTTGCTGTCTGTTACTTACATTGACTCTGATTGGTTAAATAAAATGCCGAGGCCTGAGATTGGGCAAAGACAGAGGTAGGCAGGACTAAGGTTTGCAGACTTTTAGGAGATACAGAGCATCTTGGGAAGAAGGTCGCCCGGAGAGAAGCCAGGAGCAAACAAGGAAGACACGCCATGGGGTAGATTAAAGAAGATCCTTCCATGTGGCCTGGAACATCGGCTTAGCGTGGAGAATAATAGTCCAAAGGGACATATGTATATATGGGGTTATATTTGGGTAATAGAATTATGAGCTAGCTAAGATGGGCTAGGATTGCACAACCCAGGCCTAGGCTTGTTAAAATCCATCCTATGTCTCTGTGTGCTCATTTATAATGGCTGCTTAAAGATTAACAGCTACCAAACCAATTAACAATAATCTAAATACTGGTAAACAAGGTAAACAATTTAATTAATTATTTCTACAAATGGCACCCAATGTAATTTAATTAATTTTTTTTACACCATAATCTCTGGGTTACTAAGAAAATCAAGAGAATTAGGTGTGTGTTTGACAGCTGGAACCAACAGAGTACAAATATGTCCACATCCAAGCATAAGTCTATAGGTATAAGGTTATTGTATAATTTAAATGCTAATTTCAGTACTGAAAGGAATGAAAATTTTAAGAGACCTCCCCTTGTCAGGAGCCAGGACAGCTAGGTTCCAGGAACTTAGCTGATCATAAAGAGGGTGGAACCAAGAATGAAGGTCAATCGAGTCATGAGCCCCAGGCTCTAGGAACTAGCTGACCACAGAGCAGATGGTAAAGTAAGATTAAATGCATTCCTGTGAAAAACAAGTATAGGGTGTTTCCCACATGACTAGCTAAACAATGGGCTGGTACTTTCCACTTGTATTTCCTCTTATCCCCTTGGTTTGTGGTTTTTTTCTTTAAATACCCTACTCTCCCCCAAATTGGGGTCTCAGCTCCTCTACCCCTGCATGGGATATGAGTTGTGTCCTCAGCGCGCTGATCCCAGAAATAAACCTCTTGCGATTGCATCAAGATGGTCTCTTGCGAGTTTTTGGGTGGCTGGATATCCCAAGTGTCGGGTGAGGGACTTCCTGCTCCCGGGTCTTTCAGTACCTCCCATATCTGGTTTCAGTCTTTGTTCTGAAGAGCTCATGTCTCAATGTATATAAACACTGCTCCCCAATTGTCCCCTGATATGCCAAAGTAGCTTACAGCCAATCACCGAGCAGGAGAGAGAATAAGGCGGGACTTCCTGCCCTCAAGGGGAGGAGTTAAAGAGAGGAAGAAGGGGGTTCAGAGGAGGTAGAGGCAGGAGAGATCAGGAGAAGAGATTCAGCTGAAGCAGGAGCCACAAAGTGCAAGTATCTCTAAGATTTATGCTGAGGGGAAGTCAGTTAGCAATAGTAGGTTAAGAATAGAGTAACAACTGCTCAGTTTTTATTCTGTGAAGCATGGTTAACAAATAATATAAAATTTCTCAATTATTTAGATGATAGCCGGGTTAAGAGTAAAACAGTGAAAATTACACAATCATATAAAGTTACAATAATATACAGTGTACCAAGTGTAGCTGAACTTTCACAAATCTAGCAACAACTTATGTAAAATCTAAATTTAAACAGCAGTTTCTTCATGCTGTATCATGAAAGAGAAAAACAAAGCAAGGGCGGTTTCTCATGCAGCAAGGACCTCCTGCCCTGCAGAAAAACAAAATCAGAAACAAAAAAACAAATCTGGCTCTAACACAAGGGAGCTTCTAAAAGCCAGACTTTCCTAGTCAAGGCAGGAAGCTGAATCCATGGAGAAGGGGCTTCTCCTGGCTAGAGGATCCCTTGAGGGAGGCAGAAAAGCTCTCTCTGGAAACCAGAGCTAGTGACAGACTGAGAAGTCTCAAGCATCTGAACTGGCAAGGTAGTGAGTTTGGTTTGAATCTAAGAAAGTCAAGTCCTTAGGGAGAGGTTCTGAGTTTCTATATTGAAAAAGGAAGACACAATGGAACAGTGCTTCTGGATTCCATTTGAATTTGTTTCTCTTAGCATACAAATAATTTTTTTAGTGACAATAACAGTTTTATATATGCTGTTTAGGAGAGATCAGGGTAAAACAAACTTGAAGAAAGAAGAAACTGAGAAGTTAGATGCTAAATTAAAGGCCATAGAACAGAGGTTGGAGGAATTGTTGAATCAAAATAGGGAACCTTCAGAGAAATCCAATCTGGAGCTTACAATAACACCAAAAATGGTAGTTCCAGATGAGACAAATGCTCAAAGGGTTGAGGTAACAGAATGGAAACCCATAGAGTTGCTAGGTAAAAAGGCTTCAGGTACAGACCAACATGGTCAAACTAGCTATTGTGTGTGTAGTCAAAGTTCAGTTACTGAATGAAGATCTATATGCTAACGTAGAAATGCAGACCCTGTTTGCTGTTGCCTTGGAACAAGGTAATTCAATGGCTTACGTGCTCCATTTTGTCAGGTTTGGAGATATGAAATATTTTATATAAAGATGCAATAACATAAGTCTACTTTATCGGGCACTTGATGGCATTACGTCTGGTACTGCTGATCCAAATCCTTACTGACGCTAAGCCCAGCCATAGGCTAGCCTTCTGTCACTGCAGTAGCACACCCGACACAGTCTGTTTATGAGGGAAGGTTCATTCTTGCTCCTGGCTCTGGATGACCAAGTTCATATTGTGGGTTGAGTCTCTGATAAGGCAGCAATTACGGTGGGAATGAGTGTATGATGGTTAAGTGTTTCATGCCAATGGGATCTAAAAGCACCTGGGAGATGGGCCTCTGGGCACACCTGGGAAGGACTCTCTCCATGTTTTAACTGAGATGGGAAGACTCCTGCACCGTGGGTGCCCATTGCCTGGTTGGGATCCTAGACTGCAGAAGTGGACAGAGGGAGCTGAGAAACAAACGGCATACATTCATTGTTCCTCCTCCTTCCTCTTCTTCGATTTTAGTTTTATTTTCTGTGTTTGTGTGGATTTTGACTGCATGTGTGAATATGCACTCCGTGCATGGCTAGTGCCTAGGGAGGCCAGAATAAGGCACTAAATTCCCTGGAGATGGAGTTATGGACAGTTGCAAGCTGCCATTTGAGGTCTGGGAACTGAATCCAGGGCCTTGGCAAGTGCTTTTAACTCCTGAGCTATCTCTCCAGCCCCTACTCTCAGCTTCTTGACTATGGAAGCAATGTGCCTCAAGATCCTATGGTTGTGACTTCCCTACCATGATGGACTATAGACCGTAACTTAGAATAAGCTCCTTTCCTCTTACGTTGCTTCATAAGAACACTTTTATCACAACAAAAGGAAAGGAAAGTGAACCAGCATGGGAGACACACCACTCACATCCAAGTCAGGAAGGAAAGAGGGACAGCATACTGGCTAGGACATCTATCTCTTTTCTTTTATAATGGTGTTGAACATTGAACAGTAGGTCCACTACATGCAACCTGGCAATCCCTTCTGATGACCAAAGACCCCCATCTATCAAAAGTATACAGCATCTTCCATTAGCACTGTCCTGAGGACCAAGCTTTAACATAAGAACCTTGCAAGACTGTTGATAGTTATTTGTCTCAGGTGCCGCAGCAGAGAGAGAAGCTCACTAAGATGCCAAGCCCTCATTTCCCGAAGGAGCAGAGGGATTCAGCCTCCTTGGAAAAGACTGACACCAGCTTGCTCACTCCATTTACTTTATTCAAACATCATACAAGGTTAATTGGGGCTGGGAAAGGTTCCAGCTACCAAAGTTATCTTGCCCTTGCTGCCCTCGAGAGCAGCCAGCTTACATGAATCTCAGTCCCTTTTGACCATGACTGGCCATAATCAACAGCAAGAGCTCCAGGTTTGCTAGGAGTGTCTTAGGAACAAGGTCGGTGTAGTTGCAAGCTCTTATGTAGCACCAAATGCAGATTCTCTAAAGAGACATTTCTTCAAGGTTCAAACAGTCTCAAAACAGTTTCTCAGCCTCTAGTGTAGCTTGCAAGGTCTCAGGTAGCAAAGGTCTGGTTGATACATTTCACCCAAAGCCAGACACAAAGGCTTCACTATGCATTTCACTACACAAGACTTTCATCCAAACCACTGCAGTGAAGACTGTGGCATAACTGCTCTCGGTAGTAAAGCTAAGATACAAGACATAGCATTAGAAACGCTTTGTTCCTACTAGCTCAGGAAACTGACTCAGGATCCTAATCTATAAAATGAGGGTGCAAGTTATACCTACTTGATATGGTGGAACTCTGGACTGATGATGGTGACTAAGGGGACAATCCGTGTAAGCTGAGCACAACGCCTGCTGTACGGCATTTCCAGACACCGCAGACAGAGCATCGAATAGCAGCCACATTCAACAGGTCACTGAATAAAATGTGAGCTCTTGTGAGTATTTCCAGCCACATCTAGTATATGCTCAGTGCATGTGTGCAACAAACGTCTGGCTACCGTCAGTCGAAGTGGACAGCGCAGGGTAAGGAGGACAGGGTCAACAGAGGGTGAAGAGCCCCTCGCCCCTCATTCTTCCAAGGACAGTCTGAAAGGAGGAGTTGGAGGGTGAAGCAGAGAGGACAGAGACTTTTCACAGTCACAAAGGCGCGCACAACCAGAGCAAATGTGTGCCACTTAGGCCGATAAGTGGTAGTGAGGTTCTGATTTACTTATGACAGAGAACAGGCAAAAAGGAGAGGGGAGTTAGGGCAGGTGATCCAACCGAGAGTCACTTACCCATTAGTGTCCCCTCCCCCTTTAGACTCAAAGGCTTGTAGAGCTTCTATCTGGAGTCCTGTGGCAGATCAGTCCTTATCATTTCTGCTTCGAGTAGACAACCATGTGTAGTGAAAATTTTGGTTTCTTAAAAAACCCAGTTATGCGTAGAGAAACCCTGTCTTGAAAAACCAAAAACCAACCAAACAAACAAACAAACAAAAAACCCCAAAACCCAGTTATATTATGTGAATATGTTTTTGTTTTAATCCCAGGTGTGGAATATGCTTCAGTTTGTCCACAGCTGTTAACTATGATTGTCTTGTGCTCTTGGATGGGTGTGATTTTTGCCAGCTGTAGATAGCTTAATTCTGGGGACTCTGGAGAGGGTATAAATAGAAGACCCCTGAGAGGGCCCATGACTGCTGTTGCTCTCCCCCACTGCTAATGGTTCCTGCTGCTGTGTTTGTTGGTTTGCTGGATATTCTGATGACGACGATGAAGATTGGACTTGCCCTTATGAACCAGACGCCACTAATCAGCTTGAAATAGTCTAAAGAAAGCAATGTTCCTTTTCCCTCTAGACTTCTTTATTACCTACCTAGAGTTGGGGGTTGGAAGGGATAGGGGTGGAAAAAGGTTGGAGATATAAGAACCCAATAAAGTAGTCCAAAAAAATATGTCTACAACCAGGCTTAATAAATTCTTCTCGACCCCGTGTATTTCAGAGATAGGATCTTGCTTTGTAACCCAGGCTTGTCTCAAGAGTACAGTTCCTCTGCCTCAGCCTCCTAACTGCAAAGATTACAGACACAAGCTGCTACACCCACCTTAATTATATCTCTTTTAAATATATAGCAAACTATGTAATATTGCAATCATCCACTCATTCATTTGCTTTTTAAAGTCCTGCTATGTTACCCAGGATGGCTTGATCTCACTATGTAGCCTTGGACTTTAGAGATCATCAGCCCAAGTACAAGATTTTGGGTTTAAGGCAAAATGCTTAGCACAATTTATTAATTTAAAATGGCGAAACTTCAGAAACATTCATAGGACCTGTACCCATATATACATATATGTACATATTTAAAGTAAATATTTTGTCTATGTTGGAAAGGCCAAGAAGCTAGGGAACTCTCTCCTACATGATTAAAACAACAACAACACAGCAGGAACATTTGTGGGCAACTTCTTACAGAAGGGTGCACGGCCCAGAAATCAGGGCTGCCATAGCTTTAAAAGGCAGATATAAAATGTGCACGTGTGAAGAGAAAGAAGAAAGGACTAACAGAGGAAAAAGAAAAGGAGAAATGGGAAGGGAAACAAAAGCAAAATTCCTTCCCCAATCCTGGAATGATGCATGCAGATGTTGGGCAAAGGATGTGAGAATTTAGTGAATTCAGAGAGCACACTAGAGCAGGAGCAAGGATCACAGTCCTTATTCCCATGAAGCTATGGTGCATAATAGCACCTGCTTCCTCTAGAAATCTGTTCAAATTGTTCATTCCTTTCGAATGCCACATGGGATCTGACATTATACACAAGCCATGTCATTAGGTACTTTTATTTGTACCAACTCAAGGGATTAAAGCTGCTCCAAGGGTGAGTTAAAAATTCTGCTTTAGTGTATTTAGGTCATTCAAGTTTGAATAAGGACTGCTGTTAGAAATGTCTAATGCTCTTTTGCTTTCTGGCTACCATCATGCTTTTCTTAGAGAAGTGCCTGCTGCCAAGGAATATGAATGTCATTTTCCGTCACTGAATTAAAGTAAAATGCAGGAGCTAGTTGCTCTATTCAGAGCTTACCTGTCACATCTAAAGTGTGATATATTTTTGGCATTTGTTCAGTAATCACATATTGCCTCTGAGAACAGCAGAAACGGACTAAGGGCTGAGAGTGTAAGTAGGGCAGCGGAGCATGTTATGTGGTTCCCACTGCTGCTGAGGCTGACACAAGAGTCTGAGGCCGGGCTGGGTAACATAACGAGATCCCACCATTAAATGACACAAAGCGATAATCAGATAAACTAAGAGGCTATTTGAGTCAGTATTAGCTCTGATGGGACTCTCCTCATGCCCAATCACCGTTCCATGCCCAGGCCTCACAAACCCTGTTTTTCCACAGGCACTCAAATTGATAACCCAGATACTACACCCAGCAATACAACAAGCGTGCCACCATTTTTAAACTTGCACTGTAGTGACGCTACTCATTATTTCTCAAAGGCTGCTTATTTACTTATCAAAACAACCTTTTAAGAATTAAGTGTATTTTATGCCCATTTTACAGACGAGGAGCCTCAAAACCAAACCTCTCCCTAGGTCACACAGCCAAAATGAAACACGGCAGAATTTAAACCCAAGAGTAGGGTTCTGGAGCTCTCAACCGTGAATTGCCTGCTAAAGTTACGTGACTGGGGTAGGGTGGAGATGGTAAGTCTCGATCAGCTTACTACTAGCAGCTGGGGCTTCTTCAAGCCCCAGCCAGAGTATCAACAGAAAATTATGAGGTTATATTCTAAATAAATTCATCCTACAGAAGAGGGGCATTTGCTAGAAAATGTGATTTGTCATTTCAGAGGTTGAAAATAACATCAACTGATTCAACGATAAAGAATGAAAGCATTATCTTGTTTTACTCCTGGTCCTACAATACAGTATTATCAACAGGCTTATGAGCAAGCCACCTCAGCTGTAAAATTTGCATGACGATTCATTAATAACAATCAAATACTATAATGAGTCACCGTCCTAAGGATGTCACAGATATGCATGTCGGTACACACCTAACATACTGTATGCATTATGGAGCTGTATTGTGTTTCTTGACAGGTTTGTATATATAGTCATACAAAGGAAACTGCTATTAAATGGAATAACAGCACCATATAATTAAGGACAGGTGGAGCTATTCCAAAATTTGAAATCCTAACAGGTATTAGTATAGATAAAATCTAAGGAAGGGATGATAGGAAAAGAACTTGGGCTGACTCAACACAGATGGAACAAAGTACTCTTCATATTGTCCCCTAACTGCTTTTGCGTTATTCTCTTATAAGCAAGTGGGCTCAAACTTGATCATGAGCACTTGGACATATTTATGGTGTGAAATATATTAACTGAACACTGTTTTCACCCAGCTATCCAAAGTCACATGATGGCACAGTGGCTACAACTACAGAAACACATAGGCCAGTCAGAGAAGCAGCAGGATGATTGATTCATCAAAACCAGGGAATTACTGTGTGGTGTGATTTTAGCCGTTTGCCTAAGTGAGCCTTGAAACAATGGCCTTGCTGCTAGTCTCTCATTTTATCAGAGCCTCTATGCTGACTCATGTTACCAGATTTTCAGAATAAGATGAACAAATTACATGGCTCTTGCAGCCCAATGCACTCGTCCTTTGACCATCACCAATATCTGTATGGAGTGACCGACATGCTGTTCTCTGTAAGGCTGGGATTTAGGAAAGTCCCTAGGGTGACTTCCTAAATGAAAGGAATGTTAAGTGTAAATAGGGTATAAGAGAGGAGCACATGAGGCCCCACCCCTAGCTGAGGAGCTACTGGCACTTAATGGTTGCTGGGAGAGGGGTGTGGTCACATCTAGTAAAAACCCCCAAGCTCTTCATCTCATCAAGGCTCCCTCCTTCTTTGTCATCTTTTCTTTTTACTGAATAACCCACTAACAGTAATTGATGTTGTTTGTACGGACATGAGCTTGGGGTTGGGAGGCACAGATAAGAGAGAAATTGTGTGAGTGAATATGATTAAAATCTATCACATACATGTGTGACATTGTCAGATAATAAATGCAATGGCATGAATAAATAAAGGATGGCTTGCTGGTTGTTCTGCCCAGGATACTGCTGATGATCAAAGGCTATCAGAGCCAGGTAACATGTTCATTTTCTTCTGAAATAACAAAAGAATAAGTGCAGTAAATGCACAGTCATATGCCAGGAAAGAGAATCACACCTCTGGTGCCCCAGGTATTGGAAACCTTGGCCTTGGTCCCCCCCACAGATTTCGTTTTTGTGTTCAGGGCTGAGAATTAGACCTAGGGTGAGCACAGTGAGCAAATGCTCAACCTCAGAGCCACACCTTCAGCCTTTTCTATTATTTTAATGTTTCTTAGTGGAATAGTCGTAGCTCTATGTACATCAACCTTATTACAGATATTTGTACCTTTGACAAAATCTTTTATTTCTTCTGCAACTGTAGTTTGAGCCCCATGGAATGAGGTTAAGTCAGATGATCTGGAGACTAAGAATCTATACTAAAACCCTGCCATGTGAGCTCCACAAATGCTCCAATTATAATTCTCCCGACGTTAAACTGACCACCCTCAATTTACAGTGCTAAACCTGTCTCTTCTCTCACTGAGTGATGCTCGTGAGGAAATGGCCTCTGTGGCTGCTCCAGTCACCTATAATCCCACATCAAGTGACCCTGGCCTGCAATGTCTCCTCTGCTCCCATGGGATTCATGGACATGGGTTTTATGGAAATTCTGTTTCAGAACAGCATTTCATATTCCAAGCTGTGGTGAGGATAAAGAATAAGAGCTAGATTTGTATGCAAGGCAAGGCAGGAATGAAGAAAACAACGGTTTTTTAAAGATGGCTGCCTTGGTTGAGGTGGGATTTAGAAGGTACTGCTTATCTATTCGAGGACTTGGTCTACAAGAATCACAAGAACTTAGAGCAAACTGAGCTTACAGCGTGCCTGGCACCAGAGTATCTTCAGGAAAGAGTCCAAGAAAAAGAGGGAGGGCATTACGGAGTGCTGGGAGTAAAAGCGTGCACTACCACGCCTGGCTTGGAACTCAACTCTTAATGCAGCAGTGTTTCAGGAAGGTGGGCTCTCATGGGAGGCTGAGGTCAGGAGGGCAGAGCCTCACCAGTGGACTAAAAGCACCATGAAGAAGGCCTGGAGAGGGTCCTTCTGCTCTTGCGCCCTGTGAGGAATGCACTCTGGGGACAGAGCTCTGAAGGTGCCACCTTGGGAGCAGATCCGGGCCCTTACCCACACACTTAGGTGCTTTGCTCTAATACTTCACAGCCTCTACAGCCAGGGAATACATTTCTAATATTACAGTTTAGTCTCAGGGATTCTGCACTATACAGCAGCACAATATGGAGGAACACAGTCATACATAGTAAGACAGCACAGCGGCAGACAACTACCGAACACATCTCCAGCCCAAGCACCTCCCAGTGGCACACTGTATCTGTGCCCCAGGGCCTGCTCCATTTGCCTTTTTCCAGGTCTTCAAATTCAGCACAGCCCAAGCTGCACCTCCCCTCTCATGCCAGTGAACCTTCTTCTACATTCTTGAACCCCACTGGTGCAAAAACACTTAAACAAGCCCAGAAAGTTCCATGCTCTGAACCGCACAACCAGACCCTCTCAATGCGTTATCTAATAATCTGTTGTACTCTAAAAATCCAATTCTCCCAGTGGTTTCCTAGCAACCTTCCATCAGAAAGCTTCCTATTCTGACTTAAATCTAGTAATTTTCTGTAAATTTAATCATTGTAGAAAAAAATACAGAAGTAAAGAGAATTGGGCTCATCCAGAACTGGTTTTAAATTGTTCAGTTAACCAGCTATTTAATAATTTAGGAGATTCCTGGTTTTTTTTTAATTATTATAAACAAAATTATAGTTAATTTTCTTGAGTTATGCACCTATTTCTTTATAGGATGAATTCCTTTTAAAAATTACCAATTTAAGTTTTTAGCCAGTGGGTGTATTTGGGGTAGGGGAATTATTTGCTTCCGTGGGAACAGAACTATTAATTTAAAATTTTTTACTATTATGTTATTTATTTACTGGCAAGGTTGAACCTACTTTATATGCTTATTGGCTACTTGCTTTTCTTTAGAATTGCCTTTTCTATTCTTTTTCCCCTTCTGCAATGTTCCTAGTTCTATATTAATAAGTAGAACTATTTCTCAAGGTTATTAATGGAAAACCAATACTATAATTAACTAGTTTCTCACTTTATTATTTACTTAGCTGTATGTCACTTTGCTACATTTGTATTTAAAATTACTGAGACAAATCTAATTCTTCCTAATGTGATTTTTGACATTCACATCATGTTCAAAAAGGCAAGCTTCAAGATTATAAAAAAATATTTTCTTGCTGCATTTTTATACATCTGGATGATTTCACTTGTTAAAACTAAATCTTTGGTCCATATGTAACCTATTCTGGAAGACACAAGACTGCCTTAAAAGTCCCTTCCCACTGGACATCTCTTTTTTTTTTTTTTTTTTTTTGGTTTTTCGAGAAGGGTTTCTGTGTAACAGCCTGGACTCGCTTTGTAGACCAGGTTGGCCTCGAACTCACAGAGATCCGCCTGCCTCTGCCTCCCGAGTGCTGGGACTAAAGGCGTGCGCCACCACCGCCCGGCTCCCACTGGACATCTCTTAAATTACACTTCCTATCTTTCAGACTTCAGCCTCTGTTTTCCTTCCTGTTTTATTTCTTCTTCTCTCTTATAGATCCATAACTTCAAGATTATCATATTTACTTTTTAGCTGCTGTGGTTTGGGGGAAACGTGTACAACACAGAATACGGGAGAAGAGCTTACCACTTGTAATCAGAGGAGAGGGTCATTGCTATGCTACACCTGACCAGACATTCTATTTTATTCATTTTTATTTGTGCTAAAAAAAAAAACCAAAACAAAACTGTACTGAGTAAAATGAGGACAGGTTGAGAAAGAGAGTGAAAATCATTACATAATAAAAAATTTATCAGCTAAAAGCATTTGAATCAATGGTGAAATAGTCCCTCAGAATGTTCTAAGTAATTAGGTTACTCAAAGTATGCATGAAATGCTGGGCCGTTTCCAGGACAACAAAACGCCAAGTTTCATGCTGTTTTCTGCCATAATTAACTAAGTAATCTACATTTAAGTGGCATCCTGCACATGCTTCTGAAAACCACTTCACTGGTGTGGAAACAATGCTGATCAGAAACTGAAACAACTTAAAAAAAAAAAAAAGAACCTGCTAGAGATTCATGAAAAAACCAAAACCTACCAGCAACCGAGTGTACCAGGAAGCTGTTCTGCATTTTTTTACTCCATTATAGCAAATACAGTGTTTTTTTTTTAAATGATTACTGCATGTATTTATTTATTTATTTATTTATGTGTGTGTGTGTGTGGACATACCATCACATGTGTGGAAGCCAGCGGCAACTTGAGGAAGTCAGTTTTCTCCTTCTACCATGGGGGTCCTGGGGATTGAACTCAGCTCCTTAGATTTAGTGACAAACACTTTTACCCAATGAGCCACCTCGTTGTTTCAAGAACAGTAATTTAAAAAACTGAACTACTTGAGAAGTTCATGGTTGGGAGTCTAATATTTGAGTTTCATTAGTGGTGATGTAATATAACATACCATACAAGCAATGTCTATACCATGAAGGCAAACAAGGACTGGATATCATTCTCATCACTTCCTTCCTGCCCTACCAGAGTTGCCCACTACTCCCTGTGGTTCTGGTTGCTGCACCGAGTACTCAGTACAGTACAGAGCAGGGTTCTAAGACCAAAGTACAACAGTTAGCATTATTTCCAGGACCAAAGATGGCTGCCACAAGTAGATGCCAACTAGGAAAGTATGGAGTCAGGTTAGAGTCCCCTCTGCCCCTAAACCTCCCCACCCCCAGCCAGTAAGCTCTAGTATAACCCCATTATATTGCCTCCCTTAACCTCTTCCTGGGACAGGAATGTGGCATAATGCTTAAAATATGGGCCTTCAACCCTCTAGCTATTTCTAGCTGCATTCTAGGCAAGCTACTGATTTTTCTTTCTGATACATGGCTTATCTATATACATCAAAGAATCTGAGAGGCTGGGCGGGGACTCAGCTAGGAACACAGGACCATATAGTCAGCACTCAGCAACACTGCTGTAACTACTATTACTTTTATCCAATGAGGCTTTTTAAAAGGCCATTATCTTGTGGCATTCCAGTACCTTCAACATACCCCATAAACAAACCAATCTAGAACAGGCATTACAAAATTCAGCAAGAACAGCTCAGCAAACAATAAATACTCAGTATATGTTGGGCATTGAATGATAAAGATAGAAAGATAATCAGTGCAAGGGCTGTCTGGACTGTTGTTGGATACCAGGAGAGAACAGACAGCCAAGGGTTACATGAAATATTTGTACTATCATCAATGGTAATGAATTAATTCTCCTATGACTGGGGCAATGGAGGCAAGTGGTGGGAAGAAAGGGAGAAGAAAGCTCATGTTACGGAGGGGAGAACAGATGCCTGAGAAGAACTTGTTCTGCAATGAGGTGACTGCATATCATTATCTGTCATTTTTTTTCTGTTCTGTCAATTGTCCACTACTCCATTTTCTACTACCACCTAAAGACAAGTAGAACAAATTGTATTTTAGGCCACTGCTGGTTCTGCTTGCTGTACTGAGCACTCAGTACAGTACAGGAGCAGGGCTGGCACGAATCTTAGGAGCAACAACAAAAACAGGTTCCTGCTCTGAAGTCCTGAGGACACTGAGTGGCAAGACCGCTGTTTGGATGCTTCCTCTAGGAAGCATCACCTGACTGTCTCCTATGGGTCCCTCTTACATTACAAAGGATATTTTAACAAAGCATATTATTGAGGGCAGGTATTTCTCAGTACTGGACACAGTATCTAGCAATATGCACAGTAGTACCATAAATTCAAAATGCGTAAGTGTTCTAATCACAAGACTCAGGCTATAAAGCCCTCAGAAGAAAAGACAGGTTAAGTTTTCTCAACAGTTGGTTTAGCAATGTAGTCTTAGATATGATAATGAAAGAAAAACAGATTAATTAGAATTTACCCAAATTTAAAACTTATGTATATTAAAAGGCATTATCATTATAAAGGGGGGAAAACCAAAGTAAATATAAGTTGAAAACATCTGCAAATTATGTATCTGGTAAGGGTCTAGTATGTAGAATACAAAAATAATTTTTATAAATCAACAACAAAAAACAGACAACCTAAACAAAATATGGCAAAGCACTTTAAAGCTGTTTCTTCAAAGAGGATACACAAATGTCCCCAAGACTTCAAGGATGATCAGTATCACAGAGAAATGCAATTTGAAACCACAATCATCCACACACATGCTGACACACACACACACACACACACACACACACACACACACACACACACA